>CM031238.1:161984876-162584876 GCA_018340775.1 Taxus wallichiana var. yunnanensis | reverse complement strand
GAAAAAATCATGCTCAAATTCCTACTCAAGCCATTTTGAAATGTTAATGTCACCATTTGAGTGCGTTTAAGGACACTAGAATGCTTTTTCTACCTCGGTAGCATGAAAAGAGTGTTTTGTGGTCAAACCTTACATGATTTTGACTCCAAATAACCCATTTAGATCATAAAATACATTTTAAGGAGCCAATTACTCCTAAAAATTTAATTTTATGGCCTATTCCATTCTTTACTCGAAGGGGAAGCTCGCAAAGTTTGGGTTATCAAAGAAGATTTTTAAGACTTATGAAAAAATGTATGTTTCAATCATGTATATGATTACAAGACCTTTCTAATGAATAATTTTTAATTTAGAAATCCTCATGTATTTCCCAAAATCATCCATACAAGTTGGCTTTCACCATTAGAGTCTTAATTCCTAGTGCCGAAAATTACCCAATCTTGCTCAAGTTGTTCCTATCTCAAATTTCTTCCAATGTTTTCCTGAAATACCTTAGAAAACTTAATTTCTCCCCCACACAAATCTTGGATGGTTTGAATCTTCCTCATCATATTTTGTAGGGTGTTCACCTATTGTAAAATGGCAAAAAATGGCCCTTTCTATTTACTTTGAAGACAATTGTTTCTCCTTAAATTTCATTGATTTCTTCAATCCCCTCAGGCATCTATCCTTGCACATTGAAAACAAATGAAATTTTTTGTATCATGTTTCTATAAGAAATAATGAGGATGAAAATGAGGATAAGATGGCTAGAGGAAGGGTTTATAGTAACCAGGAGAGAAAATTTTCAAGTGGGGGCTTAGTTTTCATGGCCAAAAGTCTCAATTTTGCATGTTATACTTTTAACATGACAACATATGGTTCTAGAATAGGGATATTAGATCATAAAGGGTAATTAATAACATCAGGTATCTCATGGGTAAGCTAACCAAAGTGCCTTATTTGTTGGGTAATAGAGTCATCAAGGTTCACCAAACAATCAAACAAAGCTGCAAATGTAATGAAGAAATAAAAAAGAAAATAAAACGCACAAAGGGAAGGGAAATACATGATAAAAGGAAATCCATGATATAGCATCCTAAATCACATATGGTACATGTGGGAGATAACTTGCTTTCACAAGAGAGTACCGATTCTTTGTTGAATGTTCACCTGAACATGGGTATCGCAAAGGCCTTTATTTCAGTAAATCCCCTAACTTGTTCATTGAAATATGACCCCTTTCTCAATTTCTTGAGAGAGATTACGTGACTTTTCTTATAAGTGAGGGTCTTCTTATAAATCTCATTTCATTCTCTATATTGACATCTTGTTTCCATCTACTTGTTTAAATCAAAATTCATTCCAATTTTTGATTTTCTATTATTGTTACCAGAATGGGTCTTGATCATACAAAGATTACTATTTTCACACCGAGGCTTATGATCTTTGATGGGAATTTGACCTTCACTTTTCATTTTCTTCATGACCATTGTTTCCATGAGTTGGTTCTCAGTAGATGTTTTAAGATTTTTAACACTATCACAAGCCTCTTGATGCTCCACATTTCTCAATTTCTCCAAGAAACTATCCTTAGTAAATTTTAACTCATTTTTGAACCACTTCTCACGATGATGTGATGTGCATAGTGTTTCATCCTCTTAGAAGTAAAATGAGCACAATGTTGTATATGAAAAATTAAAACCATCATCTTCTCCATCTTGGCCATTTTGAGCCTCAAAATCCATCTTCATGATGAAATCATCCTTTCCTTGAGTGGAGTAAACCTTGAAAGATTCAAGCATATTCTTATTCATATATCCCTTGTTGAGAGAGTATTTGATGCAAAGATCTATCATGTAACTAATTCCAACAAGAAGTTAGAAATCAAAATACTTCAACTTCCCTATTTTCTCGCCAGACGACCTTGTGTGAATTAGCCTTAGAATGGCTCAAACTTGCAATAATTTTTCTTTTAAGAAATAACTTGTCCCCAATGACAATATAACCTGTCTCATACACCTTATTCAATGAAAGTTGGACATTTACCAATGTATAAAATGAAAATTAGTCTCAAGGTTCTTTACCTTCCTAAATAACTCTTCAATAACTCCTTATTGATCATGACACTAAATGAGAAAAATTTATCTCTTAGCCTTCTTGGCACAAACTATCACTATCCACCGCTTATGCTATCCTAACTCAATATACAAATGATAAATCAACCCTTAAGATGATAAATTAAAAATAAAAATCAAAGAAAATCTCTTTTGCCAAAATGTCCCTTAAATGCTTCTTGAGATCTAAGCCTTTCATAGATTCATGTTTAGAATAAATGATAAGGGTTAAAACCAGAGTAAAATTTGATTCCAATACCCATTATGCCTCTCATGGTGTGGGGTAAATTTTAAATGTCAACTCTTATAGCTTCTCCCTTAATCACCTCTTTCTCTCCTCTTGTTCTACAACCTCTAGTAGCCATGTCACCTTGCATGTTTAAGCATAATTTTTTATGTATGAGGTTATAAACCACACTAAAGACCTTTTCTAATACTCATTACCTTGTTTTGACACCATACAAATTTTATTTGTCAAACTCTATACCCAAAGAACTTTTCTTGCAAAGTTTGACCTATTAATTAGGCCTAACACTGTAACAAAATGTCCTCTATCCTAAACGTCAAATAAATATGAGGATTTAAAACTCATCAAACACTAATTCCTCCACATCTATTAGTAAACTTTGTCAAGATGATAACTACCCAGTTTGTAGGATTGAAATAAATATTAGGCTTCTCAAATGCAAATTGCCACCATAAACCCTCGCTAGGGTTTTCAAGCAGTCAGTGGGCTAAAAATCTTTAAAACATTTCAACATTCTCTTCAAGACTAAAAATTAATTCCTAGGTCTGAATACACCTTCTAAACATGTCTGGGTTGACAAAGTGAAGGATAAAATAATCTTCAAATCACAAAACTCTACTTTTAGACCATAGTATCATTTGTAAGTAGCATGGTTTTACCTTCAACAAGAAAATTATTCAAATCCATAATCGTTCTCTTCCTTATTAAATAGATACCTTCCCATGAAGCTCTCTCCTCCTCCCGATGGAATATTCAAACATATATTTTATCTTTGATCACATGAGTATTCGTCATACCAATCTCAAAGGAAAACTGTCTCGGTCAAATTTTAATGAAACATGTTAAAGAAACAAGCACAAAAACAAAGTATTACATTGTAATTCCTTGAAATAACACATCAATAAACCTTCCACAACGTGATTTCTATTGTAATAACCTCATTGTCGAGATCATAAATCAAATACATCATATAATCCTTGTAAAAACACGGTCCCACTATTTTGAACAATGATATGCATTAGCTATCATATGAGAAAACGTACATTCACAACTCAAACCATCATAAAATTATTCTCACATGCTCTAATAAAAATCTCCATATGCTCATCGGGAAGGATAAAAAATATTAATAAATATGTCAAAACTCGAAATTCTACAAGAAGAAGACCATTTAATAATGAAAAACAGAGTTACTTTCATTAACTATATTTTTCAACTAAATTCCTTCTTCTCCCTCCTATTCTTCTAAGAACCCTCAAGGAATATTTGTGCACTAACTCCTCATTCAAGTTTTAACCCTATCTCTTGTCCATTTCACAAACCCTAACTAAATTTACATAACTCAAAATTCCCATACATGGAAAATATAGGAATATTACATCTTCTATATAATTTACTAACTCACCATAGCCCCTAGGACATATTACAACATGTTTAAAACATCTGCACACACTCCCAAAAAAATCCCTTTAAATCCTTGAAAAGCCATGCCTTTTACTTTTACAACCTTATGAGGTTTTAATTACAAAATGGAGTGAAAATACAAATTAGAAATTTTTGAATTCTAGCTCACTCTAAACTCTTCCTCATAAATTTAACACACCCTAACACACCTAAATTAACCTCCACAACTATGAATGAAGAATAATTTTCATTTTAGAAGTTATTTTTGTTATGCCCCGCATCGTACTCCTGAGGTGGAGAAAATAAACCTTATGTGGTTGTGTCTCCAAATGAATCTTTAACATACTTGCATGTTCTTAACCTCTCTCCTTCACCCCTACTGTATTTTCTTGCTCCTTCACCACATGGATCCAATCGTTTGTTTGTCATATTGGATTTGCTTCAAATTTTCTTATTCATTTCTTGTGTTCCACCTTCACTTTATTTATCTTCAAGCTTCCACTAGTTGGACCTACACAAACAAACAATACAACAAAAAAACATACATTATTCTTCATGTTTTATCATATTCTTCATCTTTGTAGAGCTCTTGTCCAACACTTTCTCAAAATTATTTTTTTGTAGGTGGGTGAAAACTACCCACATTCTTCCTTTCCTTGCTTGATTGTTGGTTCACTCATGCAATAACCATGCAAACTTGTCCTTTATCAGCTTTTAAACCTCATTGTGTAAGTTCACCACTATTTAGATCACTCTTTTCCAAGGAAATCATTATACTTTTAGCTATACCTTCACTTAGCTCTCTTGTTTCCATCATATCCAAAACAAATTGTAAAAAAATCAACTTCACCTACTTGAATCTGATCAACATACCATTATTCATTATGATTTTCTAAGTTTTAAGTAATAACATCCAATGTAAACTTGTTCTCTCCATGTTCTTCTTATTCCTTCAACTCACCAAGTGTGTCATTTCCCACAATTTCAAGGAATTCACCCAAAGAGAAATAAATATCAACTAGAAAAAAACTAAATTTAGAATCTATTTTTCTTAACTTTCCTTCATCAATGCATAGTTCTCAATTAAATCCTATTTTTCCTACTATTCCAGCTCTTCTTCACCTATGATCATCTCATTTAAACTATTTTCCTTCTCTTCAACATGTGGATTGAAAAAATCTTCAAGAACCTTCAATTCTTCTAATATGGAGTTCCTCATTTCACTTTCATCTTCATAATATATAGGATTGTAAAATCTGATTTCCTCTTCTTCTTGTGTATTTACAAACAAGAAACCTTCATTTTGTACATGAACTTGTAAACATACCTCATTAACAAGTTGATATGTTGTTGTACACGTGTCTTTCTCACCAACTTCAAATAACTCGTCGATTTCTTCAAGTAGTTCGCCTTCTTCATGGTAGTAATATAATACATCTCCATGACTCATCTCTTCTCCTTTTTCTTCTTCACTTTCCCACTCATCCTCTGCTTCTAAGGTGGCTTCTTCATCTGCATTTTCTTCTTCCATAGCTATCTATCTCTTCTTTGATAAAATTGATTATCTTCATAAGTATTTTCCTCATCTCTGCAAGCTCTTCCTAGGGATCATTTCTTGTCCCATCTTTGATTTATTTTCCTCATTCTCTATCCTCTCATCCATATCTTTCAACAACTTCATCCTCTCTTCCTATTTCTCATGTTTCATACCAATGACCATCTTGTCTCTTTCTTTCTTCATCTTAATCTGATTTCTCTCACCAAACAAGTCTTTTTCACCTTGTTTGAATCCAAGTCTCTTTCAGTGTAGATGCTTTATTTGTGATATTTCAATGAGATATTCTTGTCAACTTGCCTTCATTGCTGCTTCTTGGACTCACCAAGAGTCTCTCTCTTCTCTTTCTTATTTCCTTGAAACTGATCTTGCTTCACCTTATCCTCCTTTTCCTTTATTTTTTCTTTCACTACCACCTATCAAACACCTCACAAGCACTTTCATAATTCTTGTTAGAATAAACAATTTCTCTTTTATGATCCAACTAATATTTGATACCAAATGATGTAGAGCTCTTACATGCAACTAATGCCAATAACATGCTAGAAAAAAATACTTCAACTTCCTATCTAGTTTGCAAGAGCATCTTGTGTAGTATCCTTAAAATGGCTGAAACTTGCAAGAATTTCCATTTTAATCAATAACTTGCCACACCAATAATATACCATATTTCATAAACCTTATTCAATTAAATTTGAACATTTAATGATGTATAAAATGAAAATTAGTCTCAAAGTTCTTTACCTTCCCAAACAAATTTTCATTAACTCCTTATTGATCACGACACAAAATGAGAAATTTTTGATCTCTTAGCCTTATTGGCCCAAACTATCACTATCCACTACTCCACTAGCCTAACTCAATGTAAAAATCAACCCTTAAGATGATAAATTCAAAAGATAACTCAAAAAAACTTTTGTTTTACCAAACTGTCCCTTAAATGCTTCTTGAGATCTAAGCCTTTAGTAGATTCATGTTTAGAATAAAATATAAGGGATCGAACAAAAGTAAAAATGTATTCCAATACCCATTATGACCCTCATAGTGTGGGGTAAATTTCATAGACCAAATCTTATAGCTCCTCCTTGATCACCTCTTCCCCTCCTCTAGTTCTTTAACCTATAGTAGCCCCACTGTCACCTTACATTTTCAAGCATATATTTTTCTATGTATGAGGTTATAAACCGCACATGAAGAAATTTTTAATACCCTTTACATTATTTTGATACCCTACAAATTTTCTTTGACAAAATCTATACCCAAAGAACTTTTCTTGCAATTTTGACTTAATAATTAGGTCGACACTTTGTAAAAACTATCCTCTATCCTACCTATGAAATAAATTTGAGGATTTATAACTCGAAACCCTTAATTCCTCCACATTATGTTATTACACTTTGTCAAGATGATATCTACCCAATTTGAAGGCTTGAAACAAATCTCGAGGCTTCTCAAATACAAATTTCCACTAAATCCTCAATAGGTTTTAAACAAGTATGGGTGGGCTAAATTATATTTAAAACCTTTAAACCTTCTCTTAAAGACTCAAAAATTCATTCCTATGTCTAAATACACCTTTCGAATGTGTTTGGGTTGACAAAGTAAAGGATAAAATAATCTTCAAATCGCAAAATTCTACTTTTAGACTACTTTGTGTCAATTGTAAGTAAAAGGGTTTTACCTTCAACAAGCAAGTTCTTCAAACCCATAATATTTATCTTCCTTATTGAATAGATACCTTCCCATAAATATCTCTCCTCCTCTTGATGGTGTCTTCAAATATACATTTGATCTCTACTCAAATGAGTATTCCTCATACTAGTCTCAAAGGCAAATTATCTTAGCAGATTTGAATGAAACTTGTTAAAGAAACAAGTAAAAACAAAGTATTAAATTGTAAGTCCTTGAAATAACACATCAATAAACCTTCCAAACTGTGATTTCTATTGTAATAACCTCATCATTAGGATCATAAATCAAATACATCAAAGAATCCTTGCAAAAACACAATCTCACTATTTTAAACAGTCCTATGAATTAACTATCATACTAGAAACAAGACAATCACAACTCAAAACTTCATAAAATTATTATCATGGGATCTAAGAAAACTCTCCATATTCTCATTAGGAAGGATAAAAAATTATTAACAAAGATGTCAAAACTCAAAAATTATACAAGAAGACTTCACCATTTCATAGTGAAAAATAGATTTGCTTTCATAAACTATATTTTTCATACAAAATTCCTTCTTCTCCCTCCTATTCTTGTCATAAACCTCAAGGAATACTTGCACACTAATTCCCCATTCAATTTTTAGCCCTATCTCTTGTCCATTTCACAAATTGTAACTAACTTTACATAAGTCAAAATTACCATACATGGAAAAAAATAGGCATATTACATCTTCTATATAATTTATTGACTCAACCTAGCCCCTAGGACCTATCATAACATGTTGAAAACATCTAAAAAAATCATAACAAACAAAAATCCTTGTAACTCCTTGATAATCCATGAATTTCACTTTTACAACCTTAGCAAGTTTGAATTACAAAATGTAGGAAAAATACAAATTTGAAATTTTTGAATGCTAACTCACTCTAAACTCTTACTCATAACTTTAAAAAACCTAACACACCTAAATTAACCTCCAAAACCATGAATGAAAGAGAATTTTCATTCTTGAAGTAACTTTGGTGATGCCCCTGCATCATACTCCCAAGGTTGAGAAAAAAAACCATGTACTTTGTTTCGTGTCTATGTCTCCAAATGAATCTTTAGCATCCTTGCATGTTCTTGAGCTCTCTTCTTCACTCATATTATACTTTCTTTCTCCTTGACCACTTAGATCCCATGGTTTGTTCTTCATACTTACATCTGCTTCAAATTTTCTTATTTGTTTCTTGTGTTCCACCTTCACTTTCGTCTACTTTCACCATCTCGTACATGTACAAACAAATAACACAACAACAAAAAAACATACATTATTCTTAATTGTTTTATCATATTCTTCATCTTTGTATAGATCTTGTCCAATAGGTTCTAAATACTCTTCTTTCTTAGGTGGAATAAAAACTTCCCATATTCTTCCTTTCCTTGACTTGTTGTTGGCTCACTCATGTTAATAACCATGCAAACTTGTCCTTTATCAAATTTTAAACCTCCTTGTGTAAGTTCAACACAATTTAGACCAATATTTTCCAAGGAAATCATTATATTTTTATATGTACCTTCACTTATCTCTCTTGTTTCCATCATAGCCAAAACGTTTTGTATAATATCATTAACTTCACCTACTTGAATCTGATCAACATATCTTTATTTATTATGATTCTATGTGTTTGAAGTAATAACATCCAATGTAAAAATTTCTCTTTGTTCTCTTCTTGTTCCCTCAACTCACTAAGTGTGTCATTTCCCACAATTTCAAGGAATTTTCCAAAAGATAAATCAATATCAGTTAGCAAACAAATAAATTTAGAATCTAATTTCCTTAAATTTCCTTCATCCAATACATATTTCTCCTCTTCATCCTATTGTTCCTACTGTTCCATCTCTTCTTTACCTGTGAGCATCGCATTTGAAATTTTTTCTTCTCTTCAACATGTGGATTGAAAAAATCTTCAAGAACCTTCAATTCTTCTAACACGGAGTTCCTCATTTCAATTTCATCTTCATCATATATAGGATTGTCAAATATGTTTTCCTCTTCTTCTTGTGTATTTACAAACAAGAAACCTTCATTTTGTACATGACCTTATATGCATACCTCATTAACAAGCTGATATGTTGATGTACATGTGTCTTTCTCATCAACTTCAACTAACTCATCTATTTCTTCAAGTAGTTCACCTTCTTGGGTGGTAGCAATAGACTACCTCTTCATCACTCAACTCTTCTCCATTTTATTCTTCACTTTTTCAGTCATCCTCTACTTCTAAGGTGGCTTATTCATCTACATCTTCTTCTTCCATAGCTACCTCTATCTCTCTTCTACAAGAAGAATGATTATATTCAAAAATATTTTCCTCATCTTTGTAAGCTCTTCCCTAGATATCGCTTCTTGTCCCATATTTTATTTATTTCCATCATTCTTTACCCTATCATCCATATCTTTTAATAACTTCATAATATTTTCCAATTGTTCACGTTTCATATTAGTGTCCATCTTGTCTCTTTCTTTCTTCCTCTTAATCTCATTTCTCTCACCGATCAAGTCCTTTTCACCTTGTTTAAATCGAAGTCTATTTCAACCTAGATGATTTATTTGTGAGATTTAAATGAGCTCTCTGTCCAAATTTCCTTCTTGTTGCTTCTTGGACTCACCAAAAGTCTCTCTCTCCTCTTTCTTATTTCCTCACAACTGAGCTTGTTTCATGTTATCCTCATTTTCCTTTCTCTTTGCTTTCACAACCACCTATCAAAACCTCATAAATACTTGCACAATTATTTTTAATAAACAATTTCTCTTTTATGATACAACCAAGATTTTATACCAAATGATGCGAGCTCCAACATGTAAATAATTCCAATAACATGTTAGAAATAAAAATACTTCAACTTCCTATTTTCTCTACAAGAGGATCTTGTGTAGTAGCCTTAGAATGGATCAAACTTGCAAGAAATAAATTTACCCCCACTAATAAGATACCTGTCTCATACACCTTATTCAATGCAATTTGAACCTTTACCAATGTATAATATGAAAGTTAGTCTCAAAGTTATTTACCTTCCCAAATACCTTTTCACTAACTCCTTATTAATCATGACACTAAATGATAATTTTTTTATCTCTTAGCCTTCTTGTACCAAACTATCACTATCCACTTCTCCACTATCCGAATTCAATGTAAAAATTAACCCTTAAGATGATAAATTAAAAAGAAAACTCAAACAACTTCTCTTTTAGAAAATTGTCCCTTAAATGCTTCTTGAGATCTAGGTCTTTGGTATATTCATGTTTACAATAAACTAAAAAGGTTCATATAAAAGAGAAAATTGATTCTAACACCCATTATGACCCTCATGGTGTTGGGTAAATTTCATATGCCAACTCTTATAGATCCTAACTTGATTACCTCTTGCTCTCCTCTAATTCTATAACCCCTAGTAGCTCTATCATCTTGCATTTTCTCAAGAATAAATTTTTATGTATGAGGTTATAAACTGCATTGAATACCTTTTATAATACCCATTACCTTCTTTCAACACCCTAAAAAAATTTATTTTTCAAAGTCTATACCCAAAGCATTTTTGTTGCAAATTTTGACCTACTAATTAGGTATGATACTATAGAAAATTGTGTTTTATCCTAATGAGTCAAAGAAATATTAGGATTTACAACTTATAAATTCCTAATTCCTCCACATTATATTAGTAGAATTTTTCAAGATGACATCTACCCAATTTGAAGGCTTGAAATGAATCTTAGGCTACTCAAATGTAAATTTCCACTAAACCCTCGTTAGGGTTTTGAAACGATCTGGTGTGCTAAAAACTCTATAAAACCTTTCAACCTTCTGTTTAAGACTCAAAAATTAATTCCTAGGTCTAAATACACATTCCAAATGTTTTGGGTTGGTTGTGTGAAGGATAAAATAATCTTTAAATCATAAAATGCTAATTTTAGACTCGTGTCAAGTGTAAGTAACAAGGTTTTACCTTCAAAAACAAGTTCTTTAAACCCATAATCTTTCTCTTCCTTCTTTAATATATACCTTCCCACAAATATCTCTCCCCCTCTTAATGGGGCCTTCAAACATACATTTTATCTTTGATCAAATGAGTATTCCCGCACCAATCTCAAAGGTAAACTATCTTAGTCATATTTGAATGAAACTTGTTAAAGAAACAAGCAAAAAAAAGAGTATTACACTAGAAGTCCTTGAAATAACACATCAATAAACCTTACATAAGGTTATTTATATTTTATGAACCTCATCATCAGGAGCATAAATCAAATACGTAAAACAATATTTACAAAAACACAGTCTCTCACTTTTGAATAGTCCTATGCATTAGCTATTATACTAGAAACAAGACATTCACAACTAAAACCTTCATAAAATTCTTCTCATGGGATCCAAAAAAATCTCCATATGATTATTGGGAAGGATCCCAAATTATTAATAAATTTTTCAAAACTAAGAAATTCTACAAGACAATGACCATTTCATAGTGGAAAAGAAAAGTTACTTTTATAAACTATATTTTTCATACAAAATTACTAGTTCTCCCTCCTATTCTTCTCAGAACCATTGAGGAATCCTTGTATAGTAACTCCCCATTTGAGATTTATCCCTATCTCTTTTCTATTTCACAAACCCTAACTAACTTTATATAACTCAAAATGCCCATACATGGAAAAATAAGTATATTACATCTTCTATATCATTTATTGACTCACCTTCGCCCCTATGACCTATTATAACATGTTTAAAACATCTACACACTCCCAACCAACAAAAACTCTTTTAACTCCTTAAAAATAAACGGCTTTCAATTTTACAACCTTATGAAGTTTGAATTACGAAATGGAGAGAAAATACAAATTTGAAATTTTTGAATGCTATCTCACTCTAAAATCTTCCTCATAACTTTAACACACCTTAACACACCTAATTTAACCTCAAAAACCATGAATGAATGATAATGTTCATTTTTAAGTCCCTTTGGTGATGCCCAAACATAATTCTTTGTCTTGAATAGAATGATCTTTGGGAGAATCAAACACCATTCCATCTATCTATTCTTCATTGATAAGGTCTTCATCTTCTTGAAAGGAGAACGAGCACAAGGTTGGGGCTGAAATATCAATATTATAATTTTCCCAATCTTGACCATCATGAGATTAGAAATTCATTTTCATAATAAATTCATCATCTTCTTGAGTAGAGTTAACTTCAAGTGGCCTAAACATCTTTTCATTCATGCATTACTTCGTGAAAGAGTTATCCTCTCCCAATGGGAAAGAGAAAGATTTGTATTCACAATCATACTCATTAAACATGTCTTCATGTTAAACCTTGAGAACATGATTTGAAACATGGGAATTACACTGCCAAGAAGTTATTTGATATTAGTTCTTTATGATCCACATTACTCATCACCTCGGGATAACTTTGTTGTAAGTTAAGGTTTCCATGAATTTCATCACTATCAAAAAGAGAATTTGCATCCATATCCAACAGGAAATAAACACTATCAAAATTCAACTCCATCGAGTCATCCTAGTGTTTCTTAGCTGAATCTACTACACGGGCACTCGTCAATCAATATGGGAAGCTCAACGTATAAGGTTATGAAGAAGTTTTCATAATTTGAATCTTGAAATAGTATGTCTACCCTTGGGTCATCTAGTCTTTGAACCGTGTATTTCATTTTCTTGATAGGAAGGAGCTTATTCATCTTACCATTTATTGGTATGGTGGTATATGGCCAATCCATATGTATATCTCTACTAACATCCCTATAGAAGCTTTGAATCAACAACATACCATACGAGGCTGACATGTCTGCTACAAGTATTTTCATCATGATCTTCTTGTCAGGAAAATATGCAAATGATACTTGAGCATCCTTCACTTGGCCAATGAGAGGTACTTTTTTTTTTTTATGGAGTAACAGTGGTGAGTGGTGGAAGTGAGGGAGATACCAAGAGCTTTAGCAACTTTTGTGGGATGACATTGTCGAGAGGCCTTTGAGTCAATAATGTATTTATTTCATTTATATCCTTTGACCAATAAGAATATATAGAAAGGTTCTACCTTCTTAGAGGTGGAGGGCATGGAATTCAAAAGGTTTTTAGAAGTATTTGTATTAAGGGAAGGGAGTGGTTATTTGGTAAAGACATTTTTGGACAATGAACTTGACCTACTTCCTTTGATAAACTTGACGAAACTATCAAATTTATTGGGATGAGTTCTCAAGTACTTAGACTCAGAAATTTGAATTTTGGATTTCTTGACATGGTCAATGATGTCAAAAGGTGAAGAAGTTATAGGAACATCAAGAATTATGGAAGCCTTGATAAAAGTAGGATTTGCATTCTTAGGATCAATAAAAGCAAAAACTTATTTGAAAAGTAGAGATGAAAGAGACTAACTCAAAGAAGGAGATGAAGTATTGACTAAGGTAGTCTCAAGATTATCCTTGGATGAATCCATGGAAGAGGAAAAAATGATCCTCCTTTTTTAATTTTTCATAGAGTCACCATTTGAGGATTCAAAATATTTACTTGGGCAGCGAAATCGAGTCTTCTTCCTCTATTTTTGAGTGGGTGGATAATGCACACAAGTAAGTGTCCATATTAGCCATGGAATATGTAGAATATTCATCGATGAGTATTCAAAATACCCAATCATGGCCCATTCATCTTCTTCTTATTCAACATTTTCTTCTCCTTCATCTTCATGTGTTCCACATATTTTTGAACAAACACTACTACTAAAAGGGGGATGAATCAATATTATATATACTTTTAGTTATTTAAACATTAACATCTATAACAAAAACAATCACATGAGATATAATAATTACACAACCATAAAACACAAGATTTATGTGGAAACCCTTTCGAGATAAAACCAAAGAGAAAATATTGCTTGGATCTATTGTCCAAATCAAGCCTACAACATTTCAATACATATTTGTAGTCACTAATATGCTTTGGAGACAAACAATCAAAATTTTGAGCACCAACTCGGCTAGTTAGTGAGCACCGACTCGGTGGAGACAACAATCCAACCTGTGAGAGACAACAATCCAAAAATTGTGAGGCACCAACATCAAAAAAACACATATCCACCTTTTGTAGATGCTTTTTCAACCAGATGATGGAAATTTAATCACTCTCTTCATAAAGATCATATCCTTCTTCCAACATGGATGCTGGTCAAATTAATGAAGTCATATCACTTTATACTCTTCAATCACTCTCTCCATACATGCATATCAGATCCTTCTTCCAACATGGACGATGGTCCAATTAATGAAATTAGATCACTTTATACTCTTCTCTTCAACCATATTCATAATTTCATCGCTTGAAATTTTTCTCCCTCTAAAAATGTAACTTCACCTCTTTTCAAATATTAATGCTATGCTTTGTTATTCCTTCAACAAGATGTAATATTTAAATATTCTTTATTTTTCTCTTCCTCTTTTTCAGCATGTTTCCCTTACTTCATACTTAAAAATATGTTTGAGACACAAAATAACACATTCTTTCTACACACTTACTTGACGCTTGAAGATAACCGAGATCTACACAGAGATAACAATAATAATAAACACAATTATATAATATCTTCTCTATTATTTCTCACTTCACATTCATATGGGACATACAAATATATATGAAATATCACTCCTACAAATGAGGAGTTTTTTCAACCTACTAACCCCCCAAATATCTATTTAGATGTGATTGTTACTCACGTAACAATGCACAACTCAAATTACATAAGTTGTTAAAACAACTCCAAACTAATATATATTATTGTTAATATAACAATAATATTATTAACTACTAACCATTTACAAGATAATAATTACTCACGTAATTATTATTTACTCATCACATGAAAACACTAACATAGATTTCCTAACATTCCCCCCTTAGTGTTTACATGGGAGAAAATATAGTCACACTTCTTTTTCAGCTTGCTTGCCTCTGCTTGCTCATGATCTTGGACCTCTGTATGAACCCTGTCCATCTAGTATGAACCCCTGTTCAAAAATAGGAACCCCTATTCTAGGTACGAGCCCCTGCTCATCCTCTTCAAGTATCATGATGTTGATTGTACTTTTGTGCTTTCATTTTCTTCACTATGTTTATACACTATGAGGTTACATAGCTCAATTTCATGCAGAATGGAAATGGAATATTGTGTCATATTCCCCCCCACAATGTGAAATTTCCATTATTTAGAAAACACTGTAAAATATGAATGCCACACTAAAAACAAATACTGAAAAAACACACAAGTCACCAATGCTTTTGTGTAGCCCCATCACTGATGACTGACGAGAGGTCATTGATTGACCTCCAACCTCTGATGTATTTTATCTAGTATAGATAGTCTTCATAATCATACCCATTATCATTATTTTTTGATTCTTCTATATCATCCCATTCTTCGTCATCAGCCACCATGGCATTCTCTTGTAGTTTTCCATCAAGTAAATCTTGCGCTCTTTTCCTGCAGTTTATAGACAAATGACCAGATTGTTTGCAATAGTAACAAGTGATCTGTTTGCTAGTATCTTTGGAATGTGATCCTTGGTTAAAAGAGGATTTGTATCTGCTTTTAGTATGTGATCTATTTTTTCCGTACATTGCACTTTCTTCTGGTTCAATTTTCTTAGTCCAATTTTCTTCTTCTATCAGAGAAGAAATCAGATCTTCCAAACTCAGATTTACTTTACTCAATGTAAATACCATATTAGAATAGCTTGGAGGCATACTATTTAACAATACTACTTTTGCATCATCATCTCCCACATCAATTTTTATTTACTTATGTGATCAACCATACTCTCACCTTCTTCCATCTTGAGCCCGAATAGTTTTTGCTTGAGTGTCACCATGCGCTCCCTGTTTGAGATCCAAATAGCTTGTTCAAAGTAGTCCATATGAAATTTGAACTTTTTGATAAATCAATATGATGCAAATAAGCATCAGACAATCCAAGACCAATAATTGCTATTGCTTTCTTATCCTTGCTTTCCCATTTGGTGGCTTCATCAACATCAGTTGGTTTTGAAATATTACCTTCAACAATTTCCCACAAGTCTTTATTGATCAAAAGTAATTGAGTTCGCACTTGCCATGTGTGAAATTATTTGCCATTGAATTTCTGTAATGGAATTTCCATTATGGGTGTCGAACTTAGTCAAAAATGCACCCTTACAATAAACTTTTTAAAACTTGAAAGTAAAAATTTCTAAAAAAAAATCATGACATAAAGCATAGGATCAATGCAAAGAGCTAAAAAAATACATTTTCAAAAAAAATGGCACCCCATTCCAAGTTACCAGCTGAAACTTATGCCACTTACAACTTATAAGTCCAACATCTTTCTGGACCCTTTCCAAAAATGGAATTTTTTTGCCCTTCATTTTTTTCAGTATGTCTAAAAATGGCAAAAACACGCTAAGTTACCAAAATACACGAGACATGACCGATCACGAGGCATGCACAGAGTTACCGAATACATAGACATAGCAATCGCGAGCACGTGTAGAGTTACTTAGAATAGGTTATGACCTCAAACCTTATGGAAACCATAGTATAGGTTAGGGTCATAATCTCTTGGCATTTGATAAGCGTCTTGTTGTTGTTGATTATAACCTCGGTTGCGGTTTTGTAATTGGTTGTTATAACCAATATTCATTGCCCTTGGCTAGAGTTTTTATATTGGTTTGTACCTCGGGTTTGATTTTTTTTTGTGGTGGATGAATTACATTGATTTGTGTTGATAGAAGACACAATGTTAGGACCTTTTTGATTGATCGAGTTATTTTTATTTTTATTGTTGTTGTTTGGAAAATCAACGTTCTTGGCTTGATCAGTAGCACTATTCGTGGTAGCACCATAATTGTGATTCACACCCTTAGGTCCTTGGTTGTTTGCACCATTTTTTTGATAATTTGAATTATTTTGGTTTGGGGATACTAATTTCCCATTAGGGCCATAGGTCTTACGATCCCACTCCTATCACTATAGTAAGGAAACTTTTGGACCTTTTCCCTAGTCTCTCGATTCGAATGAAGGAAAAATTCCTAATACTTCCTCATAATGTTGGGTGCTATGGTAAAGAAACATTTTGCGACCATTTTTCCCTAGTCTCTCGATTGAGCGAATGAAGTAAAAAATTCATAAAGTTCCATCATGAGGGTCCATGTTAATTTATTAATGTTTTGAAGAGGAATAGAGAGAGATGGGCCAAAGGAAAAGAAATATGGCACCAGTTTTAAACGTAAATACCTTGGATGAAATGAGCGATATATTCATTTTCTAATAAATATCTAATCTTAACCAAGAAATAATAAGATGGTAGAAAACTAGAATTGAACTCAACCTAATCACCATCTTATATTTGAAAACTATTGATAAATGCATAAAGCTTAACTTGTTCAGGTGTCAAATGTATTGATGAACTCAAATATATTAAAAGTTGTTTAGAAGGAATAATATATTTTTGTCTAATATAAGGTAGAAATAAAAAGGGGTAAATAAAATTGTAATTGAAAAATGGGTAATACTAATCTAATAATATAACGGGGAATATCAATTGAATAAGAAACTAGAATTAAGGGTATTCTTTAATCCTTCAAGAGTGCTATACCATACTTTTACTAAGTGAAATATCTTGTTCATGTCAAATGCTTTGATGAACTCAAATACATCATCCCATAGGAAGTAACTCCCCGAGTAACTCCTAGATAGCAATAGTGTAGGCCTTAATATGAGCATTTGATTCTCCTTCTCCCTCAAATTTTAGAATATCCAATAATGGGCATGGAAGCATGAAACCACGTATTGTGAAGTCAAGAGGTTCATTTAAGTACTCATATTATGTACCCATTGCGTAAGATTCCACCATTAAAGATCCTTGATGAGGAGGTGGAGGAGGAGGATTTGGATAAGTTGCATTATAATCGTTGACGGGAACATATGGGGTCCCTTGATATGGCATGTAGGGAGTAGGAATTTTATATGGGTCCATTTGGGAGTTTTTGAATAAATATGCATGTAAGGTGGGATAGTACTAGGATATGGACTAGCGGACGTAAAACTAGGGAATGTTGCATTTCATGTCATGACGGCATTTGAGAACGCACTTCCAGCCAGACCTTACATAAGATAAGCTTGAGAAGGATGAGGACCCATCCCTAGTGTGTCTAACCCGTGAGAAGATCACACTGGATTTGAATGAACACGATAACCTTATTGTACGGGATATTGCGTTGGTTTCTCATTAGAATGGATGTATCCTTTGTTGTCAATTGGATACCCCATGTTCTTCCCTCTTGCATGTGTTGGTTATGAAGTCTAGTCACTTTCTAGTTCTCTAATCCTCCCTACTAAAGTAGAAATGATATTGTTGGGAGAGTATTGAGTCCCTCATTGGGGTGCTTGTGGCGTAGGGTTTGATTGAGCAGGATCATGATACCCTATCATGAATTGTTCAATGTTATAATTCTTTTCTTCCTCAAAAGTAAGAATCTTAGGATAGGTATTCCAAATCTTAGAGGTTGAAGCCTTCATTCTATCCAAAGACTCATCTATCTGACAAAGAGGATTAGTTATTCATGAAAATAGATCATCCTTTGTTTATTGCATGACAACATGAGGTCTTGACAAGACCCTATGGAAAAACTTGTCTTGTTTGTGAAAAAAATGTGGTTTGCATTGGGTTGACCATATTGCATGTCTAACGGTTGATCAACCTCCTCCATCCTTACATAGCTAATGGGATTTGAAGTGTAACTAGGGGAGGTTTGGACGTTGCTTGTGTGATTTTCACCCCACCTTAAAAGAGATGGGAATTTTTGTGGTTACACGCTGGTATAATATCTATCAAATCCAAATGACCCACCAAAATCTCTTCTAGACATTTTTTAAAAGGTGTATAGTACCTACCAAAATAGGGAAGAAACAGAAAGATGAGGTACTAACAATGAAAGAAAGGAAAAGGAAGGAATTAATCTTTCACGTCGAGTTCACCAATTTTTATGGATGAAAATTAACGTGCAACCTTCAATTGTACTCAACCCCGGAGGTTGTGCGAGCGGTGATGTTGAATGTGTGTGGCCTACTATAGGAGGGTCGGTGGCTAAGATCTAGAAGTGTGATCTCTTGGTAGCCTAGTTGACAAAGAGAAGATTTAGAGGTTATGAGCGGGTAGCATAAATTCCCTATGGTTTATTTACCTAACTTGGATATAAGCACTAAACTAGTTTGAAGTGTCCATGTAAACTAAAATAAATTAACAACCTATGATACTACTGAAAGGAAACTAATCTAAAAAAATCACAAAACTGAAATATTACAATCACAAACAACAATTTTCTTCTATTCTAAATAATTAAAATATTTTTACACTAAAACTAAACAAGTGAGATAACCCGGTGTGGTTATTCACTGTCGTTGAGTGTATTGAATCTAAACTACCTTAAAACACACACTTTTCCAAATGATATATGATGTGTAGACAACCTCCTATAGACATTCTCTCCTTCAGATCCACAGGGATGGGAAGAAGAGGATCTGTCACCGGGAGTTGCTATGAAAGATTCAAACCCTCTTGGAAATTAACTAATTACTTACAAATGAAAGGAAATTGATTTCTACTCTATTTGATATGATATAACAATGATAAATTGTAGGAATGAAGGAAATCAAACAACACATCCAACCTGGAATTCACAAAACAGAGGTAAATCTAGTTGTGCAGTAGTATGTCCCCTTAGTTTGTTCCTTTCTTTCTCCGAGTGTTCATATGAGTCCAAGGGATTGGGAATGTAAGAACAATAGCAAGAGGATGGCACTTGAGAAATGGTAGCTTGATGGCATTCCAAATGTAATGCAGGTAGAAGAGAGATAACACAAGATATCAGAGCTTGGCTATGCAATTCCTAGCAAGATCGTAGCAGCAATACAATGTAATATACACAAAATTCTCGGCTCCTTTTGCTTGAATACAACCATGGAATGTATAGGAATGGAGGCTAGGAGGTTACCTCATACACAAGGAAATAAGAGGAATTTCCAACTAATTAAACCCTATTTAAAATAGAAGGAGCAAGGAGAACCAAGCAAACAAAGCTATTTTTTAGCCAATTTGGCTCACAGATGTGTTCTAAAAGAGAACTTAAGTAAATCGTCACATGTCGAAACACGCAAGAAGAATGCGGAAAAAGTGGGCATGACTTCCGCCCTATGCAGGGTACTACTTGGGTGGTAGTTTTGGCACTAAATTCCAAAACAAGCACAGAAAGAGGCGGGGAGATGGAAAAATGCATGGAAAAGTTAAGGCCATCTAGGCTACAAATATACACTTCGAATGCATTTTGGAGATCGAACACCTTCTTGAAATGATTTTGAATCATCATTGGGGATTCTTGTAACCATTTTCCTAACAATGTAGCACGTGTAATTTTGGGTATGTATAGGTACCAACCCCATAAGGAGAGCCAACCCCTAGTTTAGTAGAGCTATAACCCTACAAGGAGAACCAACCCCTAATTTTATTTAACTCCAATCGCACAATGAGGATACAAAACCATAAGATGATCAAGAACCCACTCAACCACCTTATGATGTTCTGATCTCTAAATTATTTATGCCACAACTGATAAATACCAATGGTTAAGCTCACACTTCTTCAAACCCTAGGTGTTCAATCTTTCACAAACTATCTCTTTCTTCACCTTTCAAGTCTTCAAACCCTTGAAACATGCTTTATTATCTTCTTCAACATGTAGCACACTTTATCTAATCTCAATTCATCCTTCAACACGTACATAAATCTCTCACCTAAGTCACACTTCTTGCACACTCACTTAACTCACTCCAAAAGTACCCAAAATAATGCTTTTATAAGCTCCTTCACATTTCAAATTCAAACCAAAAAATTTTACTCCATTTTTTCAAACAATACATCATTAAAATATACCATATACTTTTCATGATAGCTAGAAGTGACCCATATGGGTCAGCCTAGCAAAAACCCTTCTTCCATGCACCAGAACCCATGCATTGGAATGCCAAAATTATCCTAACACCAAAAATATTTTTAGTCATGCTTTAAAATTAATAACACATGTTTAAAATAAAATTTAAACATCATACATGGTCATAATTTTCATCAACCAATCAGATTATTTCATTAAATGGGACCACTGCTTCTTATACTTCTCAAAACACCTATTTCCAACACCCTTTAGGACCTTGATTCGACTTTAGGCCACAAAACCTATTAAAATAAACTCAACTATTTCATGTGATCACTTGATGGAAATTCCAAGACCTTTATAACACTTTTAATCAAGTTAAAAGTATTGAAACAACCACTGGTTAAAACTACATCAACATTTGTATTCACCAAATCCTGTTGCCCAAAAAATTATTATGAAAATACAATTGGTTAAAACCCTTCCTGATAATTTCAAGACCTAAAAATGGATTAATCGGATTACTAATTCATCCATCTTAACATTCTATGTGATATAAATCATCAACTCATCCATTTGATGCTTGAAAACTCAATTATTCAAAACAAACAATTCTTTCTGGATAGCAAGAAATATTCTTCCTCACAAATTAACTCGGGAACCATAGAAAATATCATCATCATGAATAAAATATTATATCATTGGAAATATATTTTAATCCTATTTCCAATACAGATTTAAAAAACCTCATAAATCCACATGTAGCTCTGTGTTATGCTCATTTATTGAAGGCTATTTTTCTTGCCTTAAAACTACCCTTTGACGATCAACTTAAATAAAGAATACTTGACCATATATATTCATCACCATTACTTAAAATTTCTTTTGAAATCAATAAAATCTTACATACATCACACAATGGAAATTTATTTACAACTCATTCGACAACCTTGTCCGAAAACAAACTTCTTTAGAAGCTGACTTATTTGAGTGGAGTCCACTAATCACCATGACCACTATCATACCACTATTTAAATATTAATGATTATTATACATGTTCTAATCATCATCCATCCAATAGGAATCAATTATGTATACTTAGGAATCAATTCTCTCAAACCGCTTTCAAGCTAGGGTTTCAAACTTGTAAATAGTTATTTACCTTCTTAACATTCGTTCATAAAAATGTGATAATGAAATGACCTCATTATTTTTTTTAAACTATCTATACTAAATTTATAAACATACCTGAAATCCACAAGGTCCCATACAAATCACACAATTCAGGGTGAGCATTAGAAGTTCCAATTCGAGTTGGAATTGCACTAGTTCTTGACCCTGTTTCACCAAAAACCTCATATCTTCCAAAATTCACAACATGGAAACATGAAATTTATCCCACATAACAAATACAAACCATAATAACATCTCCGATAATCATAATTTCATTATTACCTCTTAATATTTCCAAGCACTGAGACTTTCAGAGCTACCCCTTTAGGGTTTTGCATTATAGAAGCTAAGGTCAACTAAAAGAACACAATAACTCATCATGAAAAAACTCATAATAGTATAAAAATACCTGATAAATAATTTTACACCTCCCTACATGCATCCATGAGGTCATACAACTCCATACCTCAATCACATACCCCCTAGCATCCATACCTACTCTAAATGAGCACCTGGATCATTATCACCAACCTGTATCTGTACCCTGAAGCTCATATGAGTGCCCAAGAACTCTCCAAACATTATATCCATTATGATAACATGCTTCTCAAATAGCTAAGAAGATACAATCACCATGCAATATTACCTAAGCTAGCTAGGTCACTTGAATGGGCTTGTTAGAATAAGCCATCCTCACTTGAACAACATGTGCAACAAAGAACATTCTTAAATATCCATTTCATCGTCACTTTGAGCATAATATGACACTTCACCATCATCCAAATTCTCATTAATGACATTTTTTATCAATGATAGCACCTATGCAGCATCATGCCAACAATCTTGCCCTTTATCATTCTTTGGAAACCCACCTAAAATTCTCCCCTTTTACATGAATGAAAAAGGAATGAATGTAACAACATGTTCTTTATCTTTCTTAGCTTCTTAGTATCATGATTTGGTTAAAAAAATTAACCAAAGATCTTAAACAATCTCAAAACCTTGAGAATACATTCAAACTTGATTTTTGGCCTCTTTTCAAGCATGGAGACATTGAGCTCCCTTTAGGAATAAGATACACATAAAATGAGCATGTCAATAAATCATGAAGAAGCATAATCTTACTTTGATTTTTTTCAAAGACATAATCATCCACACTTGATTCATGCAAAAACTATCATTTCTCACCTCAAGTCTATTTTAGCCTTCACGAATCCACTCTAGCAGAGCACTCCTGAACCATACATATTGAGAACATGCCAAAAATGTCATAAATGAGCATAAAAATCCATCATACAATATTTCCTGAGCATACACCATATTTTCTAGGCATAGAACTATCTTGTCAATGTAATCTCTTACTTCTCCATATCTCACTAGACTAACACCCTCTTAAAGCAACTCTTCGAAACTTTGGATCCAATTTTGACATGTATTAGAACATCATTCACACCCTTACTATGAATTTCATAACTCCCCCTAGACTTAATATAACCATATATAGTAAACAATAACAGAGATATGATTCTTACCTTGTATTATTGGCTTAGGAGCCCTTCAAACACTCAAGATCAGTCCTAAAGCTCATCTTGATTTTGACAGTCATGAGAGAAGGATAGAGTGCAAACCTACATCATGGATTATAGATCTAGGAGATTTCACTCAAATTACTCCTCATATAGCTTGGAGACCTCCATGACACTATATAGAATCAAGGACCATGATCCCCCTATCAAACTCGAACCATGCACATTATTTACACCTATAGAAGCATTTCTCTTATCCATGTATTACCATACACATCACTATAACACTATTTCGAACAACATGCATCGGGCATTTTCTTCATAAAAAAGTTATCCATGACCTTATTATAAAAAAGAACAAGTCAAAGATCATTATACCACTTTAACACACAAATTTGCAAGATCATATCTTCATACTATGTGTTTCACATATTTAGTACCTTTAGGTAGTCATACTACAATTTTTGTTCAATGAGATTTCAACCACACTTTGTTAATAGAAATTTTTAATCTTGAACACCTTTTCATACCTTTAACAGACCTTCGGGAGAAACTAGATGAATTTAGAGGCATCTCTATGCTCTCACAATTGTATACTCATGCATGCTCTACCTTTCATACATATTATACTTGTAGATAATCAATTTGGCTCAAGACATGAACGAGAACCATACAACCTTCTCTAACTCCTAGAATGGATCATCTAGCACACTTCATTTAGATCACTTGATGTAATTTATGCATTCTCCATAGGCCTAAGACTTATCAACAATGATGAAAACCAACTCTTATACCTATAGATGTACTTCTCCCTATAGAATCTCAAAATAGCCTTCTAAGTTCACTTTGTAACCTATTTTACCATGTAGCTATTTTGACCTCTTCTTTGAGAATTCACATTTAAATGGGATGATGCATGAAGATCCATACATATTGCTTGGAAAAAAACTTTAAGGTTAATATACCCATACACAAACCTTGAATGACTCAAAAATAGGCTATAGAATGATCCACAAGCTAGAACCATACATGGCACTTGTCCATGTTGCACCAATGAGTCAAACCATTCACAACATTCACTCACTCTTCTTTATGAGATCATGTAACCTTTTCATAGCTTTGAACATGCTTTAAAGAAATTCATACATCTTCATCACTATCACTATATAAAACTATGGGCACTCTAGAACTAGATGCTTCACCTCTCAATCTACGTCATTGTTCATGGCCCTTAGATCTCTCCTTATTTTTGTATAATAATGAAAACATGATTGATTTCTCTAAAATTGGCCATGTGGCTCTACATACTTCATGAACACATCCTGCGCTAGGGTTCCTCCACCTATAGTCTCCCTAGCTCATTGAGTCTCCACCCACACCTCATCATGATCTCTCAACAATACATTACATGTAGCCATTACTATTGCCACTAGATCAAATAGGTGGGTATGTTCACCTCTGATAGCATCTACTCACTCCAACATTCAACCTCCCATGAGCACATCCGTAAGTACATTCCATGTTAATGTGTGGATAGATGTGCCAATAATTCATTACCAATAAGCATCACATGTAAATGTATATCGACGTATTAGTTACTACACATGATGACCACAATCAATCAGCTCAATGACAATCAAATAAATACCAATAAACAATACTCATGCTACATTATCACTCTTGATACACCATCACCATTGTGGTCAAGTTCCTTCCCCTCTACTCCTCTAAGCGGTGGTGCACCCGTTGCATCTACAACAACTGGAAACAATAGCACCCATCGATGTTCTTCCCACCATGGAATCTAGGCCTCCATAAATCCTTTGTCATCCACCTATATCAGCTCTATAGCCACATCCGCCTCATCTATACTTGGGGCGCTATTTTTACTCCTATAGGTCATATTCTTGCTCTGACCTACTCGGTGATCTTGTGGCTCGCACCCATATAATTAGATCTAGGGGCACATCGAGCCATACCGAAGGCGACGTGACACACGTTATACCTGAAATAGCTTAGTCACTCCAAGAAATTGATCCTCTAACCACATAGTGTGATGGACAGATCATATCTCTACCCCATCCTCGAGACCACCCTCCATAGACTAGAAATGTTTTCCATATATGGTCCCTTGTCCCATATGATCCAACATAGATCTATAGGTAGTAGTGTCCAATATCCTACTATGTGTCCCTTTCCACCTCACTATAAATATCTTAGGCCTCTCCCAATCAGCCTTCGTCCCACTTTGAGTGGCCTCGGTATTACAATGTGCTTAAATAGGCTCCAATTAACGTGGTGGCTCCAATTCACCCCCATGGTCTTCTTGCATGAACCTATATAAGTATTTATACAAATTATCCAATACACATCATGCCCATGCATACCCCGTACCATCCTCCTCTATTCAATGACAATTATCATACATCTTATACAAGATGCCCAAACCTCCACCCTCCATCGCCATTGATGAAGCAATCACAACTACAATAAAATTTCACAACCGCAAAACACTTGATCTCAGTATGGTATCCAAGCTAATATGGATTTCTATTTATACCTATGTCCCTCTAAAATACATCCTAGCTACCCTTATCTACCTCTTATAATCCTCTACTACCATCACCTAGACTCTCTCATCCACTGATTGGTAGCTGCATGATATGTGATATACATTCTTTAGGGTCACATTTATCTCCCTATTAACTAAACAAAAATTACAAGTGTTTGTGCACCACCTCTCACATAAATCTATAATCATCGGCATATTATGGGGTATCTCCCCCAATCTAGCTATGGTCCGTAGGTTGACATGGTCTAGTGTATCCCACTCTTTTCAGATAGGCCTAATCCCAACAATGTACTCAAGTGTCGACCTCCATGGAACTCCCTCAAATGGATATCCCTCTACACAACACAAAAAATCAGCAAAAACGTGACATTAGCACCTCATATGCACATAAACTTTACTTTCACGACATAAAAATGCATCAAAATTCACATTTATCACATTCTTGGTTAAAAACAACCTCTGGGTTGCCAACGCCTAGGAGTAGGATGCGGGCACCCAAGAATAGGTCACTAGTGCCTAGATTTGGGTGCTATTGTCTTGAAGGACAGTAGCACCTTATCTGCTCTTGCACGGGATAGAAATGCCTAAAAATTCAAACACTAAAATTTCAACAAAATTCACAAAAATGAGCTCATTTCTACAAAAATTTTGAAAGTAATCCTACTTTCCAAATTTGTTGTTGTGTCTGACACCATATCCGTTGCCACCATCTTGAACTGGATCAATCTCACCTTTGCTTTGATTTACGACATTGCCACAAGCTCATATTTCAAATCAAACTCACTCAAGGTTCAAATGAATTCATTATTCACCTTTCTCTATACTATTTATAGAAAGTTTCGATCTCTCACTTGGCTATAGTTATTATTTACACATATTCTTCCAATAAATACACACCACATATTTTCACTCATATCTTTAGTTGCACTACTCTGTTATCTTCCCGTCTACACCATTTGGTTCAAAATTTCTCTTACTATCATATTATACACCTTCCACAATGCTATATTCCAATCTAGAACATCTCTAATTTGATATACACACTATTTTGTGACATCTACTACACTTCAATTTACTCACCATCACATCATTACACATCTACTTTCAGCTCAATATTCATTCTTACTATCAATCTCCCTTTCACTAAAATGGGGGCATATAATCGGGATCACCCTATGATCCCCTCACACTACTACATGATCATTTCACATTTCTAATTCAGAATTATCAAAAAAATTCTCGAGACATTATGAAAAATTTCTTAACATTTTCTAGAGATTCCCCTAATGACCTAATTTGGGGAAATAAGAAAAAATATCTCCATGAGTAATCTATCATATACACTTGATCTTAATACAATTTTCTACTACTCAAATCAAATCAATCAATCGACACAACACAACGTATTTTACTACTCCTCCTAGATGACCTAACTTGGGAGTTGCATCACTACTTTCCCAGATGACCTAACATGGGAAGCTACTCTATACTCTATTTATTTCCAGATGACCTAACATGGAATCCATCTAGCATCATATACATCATGACACCCTTGGAGTGGGGGCAATGAGATGTCATTACCTTTCCTATACTACTCATATATGGGTTATTCTCATTGGATCAAAATGAACAAAAATTGTTCTTTGTCCATCTGCAATGACTAGAACTTTTGAGGATGTAGTCATAGTTGGAGGGTAAAACTAGACCTCTCTCCCTAACACTCTTCCTCTAGCAGTAGGATGCCCAAATCCTTCAGTTTTTCACACATACAAAATTGGGTTGGGAATTGATCACTCCCTACCCCTGTCGAGACTCCATCACAAAAAAGTTTGAAATGTGAAATCACTCAAAATCAAATCATCAATTTCTCCAAGTTCTCCTTACAATGGTTTTCCATCTCTATTTACGCCACATGGATCGACATGTTGATCCATGGTTCACCACACTATATGTTCTCATATTCTACGTGTACTTATGCAACAAGGATTCTCTAGAATTCTCACAGGTATGTTCCTTACTTCCTTTACACTACTTGAATTTTATTCAAATAGCATAAAGGGGAATTTATACATAGAATCATGCACATACTACTATTTTATTATACCACCAATTATGTTTTATGATGTATGGATCTTGAGTAAGAAAAGTATTCATTGGTGACACATTATCTAGTCCATCTAGTTGTTTTGATTATTTCTATTGTTTTATCTCTCACATCTGTCACTTCTACACCCAGTTCTAGTTAGGTCACATGGATCCATATCTATCAGTATTCTCATAGTTATCATCAATTGTCTTAGGACACTAGCACTTAGGACTAGACATTAGCACACTGGTGTTCATGTCTAACCTAGGGCTCATTTCCTCTTTGTTTTTGTTCATATTTTGGACATTTGTGGCCATACTTTTTAGTTTTCTCACTCCTATCGAGGTCCTAGATGGCATTTCATGTCATTAGTGTTGAAATTAAAGCAGAGATCCCTATATAAACACAACATACATACCATTAAAATGGTGGGCAATTTCTATCAAGGGTTATCTATCTACATATCAAATGGACTACATATTTGGCTTACTACTCTACATACACATTGCATAGGAAGGGTAATTTCATTTTTCCATCCATACATTTGCATTCTACCTAGCTAAAGCCCACTATCTTGGCATCATCAACACGAGGGAAAACTAGGAGCACTATTACACACACAATCACATAGAACTACATGGAGTTTAAGATGTAGTGTAGTTTTCGGTCGTAATTTCACTTTGGTGATAGTTGAGGACAAATCGACCTCTCATTTTGCATCTTTACTCTTAGGATTTGATGTAGTTTGGTGGTTTTGTGGGTGATTATTTGTGTTGTGGATTTATAGGTACTTTGTTGATCCAAGCATGACATACAGGTGATCATCGGAGAATAAGTGTAAAACCCTAGTGACACTTTGAAAAACTAGGTTCGATCTTTTCTATAGACTCTAACGCCCGGGAGATGTCTCAGACATGCCAGTGCCCTCACCCTGCCGAGGCACTGTGTCCCGACCATTTTGCAGATTCAAGAATTCATATCGATAATCTCCATAATTTTGTAAATCCTTTTCATCAGTTCTTCCATTTCATATATACTTTAGAATAAGCAAAAATCATATAAGTGCCCTATCTCTTTTATTTTCTTAAATAATTGTATCTATAAAATTGCTTAACATTTGCATCTTATTGTATATCATTGTAGTAGTTTCTAAAATCAGATTTTAATATTTCCATATTTTATTAAATCGGGATAAAGTAGGTGAGTATGTTGATGACATTTCTAAACTACGAACCGAGACTTGTACAAGAAATAACTCTAAGAATAATTAATTTCACACATACAAAATATATTTCTTCTATTTAGCACCCCCTCAAGAATATTACACCGGCTACTATATAGCCATTATAATAGGAATCCAACTTCCTAATTAATAGGAAGTTCTAACAACAAATAACCAGTAATGCTAACTATATACGACATTATAATGTTATTCCTAACAATATAATAGCGACAATCTTACCGTATTAACCATACAGTTAGCAACCACCCATCATATGTAATATTAGATTTACAAATTACCATAGTAGAACTACTCATGTGAACACTATATTCCTAACATTCCCCTCCCCCTTAGTGTTTACATGGTAAAACATATCTCGTTCTTTGATTGTAGCGTGCCACCTCTGTGTGCTCATGATCAACTTCTCAATTGTGCAACATTAGGCTTGCACAAAACTCGCACATGTGCCAACGCACATTTCTTCCTCCACTGATGGTTTTTCTCGGCTTCTACCAATAACCTTACCCAATTGGTTTTGTAGGTGTACCAATAACCTTTCACAATTGGTTTTACAAGTTCACCAAAAACCTTACAAAATTGGTTTTCCTAGTTTACCAAAAACCTTCACATCATGATTGTTATAATAAATTTTGATCAATATTCTACAATGTTTCTACAAAAAGGGGTTACATGAGGAATACACACAAGTGAACAGGAATTTACATCATCTATTCTTATTTTTCATGCCACACTAAAAATCTAAAAATGCAAACCACACCACACAACTGAAATGTTGAAAACACACTACACGCATGTGTCACCAAATTAGTGAAGCGACCTCATTGTTGGTGACTAACAAGAGGTCGATGGTTTTCCTCTAGTCTATATTTCATCCGTCCTCCGGTGATCGATGCTAGCTCGGTTGAACATTGCTTTGAGACTCATTTGAGAATGCCCCCTCAATTTCAACTTGGCGTAGGATTCCACCGAAAATGCGTCAGAAAAAGTGAGGAAATTTGTTTTTGTTTTAAAATATTTTTGAGACTTGATTATTTACAGAGACATGACTTTGACTATGAATACCTTGAAAATACTCTTGACAATATTTGATATGATACTCTTGATCACTATATTGATTTAACAAGGTATAGGATTAAAGACCACGTAATAAGTGTTGTATATATCTTTTACCGGGTAGATATAGACAAACAGAAGGATATGGAAATCAAGGAAACTCATAAAGTGTTGACATGAAAATAGATGCGCCATGGTGCGGGTAAAGGTGCACAACACAAAGTGTCAACATGCAAAAATTTGTGCCCTAGCACGGGTAAGAAGCGCACAACACAAAGTGTCAACATGTAAAATTGTGCATGCACAGGCGCGAGTAAAAGCGCACAGGTAAGAAGATGTCGACACAAAAATGGGCGCGCATACAGCACAGTAGAAAATTGTTGACACGAAAAAGTTTGTGCAAGGCATAGGTAGAAGGTGCACATCAAAGAGTGTCGACATGAACATGGATGCACCCTAGCGCTAGGTAGAAAAGTGTCGACATGAAAAATTTCACACCAAGGTGCAGGTAGAAGGCGCACGTCAAAGAGTGTCGACATGAACATGGATGCGCCTAGCAAAGGTAGAAAAGTGTCGACATGAAAAGTTTGTGCCAAGGCGCAAGTAGAAGGCACATGTCAAAGAGTGTCAACATGAACATGGATGCACCCTGGCGTAGGTAGAAAAGTGTCAACACAAAAATTTCACGCCAAGGTGCAGGTAGAAGGTGCACGTCAAAGAGTGTCGACATGAACATGGATGCGCCCTGGCACAGGTAGAAAAGTGTCGACATGAAAAGTTTGTGCCAAGGCGCAGGTAGAAGGCACACATCAAAGAGTGTTGACATGAACATGGATGCACCTCTGGCACACTTGAGAGTATGACGATACGTAAATGGATGCGCAAGGCTCACCTTGTAGAGAAGGCACAACATTTTGAGCCACTGACGGGAAGCAAACCACGACCGAGATATTCGAGATGGCCATAACTTTTCACGGGGAGCTCGAGATTCACACAAGGTTGGAATTTTCGGAAAGCTTACGAGGTCCTCTATCAAACTACAATTCTTCAAAAATGCAAAATACAATTTGCCACATTTTGGGTTTCTAGGGTTCTCACCTACCGCCATAATGAGATGAATTAAATGTAATGCGGAGGTGGTTGGGGTAGATTTGGATTTCCTCTCTCTTCCCTCTCTCATTCTTCCTATAAATTGTAAGGAGGGGCTTCTTTCTAAAGTTTGGACATTCTTGTTTTCCCCTCCCTTCTTCTCTTTGGCGGGTGAATTTGTGGAGCTCAAACCTCCCATTTAAAGCGTAATGCAACTTTGCCTCTTGGCATTTTGTAGTGTATTGTGTCAATAGTTGGAGTAAATAATGCATGTCTATGGATGATTCTCAACCCTCTATATGTTCATTTACATCATCTTGATCTTTCACTTTGCAAATCTGGTTACCTATTCATGATCTTGCATTGCATTTTAATGGTTTGTGTTTATTGGCAAGACGGTGTTTCTTCATTCCTCGGTGCATCACCTTTGTTAGTTTAGGTTTATTTTTATTCATCTTCTTACCCTGTCTCCTTGGCAAGTTAGATTAGTTTTTTGAGTAAACCCTATGCATTTTTATGTGTGCATCTGAATAGAGGAATAGGAACCAGCCTTCATCTGGAGAGCTTTCCGATTCAAGGTCCCACACTTGGGAAAAGCTCCATGTTATGCAATCGCTTGCTGAGAGTCTCAACCCATCGAGTTGCAGACATTCAAAAGTCTTGTGATTTGCTATCAACAATAAGACTTTATAAAATACATGACTAAAAAAATTACCTTAACAAAACTAAACCACTTCAAATTTATAAAATAATTATTCAATTAACATTAAAGACACTATGACAAGAAAATGACAATTTAGACTACACGTGACAACAAATTTTGACCACTGACTTGGACTTATTGACTAGAAAAAAGGACAATAAGTCTTAAGTGACACTTGTAAACAATTTTTGTGAATCCACCAAAATAAACAATATTAAATTTCCTAAACTTGACTACCTACACAAAGAAATTTAAAAGGATTTTAATATAATTCTAATGACAAGATAAATAAAATATTACTTTTCAAACTACACAGACTAAACAACCATACCTAATTGATTCAATGACATTTTAATAACATGTAACATCATATTTGTACTCTTATGCCTGTCATGAGAGTATCTGATCCCATCCAAGGTGGAATAATTTTTTTGTAGATGGATCGATCATATATGTAGGAAAGTGACAAATTGATCTATATATCCAAACTGTTAATAGCTTGTCATCGTAAGCTAAGCGCTACTTTTGATTTCGTGGTTGTTGTGGTTTGTTGTGTGAAAAATGATCTTATACGCTATACATAAGGTGCACCATGGAGAGATGACAATATCAATAGTAAATTAAAGATGCAACCAACATGGATATGGAGAATATGACCCATTTGAACGTGTACATATCTGCATTGTGAAGAATTTTCCATATGGAGAAGAATCAACCGAGAGATTATTTACGATCAAATTTCATATACTATTTCTAATAGATCTACAAATTGTTGGGAATGTGGATGCTAATTTACATATGAGTGCTGATCGAGAAGATTGATTAAAAAAATCTAATTATTTCACCATTTTCTTAGATTGTTTCTTTGAAGTGTTGGCGAAAGCAGAGATAGGGTACTTGGGCGTAGGAGGAATACCTATTCAAATGTCATTTGATAAGTTGTTGTACGTGTATGACTTTCGAATCCTGACTGATCGTGAGAACTTCCTTTTGGCTAGGAGGAACTACCTATAATGAAAACAAGACCACCAAAAGGAATTAAACAATATGGGTAGTGAACTGCCTAGCGTAAGCTAGATCCAGGAAGTATGATACTTCCTAGATGGCTGTCAGTCCATTTTTTAAACAAATTAATGTTGTAAATAAAGTAAATCCTATTTTTATTTTGAAATGATTTAGGTATCTCACTTAAAAACACAATAAGAGATAGATCTAATCTAACAGGCTAAGCTAGAATAAAATCAAAGGTCAAATGGTGGTTTTGGGTCACTACGGAGTCGATAAAGGTCTCGAGTAGATCACGGGTGAGTGAGGGTGAGGTAAAACTAGGTGGGTAGGTCTCTGTTTAGGGTGTGTGGTAAAACACATAAACCGGTGTCGGTTAGGGGTGACTGATGATGAATAGGTATAACTTAGGTGCTAAGTTCTTATGAGATCTGGAAATGTCACGAGAATAGGCTAGGGTCTCCTTTGTGGTTGCACAAAGGACTTTGGTTGGTCGGGACGATGTATTGGGTGACAGGAGTAGGATTTTGTGAGGTTTTAATGGGTCTATGGAGGTGAAGATGTTGGGGAAGGTCAATAGGAAGCAAGATAAACAAAGGGGTGATAAAATAATGATGAAATGAAATAACTAGGAAAGTATGATGTTGTACTTTTTGGATTTCATTCTTGAAGGTCTATGTGAGAAGGATGGAGGTGTTGATGATGGGTTTGAAGGTGGCAAGTGATCACCAACTGAAGAACAAATTTTTCATGGGCTGCATGCACACTCCTCTTTGCTTGGTTAGATCAGAGCATGGCTGGGATGGCTGTGTAGGAGAAGATGCTCAATCTCCTTTCTTGGATGTGAGTTTTCACTGGAATTGGCTCTCTAAAGATGTGTTATCTCTCTAAGATGTGTTCTTTCTCGTCAACTTTCTTTCTTCCAACTTCTAAGTTCCAAGTTCCAACCTTGAGAATAAGGTTGTTTTGGGTTAAAAGAAGCAATCGACGGTGGTCCATCTTAATCGGTGATGGTTAGGGGTAACCGACGTCGGTCAAGGAGAGATTTCCTAGGTTTACTAAACTTAGGGAGATCCTTTTGATTTTCTTAGATCTCGTGTCGTTATCCCATGGATTAGACTTGAAAATTCTTGTGAGCATGCGGGAATGTGGTTAGAGGGAATATAGGCATTGATTTTTAGGGTTTGGGTAAGTCTTAGTTAGTTATGGGAACTTCTAAGAATAGGTCTTAGATTGAGTTAGCTTGGTGAGGTGTCTAAGTGAATTTATGTGTAGATATTATTTAAATAAGATATTTAAATAATAAATATAGTGAGGATAATGCATTAATTTAATTAGATTAATTAAATTAATATTAGTGGGGTGAAGGGGGTCATGGTGAGGTAAATGTAATAAAGGGTGCCTATATGTCGAGGGACGAAAGGGGAGTGTGACCCAATTTTAGTGTCTACATTTTGCCCCTTTTTGTTGTGTATCTTGTATTGGGAAGCGACGCTAACAAAAATAAGATGTGGTTGCCCCATGTGAGGGTGAAGGTGACTCCCCTCAAACCGAGGAGCGCGAGGCAGCGAGAGTTGAAGCGTGAGTGGTTTGATAAAAGGTAAATGTGAAGAAAAGAAAAATGGGAGAGGAAAAAGGGGGTGAAAGGTCTACTCGGGTGATCTAGCTAATGGGTCAGGGTTAAAGTTAGCAGCAGTCAAATGCACGCACACATATAAACCGTATCACACTACCGGGTTGAAGAGCGAGCAAACTCTACATCGTCTAAGGTCGATAGGTGAAGTGAACCTAGTATCAAGGTATAGGATAAGGACGGGAAACATAACGTAGGTTCGGTACATGAATGTTTACGTATGTTTTGGTACACCAAAGGTTGGGTCGGGATAAACAGTCACGGCAATAGGCTAGGTAAGGTCATTGGGTCAATCAACATAGGTACTTGAGCCGCAAGAGGTATAGTGAACATGTGAGGTCAAAGGTCACTAGCGATGGTCCAAGTCCAAATATCTAGGTCATGGCATGGGTAAGGCTGAGGTAAGGGGAAAATAATGAGTCCCCAAAGGAGGAAAAATGGAGGTAGGAAGTGACGAGGTCAGGAAAGGTAAGCTAATGGGTTGGGGAAAGGTATGGGGTAAAGAGCAAGATATTGGGTAGGGTAAAATGGCAAAGTAAAGGAAATATATAGGTAAGGTGGTGATGGTGGTCATGGATAACCGATGTCGGTATGGGAAAACTGGCGTGATTAGGTAGGGCACGAGACCGATGCCGATATAGGGGAAACTAACGTCGGTTAGGTCAGGTTTTGTATAAAAACAAAAAGGCCGTGTGTGTATTTTTCATTTGTGAAGTACGAAGTGAAGAAAGGACAAAAAGAGAGAAAAGTGAGAAAAGCATCCGGAGGTTACGAGACAGTGAGTTGGCAGGGTGAGTTGATGGTGGTTGGGTTGGTTAGTAGTGGGTCCACGAGATCTTAGCGAGGGATTCAATTGGTTGGAGTGTGTGGGTAGATATTTGGTGATGGAAGAGGCGGGAGAGGGATGGACGGACCACCGGCATAGTGGCCAGACATGCCACCGAGATGGTGGTAGCGCGATGAGGTAAGTGCCTAACTCTTTAATGTTAATTAGATAGAGTAGATGGTGTAAGAGTTGTTTATTTTTGGATTTGGGTGGGTTTGTGTATTTTGTGGGTGGGAAAAAAAGTTAAATCGGGTATGGGGAAAAATGGGCAAAAAGAGGGGGGAGGGTAGGAAATTGGATAGGTGGGGTGGGTAGGGGTTTTGGGGTAGTGTAGGTCAGTGTAGGTGGGGTAAAAGGGATAGGTGGGAGGGTTTACAAAAAGGGGGGTTTGGGAAGTCGTGGATTTTTCCATGCAGTGGTGGCGTCGGTCAAGCTTGGATAGCATCGGTCGGGTAAAAATGGGATCGGTCACCTAACAAGTGACCAATGCTAGTTACGTGGTAACCATGGTCAATCAAGTTGAATTAGTATCAGTCACCAGATATGTGACAGATGCCGATTTAGGCGTGATTGGAGTCGGTTAGGATGAACCGGCACCAGTCGTGATTTTAGGCAAAAGGGTCCAAAAAATGATGTAGGTTAGGTGGTTGGGATGGGTAAGGTAAAATAGGGTGGTAGGTAATGATAAGTGATGAATATGGTCATGGTAAAGGTAGATTAATGTTGTGCTTTGGATTGGATGCAGGGTTGATAGAAGTTACACATGTAAGACATGGTCCCACCACTATTGGTGACATTGCGCAGTCTACCAAGCCCTTTGGAGCTACAATACATGGAGGCAGTGGGCTTGAGTGGTATTCAACACTACTAACATGCTATTTGGAAGCCTAGTTTAATGGTCGCACTCATCGATAGATGGGACTCCGCAACCAACACATTCCACCTTCCGACGGGTGAGATGACTATCACCCTAGAGGACGTGTTCCAGATTCTGAGGTTACCCATATTGGGGGCCCAAGTGTATTCTATCTCCTATGAGGCCTCAGAGGAGCTGATCAAGACCGTATTTTGCGAGGGGGTGATAGAGTTGAGCTTCCATAGCACCAGTTTGAGCTATGGTGAGATGTACCTAACCCATCCGGATGAGACGAGGCTAGTAGTTTTGTTAATGGAGGCAATGTGCTGCTATGCCTTGCTGATGTAGAAGGGTGGATGCTTTCCCGCTCAGCGATGGGGTGATCCATGATATGATGGTGTATGAAACATGGTTTGCCTAGGCATTTTGGTGCAGCTATACAGAGAGTTGTGGGTGTATGGGTGGCTACATAGGTTTAGCTTATGATGTACATTTATACTGCACTACTAGGCATATGAGCACATAGTCTGTGTTCGACCTATAGGGATTCCCCTAGCAAATGTATTCCCACCAAGATGTGTGCGGTTGGGATATAGGAGATGGGTACCAGTTGTAAGAGAGCGGAGGTCGAGATAGGCCGACCTACGATGTGGCCTATTTTCAGTAGTTGTTGGAGGGTTGTCGGAGTGGACATTATCTGGATGCCATATGTGGGATTCCCCTCATATAGCCACATGCATGAGGAGCTAGTTGAGCTCTAGCTAAAGAGGTGGATACGGAGGTTGTCGTGTCGGGAGGATGAGATGATCTCGGTCGACGGGTTCTAATGGCGATTCGAGGCTCATATAGGATATTCCTCCGCCCTTCCCACAATATCAGAGAGATGACATGGAGAGGCCTCTCCCTCTACCACAGCCTACCGTGCCTACAGGAGAGGAGGAGTAGCTAGTGGATTAGCGGATTGATGATGTCGGATGCACAGATAGGTATAGGCAGTGGTGGGTGGCTCAGTTACAAGCCATACCACCTAGACTAGGGCAGCCAGATTTAGCTACCATGACAATGCGATGCGAGAGAGACACCCTACGGGAGGCGGTAGTGATGCGATCACATAGATAGGTATACTACGAGACACAGTTTGGAGGGGTCGAGGTAGAAGAAGTAGTGGAGCTATGGAGTACAGTGGTGGCTAGTTTACAGGCCCAGATGGTGGAGGGAGAGGGTGGAGGTGATGGAGGAGATGGAGACAGAGATGGTTAGGTGGCAGCCTTACAGGCTCAGGTGGTAGGATTACAGGGCCATTTAGCCATAGCCCAGGCATAGATTGGGGTCTTATAGGCCCAAATACAGGCACAAGGATAGGGGGCACCACCATAGGCACCAGGGTAGGGGCACCACCACAGGTGTAGGGAGCTAGTCCCAGTTCACAGGCTGGTATAGGGCAGGTATAGGGGCCAAGACCTATGGGACCACCTCAGACCATGCCTATATCCAAGCTACGGGATGCCCTAGGTGAGGTGCGATACTATCAGGACTAGCAGCCGAGATAGACTTCCTCTCATATGGAGAGTATAGGGCACAATAGGCGTCTAGTGAGAGGACAAGATCTCGCACATATAGTGTTGAGAGCACATGAGGGTAGTGAGCTCGAGGACCCGATCGGTGAGGCGACCAAAGTGCACGACAACCGAGATCTAGGTGATGTGCTAGCGAGGGACGGGAGGCCGAGGGTGCAGGTGATACAGAGATGGATGACATCCAGCGAGATGTCGATATGCGGCCACCCTGAGTTTGATGTATAGGAGTGATTTTTTTGATATATATGCCAGCTTACATGCTAAAGATATTTTTTGTTTTGATCACATACCGGCCTGCATATCGAAGACAGTGAGGATGTACGAGTGATTGTGTTGTATATTGTGAGCATATACCGGTCTGCGTGTGGAAGATTTTTTGTATTGATTCATTCATTCTTTGTGTATATATGAGACCGACCTGTGTGACGATGACATTTTGTATTGTATATCGGTCTGCATGCCGACATTTTGAGATGATGGCCATGATGAGATAGGCATGTATTTTGAGATACACATTGATTGATTTATACGATGAGATCCATGGTATTTGGTGATGTGTTAATATGTTTATGAGATATTGGTTTTATGGTTTGTGTTAGATGAGATATGGATGGAAATCAGTGAGTTAGGCATGATGGAGTCGAGTCGGTTCGGGCATGGATCGAGTCGGGTTATATGGATTGAGTCGGGTTGGTAGGCATGGTTGAGTCATGTTAGGTTATGATTCGTTATTGTTTACGATGAATGATACTATGGGTCATATGTGAAATATTATATAATCGATGCATAGTGATGATAGATGGATGGTAGGCATAATAAATGTATAAAATGGGAAGCAACTTATTATGTATGTGGCTTAATTTCCAATTTTGTTAGAAAAGGGGAACTAAGAAAAATGTGAGGTAAATGGTGAGTTAGGCATGGTTGATGAATTGTTTAGGGTAGAGAATGGCTGAGCTAACCTCCAAGGGCCCCATGCCCTCGAGTGCTACCTACATAGTCCCGGTGAAAAGGGACCTCAAGCTGATGTAGTTCTCCCATGAGCTAGGGAAGAATATGAAAATGAGTGGGTAGGTTTGTGGGCATGTAGTGGATTTAGGTTTAATAGGTGTGGGTAGATGATAGGTAAAATGTTGCAGGTGAAGTCGATTATGGCGAAAGGGGAGGATTACCCCAAAGGTAAGTGTCGAGGACCAAGTCCTATATAAGGTAATAAAAATGTAAACAAAGATGGTTAAAAGATAAGAGGGGGCAATAAAGCCACCTGATTGGGTAGGATCATACTGAGTAGATCATACCTTGAAGGGGGTGATGAACACAAGATCCAAAAGGCATTGCACGATTAACTGTTCTACGGTGAAAGTAGTCACAGGATCACCAAATGTCGAAATTCCAAGATGTCCCTTGAGGTGATTTAGGAAATGAGAGTGGAAATGGTAAGGTGGGTGAAAGGTAGTTAATTTTATATGTTTTGAGTGACAAGTCTTTTGGGCAAGAGGTCCGAGGTCATAATGGGAAAGTCCATGACTAAAAAGTGTTTTTGTTTTGATAGACTGATCAATGTGGGAAGTCTATATGGGATAAATAATATGGTACTCCTTGAGGTCTTCGTGAAGCTGATCAATGTGGGAAGCTTCGGTTTCTCTCTCTCTCTTTTTGAAAGCTTCACATAGCTATCCTTCAAGGGAGCAGTCTATTTATAGTAGTAATTTGGTTAAGAGGAAGATGTCCTTTTGAGGGAGTCATCTTTTTTTATTAGAAGTTTTACTCAAGGAGTTTCGTCCTATAGGAGGTCTTTGAAATCATGGACAAAACCAAGGTGAAGGATAAGACTCTTGGTCAAAAGGCGAGGTGGAATGACCATGGGATCTCATCTAAAGGTAGACAAAAAGTATCCATGAGAATCATGCTATGTGTAGTGCCGTTGCACACATATTCAAGAGAAGATAAAAAGTGATGGGTACTCACGTGATTCTTGTTTAATCGTTAGGGAGGTGTATGGAGTGGATAGCACTCAAGGGATGAGCCTGTAAAGAGACAAATGGTGAGGTAGGACAATGAGTCAACAATAGAATGGTCGAAGATGCAATGCGTTAAGGGGCTCAGGTTCGGGTTTACCCTTAGCGAGGACAAACGATAGGCACCCGATCCATAGGTATGAGTTACGATGTATGGTCCAAGCCAATTAGGAGTGATTTTCCCGTTTACTTTTTCTACTTTGGTTATGTGTTGATTTTCTTTCAAGACAAGGTCACCGACTTGGAAGGTGCATTCATGAACACATTTATCATAAGCACGTTTGATACGTTGTTGGTAAACTTGAAGGTGATCGAGCATTAAGATGACATTCGTCTAATAATGCTAGTTGTGTTAAGTGGTCCCGATGAAAGTCATCATCGGTAAGCATTTCTGGAGAGAAATGTGAAGCGAGGGGATCTGGACTTTAAGAGGAAGAATAGCCTCTGTACCGTAGACCAGTGAAAAGGGTGTGGCCGCAGTGGAAGTGTGAATACTTGTGCGGTATTCCCATAGGGAAAAAGGAATGTGTGTATGCCAATCCCTCCCTTTGTATTCAACCACTTTCATGATAATTTTGTTGAGGGTTTTGTTAGTGGATTCATCTTGGCCATTGGTTTGTGGGTAATAAGGTGATGAGAAACTAAGATGAATGCCAAAGTCGTCATGAAAGTTTTTGCGGTGTTTTATTTTGAATTGTTTTCCATTTTCAAGTGATGAGGTGATGAGGACACAAAGCGGAAAATGATGTGATGGTTAATGAAATCACATATTTTCTGGCTTTCATGAGATGAGTGGTATGGATTCCACCCATTTTGTGTAGTATTCGGTAGTCAGTTATGATCCATTGATGGCGTTGGGAAGAATGAGGATTGATTTCTCAACAAGATCCAAACCCCATTGAGAGAAGGGCCAAAGGTCACGAGCGACCTGTAAGGCATGATTGGGTGTATGATGAAGGTTGGAATGTTGTTGACATTTCACACAACATTTGACATAGTCACAACAATCATGGTTAAGGGTTGGCCAATAATAGCCTAGGCAAAGAATACGCTTAGCAATAGCAAGGCCACTAAAGTGACCTCCACATATGCCATCATGAACCTCCTTAATGGTATAAGGAATTTAGAACTTGTGAGGCATCGTAAGAGAATACCATTAAAGCTACGCTTATAAAGGAGTCCCCCCAGGATAATAAAATGGGAGACCTTTTTAAGGAAGGTGCATTTTATGTTACAGGTGAGATCAAGAGGTAATATGGAGAGGGAAAGGTAGTCGGAGTATTGTTTATACCAAAGGTCACTCGGGTCAGGGGTGTTGTTTCCAATTGAGTAAACATCGTGAGGTATATAAGAAGGTAAATGGAGGTGTTGTATGGTGATGAATATTTTGGAATCGGTAGGGGAAGCAGGTATTTGGGAAGCTAAGTAGGCCATGGTATCTGCAAATTTGTTGGTTGAACGTGGGATGGTTTGAATGGTGTAATGATCAAATGTGGTCAAAATTATGTCTACATGATGTTTATACTTCTGAAGTATCTCGTTACGACATTGGTACATACCATTGACTTTGTTTATGACCAATTTTGAATCACCAAAGATGTGGATTGATTTGACATCTAGGGCATAGGTGGCCTGGAGACCTAGTACGAGTGCTTCATACTCAACAATATTGTTGGTGCATTCAAAGTCTAGTTTGAAAGAAAAAGGCATGGGTTCTCCATCCAGACGAACAAGGATAACACCAACCCCACCCCACACGGCGACACTTGGAACCATTGAAGAATAGTGTCATTTGGTAAGTGGGTTCGTCCGGAGAGAAAGGGTAGTAATGGATTCATTGGGAAAGTCAAAATTAGAGGATTGGTCCCTAACAATAGGTGCATCGGCCGGTTGGTTAGTGATAGCTTTGGCCCTTAATGGACATTTGGTTAATGAATTCAAGGTCAAGATCAACTAAAAGCATAAGCCATTGCACAACATGCTGATTTTGATAAGGTTTGGCGTACATGAAGTTTAAAGGATCGATGTTGGTCACAACATAGGTTTTATAGTTGAGTAAGTAATGGCGGAGTTTGGTGGAAATGAAAACTAAGGCTAAGAAAATATTTTCTAGATGGTTGTATCAGGTTTCATAGTCCAAAATAGTATGTCTTATGTAGTAAATTTCCTACTCTCTATGTTGTTCATCTGATGAGTGAGCATGGCCCCAAGGAATGATTGGTAGTTGATATGTATAGGTTAAAATGTTGATTGTCTTTAGGTGGAATGAGTAAGGGTGGTTGGAGAAGGTATTGTTTTAGGGCCTTGAAAGCTTTGTGTGAGTTGTCATCCCATTTCAAGGAGACATCCTTCCTAAGCGAGATGATGAAATGGTTGACACGATCGAGATAATTGTGAAATAAATCGGCGAATGGACTACAATTTACTTTATAGGCTACGGAGTTGTTTAAGGTTAGTGGGGGGAGGCATTTCCAGAATGGCCTTAACTTTATCAGGGTCAACTTCTATACCATGGAGGGAAACAATAAATCCCATGATTTTTCTAGAGAGAATTGTGAAGACACATTTTTTAGGTTGAAGGTGGACACAATATTTAATGAGGTAGTCAAAGATGCTTTCGAGGATGGTGAGGTGCTCGGTGCGACATTTAGATTTGGCCAGGAGATCATCCACATAATCTTCCAATATGTGATGCATGATATCATGGAAGATGTAAGTCATAGCATGTTGATATGTAGCACTAGTGTTTTTAAGGCCAAAAGGAAGGACTCGATAGCAAAAGGTTCCCAAGGGTAATGAATGCGGTATTGTGTTGATCTTAAGGGCAAGAAAAATTTGATTATAACCGATAAGCCATCCATGAGTGAGATAATCGATGACCGGTGGTGAGGTCAACCAGAAATTTGATTAATCTTGGGCAAGGAAAGTTGTCTTTCGGGCAGGCTAGGTTGAGGTCACGGAAGTCCATGCAAATGTGGAGTCCCCTGTTGCTTTAGTAATAGGGACAATGTTAGAAATCCAATGAGGATAATCAATGGGTAAGATGAAGGAAATGGAAAGAAGGCGTTGAAGTTCTTCTTTGACAAGAAGAGAAATGTGAGGGTGCATTTTCCTCAGCTTTTGTTTGATAGGTTTGGCATCGGGAACGGTTATGATATTATGGACCACTATGGTGGGGTCAATACCAAGCATGTCTGCGTAATACCAAGAAAAAGCGTGGTTATGATCTTGGAGAAAAGAAGTGATGGCTTCCTATTCAGTAGCATCTAAAGATTGTCTAATCTTTAGGATGTGCGGGTCGTCTTGAGTATGAATGTTGATCTCAATAGTCAATTCATTCAACATGGTTTGTGTCTCAGAGGGTAACGACCAATGAATATATGAGTCTTCTTCACCAAGGTAGGTGAGTATGGATTCATCATCTTGACATTAAACGACATTAATGGTAGGTGTGTCATCATCGATCATCTCAGGATATAGGAATGGGAGAGTGGAAGGGGCCTCGCCTTTGCATTGATAAGTCAAAGGCCCCAAGGAAATGGTGTTTATGAAAAAAAAAAAAAGTTAGGAGGGATAGATTCAGGATTCATCGACTTCGTCGAGTGAGGGTGGTAATGAAGGTGGAGAAGGGCTAGGGTCCTCAATGAATTCAATGTGGGCCTATTTGGTAGGGGGTTCGGGGAAGCTGATACCACTATGGTCATTATGTTCTGAGTGGTACATGGAATAACGGTATGGTGGCCTTTCTCGTAAAATCCAAAACCAAAACCCTTCCATGCATAGCGGTGCAGGAAGGTGTGGGTGGAACAGCAATTGGAAGTCAGCGGAAAATGGGCGGGGTTGTGATGGTGGTTCAGGTGTGTAAGTGGTAGTATCAAGTCCCCCATAGGTGAGACTAGTACGAAGATGAGGAGGACCATAAAGGAGGTGTTCTCCTATATGGTGATCATAGCGAGGGTGTTGGTGAAGGCTTCCATACTCGTGTGGAGTAAGGAATGTGTTGACACTATATAGGTGGTACTCCCTAGAGTGAGGTGTTGAAAAACACCTTCTAAGGGATCAGTGGTTGGTATGTGGGTAGTTGGTATGGATGATGTGTCGAGGTCGATGCGGAGGTGGAGTTAATGGATTGGGAAGCTAATGGGTCAGCCGTGGAGGTTATAGCAGCGGTAGGAATAGAGGAGGTATGTGCGGTGAAAGTAGTGGTTATACTAGTAGGTGGAGGTGTAGGTGAAGTGGTAGTGGTTGTGGAGGTAGATGGCTTGACAGGTATGAGCACATCATTGGGTTGGTAAAGCATGTTGCATGTTTTGAAAGGTGATGGGTCAGATGGAATGGTATAAGTGTGTCCTTCGTGTTCAAACTTTACACAATGATGCAAAGTGGAAGGAACACAACCCATGACATGGATCTAGGGTCTACCAAGTAACAAGTTATATTGGAATTCCCCTCCAAAACATAAAACAATTGTGGAACAGTGCAGGGGCCCATGCGAATGTGAAGGATGACAGTGCCTAGTGTGGAGGTGATAGTGTCATTGAATGAATGCAACATGACTAGATGTTTATGCATGCAATTGTTAGGTATGCACATTTGAGAAAATGCATGGGATGAAATGATGTTAATGCTAGCACCTCCATCAATCATCACATGGTGTACCCATATGTCATCAATGTGGACAGAGATGAAGAGGGCTGGATCCGGGTCATCATTTTGGTGTGGCGTGATCTCCTCCTCTGAGAAGCTAAGGGAGGCTACTTGGTGGACAAGGTGAGGTGAGGATGAAGGTGGTAATTTGGTGAGAGAGGCTACATGATGGGGTGTGATGATGGAGGCTACGGGTGTAGGGTCATTGGGTAAAACCTCAATAGATTGAAGAACCTCCATGAGGGCTTGATGATGGGATTCCGAGGTTTGGATGAGGTCGTATAAGGACATTTTGAGGGGAGATTGTTGTATTTTTATAGCATGGTGTTATGTGTGATGCCATTAGAAATGGGGTATGTGGGGCCATGGATAGTGATTTCGGTATGGGTGCGAGATGGTATGTTGGGTATAGGATTGGTTGGTGGGGTTGCCTTTTCTTTACCCTACGCGCATGTGTAGTGATGTGTACCATGTTTATTCGGGAAGTTGGTGAATGGAGAAGGTGTAGGGTGAGTGGTATAACAAAATGAAGGGATAAAACCTCTTGGTGGAGAAAATTCCTATGAGGTTAGTTGGGCGCAACGACATTTGGGTGGTGGTGTGGCAAGTTCTCTGATGCGAACCATGTTAATTTCAAATTTTGTGTGTGGTTCTAGGAGCTATGAGGGTGAATGTTGTGGTTGTTGAGTGGGTAGTGTAGGAATGGGTGTAGGTGAAGCAAGATCCTCATTAAGAAGGTCGTCATCATCAAAGATGGTTTCTAGTGGACATAATTGGATAAGGATGGTTTTGAGGCCTTGCGAGTTCTCCACATCATGCCCTGGCACATGATGGATTGCAAAAATTTTAGTATCATCAAACCCTTTTGGCTTGGGTTTGAGGGGGTCATAAGGTTGGAGTGGCAGTAATGTGATAATAGAAGTTTTGAGGAGGTTGGTTAAAATTTTGGCATAGGACCCTGCTAGTGGATCATAATGGGAAGTGAATGTGGGTTTGGGTGTAGGTGTGTTTGGTTGTCGGTGAATTTTTTTTTGGAAGAAGAGGAAGGCGGGTCGAGCTATGGGTTTAGGTGTTGGTGTGGTTTTAGGTATCAGTCATGTTTGTTTGGGTAGGGGTACAATAGATGGACGGGTAGGAGGGTGTGTGGTTGTTTTGACTACCTTATTGTGGGGTAGTGGGGTTTTGTTTTTGGGTTGCACCTTCTTAGGTAAAGGTGATGTGGGTGTATGAGTTTTAGAAGGAAAAGTAGATGGAGGAAGAGGGCGAGTTACCCACGGGGATAATGGGGGTGTTATGAATGTAGATGACATGGGTTGTGCTTGGGGTGTGAGGGGCAATGACTCGAAGTGTAATGAGTAGTGAAGCAATAAGCGAAGGTATTAGAGGTATTGGTGGTAAAGAGACTACGGGGTGGGTATAATTCATGTTGTGTGCCAGGTAGGTTAGAAGTTTGTGAGGAAGGAATGGGTTGTTGTGTTATTGGTTTATGGATGGGTGAAGGGTGCTTGACCATGTTAGGTAGCTGATATCTCAAGGTAGACGGGACAAGTGTGGGTGTGATTAGTGTGGTCAAGGTATGAGGTCGAGAGTTTGTTTCTTTGGTTTGGGTGTCATAGTAAGTGTGGTATTGACGTTGGAGGATGTAGCTAAATCTAGTTTAAAAGGTGGTTGAGTGAGGTGGTGGTGGGGTGATCCCTAAAGTGGTAATAGGTTTAGTGGAGGCAAATATTGTGGGTATGGGTTTGGGTTTAGATATAGGCCGGGTTATGGGTAAGGGTGTGGTGTGAGTGCTAACATGTATCATGGAAATGGTTGCGATAACAATGGTTGTATTTGGTCGATGGGTTGAAATGTGTTTGGGTAGATAGTGGAGGTGTCATCGAGGGATCTCGCATACGTGTTGAGACAGGAGTAAGAGGTGCCCCCATAGTAAAGCCCTATCTACATAATCTAAGTGATCAACCAAACGTGAGAATGACACGTTTGTGGGTGGATTTGGTGAGGACTTAATGGGAATTCCTATAAAATGTATCTTAGAGATGGGGAATTGGCGGCAACTTGACCACGTGGGTAAGAGAGCTGAAAGTAGGTCTATTGGATGTTGGGTAGCCAATGGGGAATGCTCGCCAAGAGGCAAAGGTATCTCCACTAGGTCTATGATGGGTGGAAGAGATGATGGGAGCTCCTCTATAAGTGGAGGAATGGATAGGTGCTCTCGTGGGTGGAGGAGGTAGTGGGTGCTCCTCTGTGGGTGGAGGAGGTAGTGGGTGCTCCTCTATGGGTGGACGAGGTAATGGGAGCTCCTCCACAGGTGGAGGAGGTATGGTAGGTAAAGGCTCTCTAAGTGGTGAAGCTAGGGGTGAGAGGGGCTCGATGTTAGTGGAAGACTCCTCCGTTGGTGATGAAGGAGATGAAAGGTGTTCCTCTATTGGTGAAGGAACAAGTGGAGGTTGGTTCGAATGTGGAAAAAGGATTTGGAGGATAAGATTTCCTCTATAGAAGGGATGTGAGGTAATTGAGAGGTGATAGTTACCTCGTTAAAGATTGCATGAACCTCATGGGTATGGGTATCGTGAGTGGATGTCTCACTGGTTTGATCGGATGAAGGGGCATGGTTGGGGAATGGTTTTTAAAGATTTGTAGATTTTGGTTAGGGGTGGCATTGGGATTATCCACAGTTAACTCGCCTTTCTCGAGCATTTCTTGGACAATATTCTTAAAAGTGATGTAGTTGCCGTCACTATGACCCTTCACTCGGTGATAGTTACAGAAATCATGCTCTTTATACCATGCGAGGCATGGGGTGAGTAGGGTTAAAACCAGTGTGTGGTTTTATGGGTGGAAGGGTGATGGCCCCAGCTTTGATAAGCTTTTCTAAGATAGAAGAGTAAGGTTCCCCAATTAGGGTATATTTTCGGTGCTCTTGTATGCAATCGAAAAGCCTGAACAAGTGATAGATTATATGAGGTGTAGCTTGATTAGATGGATGTCTTTGGGCCAGCCTTGAGTACCACTACGTTAGTAGTACCCTTAGCCTTTGAATAATTTGTTGGTGGTTTGGAAGAAGAAGAGGTTTCATTTGACTTGAATTCCAAATTCTTATTTCGTAATTCAATTTTCTTTTCTTGATGGCGTGAATCTCTAACTTTCGTGCTATAGTGAATGCCTCATCGAATGTTCAGAAAGTTTGGACCTACAAGTTCAGGGAGATATGTCTGGCACAAGCTCATGTGAAGAGCTTGATGAGTTCAGTTTGTGGCAGTTGGAAGGTAAGTTGATTGATCAGTTTGCACTAGTGAGTGAAAAATTTTGTGATAGATTTGTCCTCAAATCGATGTGTGGAAAATAGATCGGTCATGGTAACTTTCTTGGTGATATTGATAGAGAAATGATCCAAGAAAGCTTAGGCTACCTGATTGAATGATAATATAGAGTGTTTGGGTAACCCACTATACCAATCTAATGCTGGTCTGTGAGGGACATGGGAAAATTTCTCAAAAATAGGGCATCATCATGAGCAATCGAGATAACACCCGTGTTTGCACAAGTGCAAATGCCATTGTGGGTCTTCCTTCTTTATTGAAGCGGTTGAATTTAGGATTTCTAGTGCATAGGGTATGAATGGATGGGAATGGATGGGTGAATAGGCTCGTTACAAATCTCGTTGTAGGTGAGAGTGTTGCGGGAGCTGGAAATCGATGCCTCCAAAGTGTCCGCATCTCGTCAACATCAATTTAATTAGGTCATTGGTGGGTTGTAATGATTGGATGCCTCCTACAGCGTGAAGAGGTTGGTTTTGGGTATATAATGGGGTTGGCATTCCAGTGTATGGGGCTGCCATGTAAGGCGGTGGGGAAGAAGGCTTTGAAATAGGGGTATGTGCACGGAATGAATAATAGATGAAATAGGTGGTTTTTGGTAGTATGTATATGGGGGTGGAAGGGTCGTGGTAACCCTAGTGGAAATAGGGGCTAATGAGTGTGGAATGGAAAAAACCACATTTTGAAATGGGGTAGGAGTCACCGACACTGGAGGTGGGAATGTAGCTACAGGTATGTGTGAGACATGAGGGGTGAATGAGGTTGTGCTTGGGGTAATCGTTGATGGTATGGTAGATGTAATGGGTGTCACGGGGACAACAGACACAACAGATCATGGCGGTATAGAACCTAACTATGAAACGATTTGGGGGTAACGTGGATGTGGGAAGCACGGAGCCAGATGGGGCCAATGTAGAAGTGGGTGCAAGAGTCAGGGGGATAGATATAGGCATGTCGTATATCAGCTGACCTAAGGCATCTCAATTGGATGAGTGGGAGAGGTAAAACCGCAAGGTGGCGGGGTTACAGTTAAGGATTCATGCGAACTCCTCATCTCTGGTAGCGATAGTAGTATCTTTGGATGGGATCCGTTTGGTGATAAAATAGAAGGTGGTGACGGACTAGGTGGGAGTGTTTGGCAAGCTCAGTACGAAACATGAGGTTCTTGCTTTTCTTGGGTTAGCACCATGTGAATTAGTATTGATCAGTAGGGCTACTTCTCTATAAATGATACGAGAGAAAAACAAGAAGCGATGAATCGGTGATAAAAATGGATGAAGTAATGAATGGTGGCTGGAATATGAAAAAGGCTAAGCGATGTCGGTTAGGGAAAACCAATGTCGATCAAGGGTAACTTCTTTCGGTCCTTTGTAGAAAATAGGACAGTAAGTAAGCAATGAGAGACAGAAGGTAAAATATGACAGGTATGTCAAATCTAAGGATGTTTAAAACATCAATGAGAATAATGACATTGACAAACACTATGGACAGTGGAAGAAAATGAAGTGAAAATATCCTTTTGAGTAGGTTAGCAAAAGGACACGGAACCAACGTCGGTTAGGTATAACCAATAGCGATCGAGAGGTAGCGATGAGCGTTTCTTGTGGAATTGAAACAGTGATGAAAGAAAGTGGTTGTGAATTAAAATTTGATGTGGAATCAGACCCATAATTCTGGAAATGATGATGATATGGCCCAGACACACTCAAGTGAAGCTGGAATACACCAGCTATGATGAGGAGCATGCAAGGATGAACAAAAAGAGTGATGAACGTGATCTTTCACCTCAAAACGCAAGCCAAGCAAAAACACTAAGAAAATGTGATCCTAAGAGTGCCCCCTTTTCTATTATGTTTGTTTAGCTTATGCTATTTAGGGACTAACGAGATGAATTGTGAAATAGATTTCTTAGTGAGGATGACTTCCTACAAAGAAGGAGATCTAAAAGGTGAGGTTTCAGGTATGTTATGGTGGGGGCGGGATTCACTCTGAAGTATGACTCGATAGAGCAGCGTGAGCTGGGTGCCCATTGTGTCGTGATCGTGTGATCACCTATAGCTTCTTCCAGGTAGGATGTTGTTTAAGAATGTATGTATTTTGAATTTTTGTGTGGTTTGGTAAGACTCTAGAGAAAGAGAAAAGGATAGAAGTGTTTTTCTACGATTCATTTTTCAACCATCGGTGGTTATGACTCCAAACATATAGGTTTCCCTCAATTAATGTGAGCTAATGCAATAAATTAGAATGGATTGCAATTGTTTTTAAACCCAAATCAAAAATATGAAATTGGATGACACAATAAGATGGAGAGGAAGAGGGATGCTCTTTCACTAGAATGTAGAAAATATGAAGAGACGATTCTTTTTAATTACACCAAAAGAAAAGTTTCCTTTAGAGAAAATAGAAAGAAGAGATGTGGATTACCAAGGAATAAAATTAGTGTGTACGCTTTTTAGAAAGGAAACAAACACAATTTTTTCCTAGGAATGAATGAAATGTAAGGAACCCCAGATGGGTCCCATCGGGCATGTCAAAATGTTTCACCTTTTTCTTAGATTATTTCTTTGAAGTGTTGATGAAACAGATAGGGTGACGGGTGTAGGAGGAATACCTGTTTAAATGTCAGTTGATGGCTTGTTGCATGCCTATGACTTTTGAATCCACACTGATCGTGAGAGCTTCCTTTTGGCTAGGAGGAACTACCTGCAATGAAAACAAGACCACCAAAAGGAATTAAACAATATGGGCAGTGAACTGCCTAGCATAAGCTAGATCTAGGAAGTATGATACTTCCTAGATAGCTGTCAATCCATTGTTTTAAAAAAATTAATGTTGTAAACAAAATAAATCCTATTGTTATTTTGAAATGATTTAGGTATCTCACTTAAAAACACAATAAGATATAGATCTAATCTAATAGGCTAAGCTAGAATAGAATCAAAGGTCAAATGATTGGTTACGGATCTTTGCAGTCGATAAAGGTCTTGGGTAGATCACGGGTGAGTGAGGGTGAGGTAAATTTAGGTGGGTAGGTCTCTATTTAGGGTGTGTGGCCAAACACAGAGACCGGTGTTAGTTAGGGGTGACTGAAGGTGGTTAGGTATAACCGGTGCCGGTTACTGTGAGATCTGGAAATGTCATAGAATAGGCTAGGGTGTCCTTTGTGGTTGCACAAAGGACTTTGGGTTGGTTGGGATGATGTATTGGGTGATGAGAGTAGGCTTTTGTGAGGTTTTAATGGGTCTATGGAGGTGAAAATGTTGGGGAAGGTCAATAGGGAGCAAGATAAACAAAGGGGTGATAAAATAATGATGAAAAGAAATAACCAGGAAAGTATGATGTTGTACTTACTTGGATTTCGTTCATGAAGGTCTGTGTGTGAAGGATGGAGGTGTTGATGATGGGTTTGAAGGTGGCAAGTGATCACCAACCGAAGAACAGCTTCCGCATGGGATGCATGCACACTCCTCTTTGTTTGGTTGGATCAGATCATAGCTGGGATGGCTGTGTAGGAGAAGATGCTCAATCTCCTTCCCTGGATGTGATTTTTTACTGGAATTGGCTCTCTGAAGATGTGTTATCTCTCTGAGATGTGTCCTTGCTCGTCAAATTTCTTACTTCCAACTTCTAAGTTCCAAGTTCCAACCTTGAGAATAAGGTTTTTTTGGGTTAAAAGGGGTAACCGATGGTGGTCCGTCTTAACCGCGACGGTTAGGGGTAACCGATGTTGGTCAAGGTGGGATTTCCTAGGTTTACTAAACTTAGGAGATCCTTCTGATTTTCTTGGATCTTGTGTCGTTATCCTACAGATTAGACTCGAAACTTCTTGTGATCATGCGGGAATGTGGTTAGAGGGAATGTAGGCATTGATTTTTAGGGTTTGGGTAAGTCTTAGTTAGTTATGGGAACTTGCTAAGAATAGGTCTTAGGTTGAGTTAGCTTGGTGAGGTGTCTAAGTGAATTGTATGTGTAGATATTATTTAAATAAGATATTTAAATATTAAATACAGTGAGGATAATGCATTAATTTAATTAGATTAATTAAATTAATATTAGTGGGGTGAAGGGTGTCATGGATGGGTAAATGTAATAAAGGGTGCCTATATGTCGAGGGACGAAAGGGGAGTGTGACCTAATTTTATTGTCTACAATAATATTCTTGGCAATGATATAGCCTGAATAGTTGGATCGTTATTTTAGACAATTTTGGTCTTACAAGTATTTTTCAGGATGGGACACGAATCGGAGATGAATTCAACCCACCAAAACAATTGGATATGTAGAAATTATAGTCGATTGATAGGGATCAGGGCATGAATTATCTCCACCTTTGTTGGCAATCGGTGTTGATCTGTCGAATCTTTCTCATAGATCATAAGCTGAGTAGATACGGTTTGAATGAATAGAATACACCAATCACTCCGTTGTTCAATACAATATTTTCTATATGCCTCTCAAGATTAATTGACAATGGGTAAAATGTAGATCAGTAAAGTGCACAATCGTTGATGTAGACTTGCATGTACACTAAAAATATCAATCTACAATTCTTAAAACCTAGAACTATCACGATGGAAGAGATCACAACAAACAGAAATCAATAAACGACATGGAGTTAATGATTCTATCCACATATAATCTCATAGCAAAATATTTTCTCATCCTCAAAGGTGAAGCACAATTATACAACCCCTACACCTACTTCGATACCAAATCCAAACTCGAACCATACTTGCACAAGAAATAACTCTAAGAATAATTAATTTCACTCATACAAAAATTATTTCTCCTATTTATCCCCCTCGGGAATATTTCACAGGATATTATATAGCCATTACAATAGGAATCCAACTTCCTAATTAATAGGAAGTGCTAATAAAAAAATAACTTTGTAGTACTAACTATATGCGACATTATGTTATTATTCCTAACAATATAATATCAACAATATTACCATATTAACCATACGGTTAACAACCAGCCATCATAGGTAATATTAGATTTCCAAATTACCATATTAGAACTACTCTTGTGAACACTAGATTCCTAACAACATTGATTCTAAGATATAGAAGATGCGTCCCTTTGAAGGAAAATATAACTTAGAAAGCTGTAGATGTGGATAAGTTAATTGATATACTCAAGAAGCATGTTGTAGGGGAGTTTGAGACTCAAAAGGTGTTCAATTATTCTTCCCTTTGAGTTTTTCTTCACTTAGAGGGCTATCTTAATAAATTTGATGTGAAAATAAAGAAGGAAAAGGATATATTTGCATAATGTGTCCACATTTTTTTGAGGAAGGAAACAATATTTTTATTTCACGTGGAGCCAAATGAGGATTTTTTTGACATGTTTAAATGTTATGATGCATTTAGAGATAGTTCAAAGTCACAAGAAGACATAAAATCCATTGATCTTGACCCATTTGAGCACATTCTTTATTCCTAATTCTTTATTCTTTGTTCTTTAGCCCTTGCTCTTTATTATTTTTGACTTGTTATCTCGTCCAAAAGAAATAAGGAGGAAGGATTGGTTCAAATGATTGAGGTACATAAAAAAACACCTGTCATGCACACATAGAGGATGAGTGGGAAGAAGAATAAAAATTTAGTTAATTGAAAAAGGGAATATCATGTGCATTTCCATGTTTCTAATCATGAAGTGGAATCTATCCAACACGGAACATCGAAATGGAATCTTTATAGTTGGAGGAGTCTCTCTTTTCACTTTAGCGAGGTTTATCATCCTTTGCCTTGCATTTTACTTCTCTTAGTTGGTTTTGGGGGAATTTAGGTATATTCCCTTATGGAAACATTATGTAGAATAACGGTATGTCATCATTTTAAAGGGTTGATTGGTTTTAGTTATTTATAGTGGGTTGTTAATTTTATCTAGCTCTAGGTTCTCATGTTTCCTAGGAAGTGTATGAAGTTCTAATTTTTGGAGGTTGTAATGCTAAGGTGGTTGCATATATATAGCCATTAGCATACATTGAGGGCATCCAGTCTATGTCCCATTGTTAAAACTAATATAAATGTAACAATTTTTTTGATTCATTCATGTATTTTATTATGTATGTGAATATTTGATTAATGAGATATAGATTTTATTGCAGTCTTATGTTTGTTGCATCTATGGATTACACATATTTAACTTTTGGTTATTGTATTTTCTTGGTCATTGCATAAATATTGTGTTGTGTATAATTTGCAATACTTTAGTTTAGCTATAAAACCCTTTTTGCAATAGTGATTTGGATTGATTTATGTCATCCTTCAAGTGTATCTTGGGCGTATAAAATGGAATCAATAAACATTTTGTTATAATTCTTACTCAAGTGTTTGTGTTAAGGATCTTGAATATTGTATGCTAACATTTGCATGAACTAGGTATCAATTAATGCAAATTCCCCTTGTGAAGTTATGTTTATTTGATATTACTTTCTCTATATTTTAGAAGTAGTATGCTCGATGGCATTCATTAGCACGCTATTGTTATAAATCATCCATTATCCATCCCCTTTTATTTAAAATATACATGTAATACATGTGTTTTCCTAAAAATTACATTATATTTTTCCATTATAAGTGTTTTTTCATTTATTTGTAAAGATTAGCATACCAAACATCATTAAGATCCTTTTCATTTGGTTTTTACTCAAAGATGATGCTTATGAATATTTTTTATCTATCTTGAGTAACTTGTGTTTGATGCATTGAGCATGTGTGATATATTTGTAACAACTCTTGCCAACAGATATTACACTCATGGTTATGATTTTCTTAGATTGACTCACCAACACTTTGAAGGAGATTTAATTATAATATCCCTCCCTCATTCAAGTTACCATGGGTTCTCTCACCCTTCTTCAAGAAGAACTAGAAGAAGTAGGATTTATCCATCCCCTTTGTGAGGTGCCTCCTAGTCATTTCCAGGACATAGTTATAAGATAATGTTAGATATATCCCTAGATTCAAATGACATATCCTTCAAAATATGTAATTCGTAAATACATTCTTTCTCATAATTCTTTGCTAAGTCCCTAGGTTGTAATATTGGGATCCAACACACGACAAGCGTAGTGCTCGGGGATTTAGTGATTTTAAAAAGACTTATCAATTATTGATTCCTACAACATACTCTTCTCTAGAAATTCTTTGCATTTTCCTAGCTATTGCTAGTATTATATGTTCCATTTTCCCATTAACAACACCGAGTGGCATTGTTTTGAGGATTTTCAAGGAATACTAAACTAATATTCATCAATTGTTCATATTGGAACATCCTTTTATGTGGTAATTGTTCAAATTATTCTAGTTAGCAATGTTCTTACATGCATAAATATGGATCTACATGTTCTATTATGTGTGTTAAGTTTGAATTTTTCATCATAATTTTTCCTAAGTTTTATAAAGGTTCATCAAAATATTATATATTAGTTGTTTGTGAAATGGTTTTAGTACATTTTAAGAGTTAATATGATATTTCTATAATGTAAGGATCTAGTGGAAACTCCTCCTTTAAAAGCTGGGTCATACCGGTGTTATTTTATTTTATATATCTCGTTTATTAAATCTCCAATTTTCAAGTTGGAAAGCTTAAGGTATTCTTTCATAACAAACTCTACAAAGAATCTTCTCATAAAACTAGAAGGATTATAACAAAGGAGAAGGAAAATTTAGAAACTTGTGAGTGGTTAGAGTTCAAAAGGTAAGGGTGCTCAACCCTCTGTGTTTGACACCCCTTTGGTAGAAGACTACTCTAGTTCATCTAATAGTTTTGAGACACAATCATGATTTCCATTTACATTCCTTGTTCCAAAAATTTATGATCCCAAAGTTACTCAAATTTTACCTCAGCCTACTCATGTGTTCACAAGTGAGAATAGATGTTTTGGTTTTAAATCTTATTCCCCAAGAGGACCTCATTTTTTTAATCATACTCCTTTGATCTAAATTCCTCCTATCCAACATTTCATATATCCTATCCCTATGAATCCGCAAGAAAAATAACATGGATCATCCTCCTCCTAGAGCTTCTTTTAGATTCCATACTTATAGGCCCAAAAGATTTAATGGTAAAGTATGTTATCCTAATGAAACACTAAATGAAATAAGAATGATACTGCAAAATTCCAAGGAAATAATGTTATCAATGGGGATCATCATCTTAAATTATTTCAAAACGTAATGGATGATTTTGAAGTAGAATATGAATATGTTTATGTTAAATTGTCTATACACACATTGGAAGAAGATGAGAGGGAATGGTTCAACTCTTTTTCTCAAGGTTTAATTGATTCTTGGGAGGAGATGAAAAATGCATTTAAAATATAGTATGGTGATAGAACTAGTCATAGGTTTCTTCTATCTGAGTTTGAAAATATCAACAAGAACCCTAATGAATGTGTACCAGATTTTAAAACAAGTTTCAACATGAATTTGACAAGGCTACCAAATAACATAAAACATAGTGATGAGTCTTGTTTGATTAAGTAATTTGATGCATTTGATAAAAATACAACCTATTATTTTAGGGACAAGAACCCCAAAAATCTTAGATAAGATTTCACCATGGATTTTTAATAGAGAATAATATAAGTGTTGTTGGTAAATCTAATGAGAGGGAGGGTGTTAAACTTGTCAATCTGTAGAATCCTCTAACTAGAAATTTTGTTGATCTTGAGGAAGTTTTAAAGCTGGGGATGGAGTTGTTAAGGAGATTTCGTACAAGTTAGCTAGAGTAGAGAAAGGATTGTCTCCCGGTCCCCAAACTCAACAGCAGAACATTGCACATAACATATTTAGGAATCATCCTGAAGGATATCATAGAGCTAATGATAGAGGAAAATAGCATATGGGTCAACTTGATAAACAACATGCTTTTAGAGATAACAAGGAAATCCCGACCCATTGGTTAGAAGAGTTGCAAATATGTAAGAGGAACACACTATTGATTGTTGTGATAAGTTTTTTCTCCCTCATGTTCCCTATGAATGACTAACTACTGATGATGATGATGATGAAACAAACTTTGGTGATGCATGTGTTTTGGAGTGTCTACAAGATTTAGAGAAGGATGGATCTTCCACTAATATTCTTTGTGCCTGGAATGTGGATGAATTTTGGGCATGTGTAAAAAAATTGTTCCCTCCCTCTTGAATTTAATGTTGATATTGATATGGCTAAATATTTTGAGTTACCTAATCATGACTTTGAATATCTGAGAGCCTTGATGATTAAGAAATATGATGGAGAGGCTCCTTCTAAAGAGGATAGGGAACTATTGATTAATGTTGTTATTTTCTAGGATAATGAGTACAACCTATAGGATAGGAAAATAAAGGGAATATACCATCTTCCAAACCCAAGATGCCTATTTTATCTAATGTTCCTAGAGATAGTCCTAAGAGAAGTGTACTAAGTAAGAACCTTTTTGATAAACCAAGACCAATAAATTCTCCTATTTCCCTTGTTATGAAAGAATTCATCCCAGCAAATAAAATATTCACCTTTCCCTCTAATACATCCCTCCCTAAGTATAATATATGTGATATGGCCCAAATCCTAAGCCAAATAAAGATCATTGTTCCTCTACTTGAATTTATTAGGATCCGGAGCATAAGAAAATATCCTTTAAATACTTATCATACAAGGAGGGTGTTATTACTAAGAAGAAGGTTATGGTTAACAAAGTTGTTTTCGCTACTCTTTCTAAAAGTGAAATAAGAAAAATTAAGGTGTAGAACTACCTCTCGAGGTTTATTTGGGTACCTCCCTTGAATAAAATAATTTTGATGTAGATCCTTTTTCACCACTCCAATTGTTATGAGTTGGTTCCTACAAAATTTTATGTTTTGTTGTAGTGCTTCATGTAATATCATGCCCCTAGTAGTCATGAATTTTCTAGAAATCAAGATAAAAAAATAATTTTGGGAAGATTTTTACCATGGACTCCATATATGTGTCTATGGTTTTCCTATGTTAGGGGTTTGGTTGTGCAACTGGTTGCTTATCTAGGAAAGTGTTGTCATTGTTGACTTCCCTACTAAGTGGGGAATGTTACCATCAAGAAAGAGAATTGCTAGTGAGGAGGGAAGTGTTCAAATTGACATGTCGTATGCTTCCATACCTTTGGAAGGGAAGCTAGTTAAGTTGCATAGAGAGGACAAGATGTTGCATCTCATAAAAGACCACGTAAATGATTTTTATGAGTTGTTATTTATTGATACAGATATGGAAATTGTTTTTGGTAATGATGACTTTAAGGATCAGTGTTTAGATATGAATGCACAGCTTGAGGACACTAGTGCTCGATGGACAATGACTTTTGATGGATCATGCTCCAATTTTGGAAATGTAACTAGTGTGGTGTTTACTTCTCCAAGAAATGTTTCTTTCAGTTTCTCATTTAAATTAATTTTTGAGTGCACAAACAACATAGTTAAATATGAATCACTCTTACTTGGTTTGAGAATTGTGTGGAGGCATGAAATTAAGGAACTCATTGTCAAATATGAATCTGATCTGGTTTTCAAACAAGTTATGAAATTATATACAACCAAAAATTAGAGGTTGAAATAGTACCAGAATGCAATGTGGGATCTCATTGATATTTTTTATTCCTTTAATATAGAATTTTATAAGAGGATTCAGAATGCAACATCTATGATTAGTAATCATGGCCTCCCAGTATGAAAATGAGAATGTGTCTCCATATTGTAAGTTTGAAGTTGAGGTTTTGGTCAAACCTTTTGTGCTTGAGAACATCTAACATTGGTAAGTGTTTTATGCTTTGAATCACACATTAAAATATTATTGAGTTGTCATGGTGATTTTGCAAATCAAAAAATTGATTTGGAGCCTATGGTAGAGATATGTGATGGTAAAGAGTCCCTATTTGGGATGGAAGTGATCCAAATTAAATACTAATGTAATCCCAAGAGAGCTAGCCAACCTTGATTCTACCTTTGAAAGTGTTGAAAAAGCTGTGAATAGGTTTACCAACATACCTCAAGATATTGTTGAAGGGAACTTGGAAAATTTTCATGATCCCAAGAAATTTTTTTGGGAAGAAATATGAATGAAGAAGAAAGAAGAACTTACACCAAATTGTTGAAGAAATATCAAGACTACCTTGCTTGGTCCTATTCGAGTTGAAGGCTTATAGGGAGGATTTATTTCAACATGAAATACCTTTAGAACCTCACACTAAGCCCTTCACACACAAATAGAGACCTATAAACCCCATCCTTGAAGCTAAAATGTAAGAGGAACTAAAGAAGTTGAGGGATGGTGCCATAATCCAACCCATTAGATACTCTTCATGGGTGGCCAATCTTTTGTGTGTTAGAAAAAAATGGGGATATCAAACTTTGTGTAGATTTTAGGAATGTAAACAAAGCCTCACTCAGGAAAACTACCCTTTTCCCAACATGTACAACCTTTTACAAATGGTAACAAGTTCTGAAATTTTGTCTACTTTGATGGATTCTCTACTTATAACCAAGTTGTGGTTAAGAAATCGAGAAAAATATAATCTTTGCATTCACAAATCCTTGAAGCACTTATGTGTATATAAAAATTCAATTTATATTTATTAATGCAAGGGCCACTTTTAAGAGAGATATGGATATTTTATTTACTAGGTTCATGAATGAGTTTATTGTTGTTTATCAAGATGATATAATTGTCTTCTTTGGAATGAGAGGTGATCACCTAGAGCACACTGGAAAATATCCGATCATATATAGATAATATGGGATCTCATTGAACCCCACGAAGTGCCACTTTGGAGTAAAAAAATCCAATATTTTTGGACACATTTTGTGTCATGAAGAGGTTACAACAGACCACGAAAGGGTAGAAGCAATTTACAAGGTGCCCATCCCAAAATCTAAAAAAGGTAATCAGTCCTTCTTTGGTCAAATAAATTTTTAAGAAGATTCATTTCCAACTTTGTTGATATTAATTTCCCATTAAAATTATGTTCAAGAAGGATTAAATTATCAAATGAGGTGATGAGGAAATATAAGCATTTAGGGGAGTAAAATGAGCACTCAAGGCTACCCCTATGTTAACCAATCCACGATTACAAGAAGGAATTTCAAATGTTGTATTTCACTTCTAAATATACTAATTCATATGTTTAATTACAAAATAATGATGAGGGACATGAAAAACCTATTTCATTCTTCATCAAATATTTGTAGGGGTCCGAGTTGAAATACTCTATAATGGAGAAACAAGTTTTTTCTTTGGTGAAAGATACTAAAATTTCAAGGCCCTATATTCTAAGTTCCAAGATCATAGCATATGTGCCACACACCATGGTGAAATACATCCTCTCTTAAATGTATATGTCAAGTAAGAGGTGTAGGTGAGTAAATAAACTTCGAGACTATGATATAGACATTCAAAATATAAAGCTAGTGAGAGGCATGAGCTTGGTGAGACTCACGGTCGAAACTAATTTACAAATTTTTAAGTACTCAATATTGATGATCTACGAAACACCCCCATGGGAAGGTAGGTACTTCTACTTGGTATAAGGACATTGTATATTATTTTAAGAATCTTAATTGTCTTATTGGGTTGGATAAAACTCACGGAAGGACATTCAATTTGGTGTCCCAAAAGTATATCATGATAAACTATAGATTGGCTTGGAAAATCTCTGAAGGATTTTTGTTAATATGCATAATGAAGGTGAATCCCCAAGATAATTGATGAATTCCATGGAGGGATTTGTGGTGGTCACTTTGCTAGAAAAGTCACTTCTCATAAAATTTTAAGAGTAAATTATAGGTGGTAATCCCTTTTAAATATGTTTCTTTGCTAGTAAGAAGGTGTGAAATCTATCAATGTTATATCCTCGGAAGACTAAAAGCTTATGGATGTCTCCCCTTATAGATTGTTTTAATAGAGGATCCTTTCAAAATAATGGGGGTTCTATTCTATAGGTGAAATTTCATATCCTTCTATTGCTTTTCATAAATAGATTGGTGGCCACTAATTATTTCACTAAGTAGTTTAAATCGATCCCCACTAAGAAATCAAATCATCAGGTGGTTATGGATTTCATCCTAAACCACAAAATTTGTAGGTTTGGTCTTCCCATCAAGCTGATTGCTGATAATGTCATGAGTTTCATATCTAAACCTTTAGCAAAAATGTTCTATTAATATGGTATAACCCTCACATATACCTCTAATTACAATCCACAAGGAAATGGACAAGCTAAATAAAGTAATAAAACCTTACTCATATTTTCAAAATAACATTAGAGGTAAATAAAAGGAAGTGGGGTGAACAACTCAAGTTTGCACTATGGGCTGACAAAGTTACAACAAAGAGAGCTACTGGGAAGATCCCATTTGAGTTGGTTTATGGTGTTCAAGCTCTCCTACCTCTTAATTTTCAACTATCTTCTTATCAATTTATGCAGCAATTGGAAAATGGAGATGGTGTTGATCATTATGTTACAAGGATTAACCAAATTATTGAGTTGGATGAGATTAGGAGAGAATATCATTAGAGACATATTAAATTCAAAGAGAAACTCAAGAATATATTTGACAAGAAGGTTACTCCAAGGAATTTCCATGTTGGTGATTTTGTCTGTTATGGGATAATAGGCATGAAGACGAGAGAAAAACATGGTAAATTTGATGCACTATGGGTGGGTCCCTACTCCATAGAAATTCATATTAGAGAACATAAATTTTTGTTGAGATATTTAAAAGGAAAACTACTAGATTTTCCTAGTAATGGAAGGCATCTTAAACACTTCTTGGATTAGTAACGTGCCTCCTCGTATATTTTTGTATAGTGTGTAATTTTGTTCTTTTTGTTATTCTATTTGTTTTTGATCCCCTGTCATCAATTTTTGTCATTTGTTGTGCTCATCGTGAGTTTAAAATTTCATAAGATCAATTGTGTTTACCCATTTTAATCCTTTAATATTGTATTAGGCACCCAATCTACTACTTCTATGAGTGTTTTTTCTCTTTGTGGTACCCACTGGGGTACCCATCCCTAAGCTAGAGCCATTATTAGTGCCCAATTTTTTCCATTGTCTCAAACTGTACTTTCCATCTATGTTGCTTACCACATAAATATTTTTATGTAATTCCATGTATGAATTATTAGTCCTTTAACTATTCCCCATAGCTCTGAGCTTCCTATCCCGAGAAATTGATGTCATTTGTAAATTTTTCATGTCATTTTGAACTAACACTTTAACATTTTATGTGTTTTATGAAGTATTCATGATTTGTAGGTTTTGATGAAGTAAATGATCTCTTTTGGGTCTTTTTATATTCTTGAACCTTCAAAGAAATGCTTCATGCCTTGAAATTTGCATTTTTAATCCATTGGTGTAAGATGAAAATCTATTCCCGCCACTTGACAAAGCGAGAATATTCAGGGTATCTTTGCACTTATGGGCCATTCAAGAAAGTATACACCTTATGAAAAATTATAATATGCAAACGCATCCCCGCGCTAGTTAAAATGGAATACTTAAATTCTTTTCATTTAAATGATCCAATCAAATAAATGTTCAACTCATTCAAGGTTGTGAGTGTAAATGATACCCCAAGTACTCGTCGGGGAACATTAAGAGAATCCATGGAATGTAGGCCTTTGGTACAAGTTTACAATACCTTGTGTAAAGGTGCATATTTCAGTTCTAATGCCGATCCAAACTAAATGGTAGATGAAGATGTGGTAGTGGTTAATTTTTTTGGGATGTCGGTGCACTTTGTAACTTGCATCGTTTTATTTTTGCAAGATGCAATTTTGTCCCCAACTCAACCAAGTCAATAAGTCAAAATAAAATATACATGGCATATTACCGAGCATCCAAGTAAGCTTTGCAAGTTACAACTTGTACGTTTTCATTGTTTTAATTTTTTTGGGATGTCGGTGCACTTTTGCAACTTGCATCATTATATTTGTGCAAGATGTAATTTTTTCCCACAACTCAACCAAGTCAATAAGTCAAAATAAAGTATATGTGGCATATTACCGAGCATCTAAGTAAGCTTTGCAAGTTACAACTTATACGTTTTCATTGTTTCATTCATGCAAGATGCACCCCTCGTCCCGAAGCCCACAAAGAAAGGTACATGGTGTATTAAAAATAAAGCGCCAACGACTCGAAATACAAATAAAGAAAGAAGGATAAAGCACCAGTTGGCCCATCACACCATTAATGCTACCATTATGATATATATATAACTCGAGAGAATATCCTAGAATCAACACTTTCATTCAAATCATTAATTGAGAGATATTTTTAGTGAACCCTAAGTGTTTTTGGAGGTGAATTATGTTTTTAAATGAGCTAGAGCAAGGCACAAGTTATTTCTTCATTCTTGAATTGAAAATAGAGCTTATAAAATAAATCGGTTTCCTAACTTGGTATCCCCTTGGTATTTTCTTTTGGTTTTTAAATCATTGGTTACGTAATTCTAAGGTTAAGATTTTCTATTAAAAGATGCGGTGAATTTTTCTTTCCCCTGGTCATCAATTTAGGATACCACAAGGTGAAGAGCTTTCCAAATTCTGTCAAACTTCTTTGAACTTGACCTCCTATTTTGATAGGATAGCGATATGAAATTTTGTGGGGTTGAACTTGTTGAATTCAACCTAATATTAAAATCCCCTAGAAGGAGTAAGATAATGAAGAAAATTGATGATAGTGGGATTGCATTGGCTCTACCTTCCCTCCTACTCGGTACCACGAGTTTCTATAGACATGTGCTCATAACTATAACCCGAAACTAGGGAAATTAGGGATGGGAGTGGTGCCCTAGTACTATCCCTAACTACAGCTTCATTTGATATAATTTTAGGCCTCCCTAATGAGATCCATTTGGCTGATGCAAGTGTTGAAAAGGGGGAGGAGTACTGGAATGAGAACTTGGTTGAATTGAGCAAGTTAATAAATGATTAATGGTTAAAAAATCCTATGGCATCCATTACTAGACTCCCAAATTATTTTTCTAAAATATATTTCATTGAAGAAATAGAAGAATGTATAATAATATCAAACCATTTGGTGGGGAATGGTTCTAGTTTTATCTTTCAAGAATGGATGCGCATTTTCATATTTCTCATATTGTCAACTAACCCTCCCATTAACTTGGGGGATTTAATCAATAATTCTATTCATTCACAAATGATGCAGGTGGCTATCATATCTAGCAAATAATCTACCAACATCCCTAAATTCTTCATGGCATCTTACTTGGTATACAATATTGCATCCTACAAATTTTTCATAGGGCTAAGACAGGAAAGGGATGTCAATGATTCTAGAGTGTATGATGTATACCCCCAAATAAATATGATAAATTATGGGGATGATTGTTATATTTTTCCCCTATCATGTTTTTTTTCTCCCAATCCTGGAAGTATGAGAGGATTTCCCTTGAGGCCAAAATAAGCATAACCGGATGGGGATGTTACTTTATTCAATTCCCTACCTTTTCTTACATCTAGGTAAGTGGATTCACAAGTTCCCCATACATGCTACCAAGACACATGGATGACAAGTGGGTATTATTAGAATTGGTGAGACAACTTATCTATGTTCACAAAATTTAGGAACCTAAGCATAAAGAAAATATTAAGTTCCCTATCACTTTGTTAGTAGGTATAGTTTCCTTAACTTGAATAAGGCTAAGCTAGTATAAGCTAAAATGAGGAGTTTCTTAGTGGAGAAATTTTCCCCAAGAAATAATTATGATATAAAGTGATTTATGCATCAAGCCTTGGGTTCTACATCAGAACATGAACCTCGTAATGAGGATTATTGGATGGATTTTTGATGAGAGGAAGAGGTTATATTAAGGGGTTATTGTTATCCAAAATGAGCCCCTTGCTCATTTTGTGGCTAACTCCCTTCATTCTTCCCTCTCTTGTTCCTCAGTCATAATTTTTTTCTTTTTAGGCACTCAAAACCTTTTGGAAATGGCACCATTGGATATATCTTTTCTCATCTTTCCAGAAAGGTAAAGTTTTCCTCCTAACTCCATGTATTTTTGAAGTTATGGCTCGGCGGAGTTTTTGTGGGAAATTTTCCCAGGAAAAGCCCGAGCCAATAATATGAGGCCACGTGTCCTCGGAAGGGCGGAGGCGGAGGTAAACTTGGAATTTTTACCAAGTGTTTGGCAAGGTTTCAGAAGGAATTCTTCGCCCCATCGGCCTGCTGGTGAATAGGATTGTGCCACGTGTCCAAAGGGAAGAAATTAGAAAATTTTCCTAAGTATCGGCACCATGAAAAATCTCCAAAAAGGTCGGGTGAATCAAATCAGGCCACGTGTCCCAGGACCAGTAGACCGTAGAGGAAGAATTGAACATTTGGTGAAGTGTTTTGGTGAGAGGAAAGGAGAAATATTTGGCCCATCGGCCCGCTGACGGTCGTAGATGCAGGACCACGTGTCACCTGCAGCATCGGGGGTACAAAAAGATTCTTTCCTTTTTCACCCAAGTGTAAAAAGTTCAAAGGGAGAGCCACTCCCCAAGGCCCCTGACCAATGAGGACAGGCCACGTGTCTCATGGGGCATTAGAGCTTTGGCCACCGGGGAGAAATTGGGAATTTTCCCCAAAGGTTAGTGTTGATGGTGAATCATAGCACCCTAAAAGTCTGCTGCAACTCAATGGGTTGAGACTCTCAGTGTGATTGCATAACATGGAGCTTTTCCCAAGTGTGGGACCTTGTGAAATGGGAAAATCTCTCCGAGATGAAGGCCGGTTCCTATTCCTCTATTCAGATGCACACATAAAAATGCAGAGGGTTTACTCAAAAACCTAATCTAACTTGCCAAGGAGACAGGGTAAGAAGATGCATAAAAACAAACCTAAACTAACAAAGGTGATGCACTGAGGAATGAAGAACACCTGTCTTGCCAATAAACACAAACCATTAAAATGTAATGCAAGATCATGCACAGATAACTAGATTTGTAGTGAAAGATCAAGAGGATGCAAATGAACACATAGAGGGTTGAGAATCATCCACAGACATGTATTATTTTCTCCAAAGATTGACACAATACACTACAATATTTCAAGAGGCAAAGTTGCATTACAGTTTTAGATGGGAGGTTTGAACTCCACAAATTCACCTACCAAAGAGAAGAAGGGAGGGGCAAAACAAGAATTTCCAACCTTTAGAAAGAAGCCCATCCTTACAATTTATAGGAAGAATGAGAGAGAAAAGAGAGAGGAATTCCAAATCTACCCCAACCACCTCCAGGTTGCATTTAATTCATCTCATTATGGTGGTAGGTGAGAACCCTAGCAAACCCAAAAAGTGGTGAATTGTATTTTACATTTTGAAGAACTTGTTCTCACCTAATTAAATATATCTAATTGTATTTGGATAGAGGACCTCGTAAGCTTTCCGAAAATTCCAACCTTGTGTGAATCTGAGCTTCTGTGAAAATTTATGGCCATTTGAATATCTGGGTCAAGGTCTGCTTCCTGTCAGCGCTCAAAATGTTGCGCCTCTTGAAGATGCGCCTCGGCGCATCCATCCTTATGTCGACATACTCTTATGTGCACCATAGGCACTGAAAATTTGGTGTCGACACTTTGTGTTGTGTGCCTCCAACCTGTGCCATGGGCGTGAATTTTGTCATGTCAACACTCTATGTTGTGCGCCTCAAACCTGCACCATGGGTGCGAATTTTTCATGTCGACACTCTATGTTGTGCGCCTCCAACCTATGCCTTGGGTGTGAATTTTTTCATGTCAACACTCTGTGTTGTGCGCCTCCAACTGTGCCATGGGCACGAATTTTTCCATGTCGAAACTCTATGTTGTGTGCCTCAAAGTGTGGTTGGCAATGCAATAAATGTCGGGGGTTTGAGTTTCTTTGATTTCTATATTCTTCTGTTTGTCTATATCTACCCGAGGGGAAAATATATAAAAAAATTAGCGCAAAGAGAAATGTTTGCCCCAAGGCCCGCGTCAATGGGAGCTCACCATGTGTCCCAAGACCGATGGTTGGTGAGGGAAAGTTGGGAATTTTTCCCAAAGCAAAGTCAAGGAAATATTGAAAGGGAGGGCCCGCCCCCAAAACCCGAGCCAATAAAATCACGCCACGTGTCCATGTGGCGGCAAAAAACACAAGACAAGCCCACAGGGAAAAATGAGCCGGAAAGCCCACATCCAATGGAATCTTCCCATGTGTCCCGTCGGGGAAAATGGTCGGAGCAGGTGGAGAATTTGAAAGCAAAAGGCCCAGTGCAAATCATATCATGCCGTGTGTCCTCGGGTCATCGGCCGGTGAGATTTTGGAAAATTTTCCAATGGCCAAAACGATGGAAAATGAGCAGGAAAATCCCGCGACCAATGGAATCATGCCACGTGGCACTGGATTGGTAGGGCATGGAGTTTTTTTGGGAAATTTTCCCAAATGCAAAAAGTGGGAAAATTTCAAATTTTGGCCCGCCAACCCGTTTTGGCCCTGTTTTGCCCTAAATTTTCAAACGACCATAACTTTCGATCCAGAGCTCATTTTTTCGCGTTCTTTATATCAAGAAAGCTGGTGAAATTCTCTACATGATTCTGGGATCAATTTTTTATTTTGATGGAGTTTAGAGAGAGAAAATTGAAAAACACCTCTGGCACGTGGTAATCAACAGAAATGACATTTCAACCACCATTTTTAATGAAGAATGGCTCACATTCTCTCCCAGCATGGTGAAAAATGTTAGGGAATGGACCTGTAAGGATGCCCATGTTGTTTTATTGCATTTTGGTTGGTGGTTGAAGCTCCTCTCATGTTTTCCCATGTTTCTCTCTCCTGGGCTCATTTTTTTGCATTGTAAAAGCCAAATTTGGCTCATTTTTGAAGGTTGGACATTTTTATGTTTTGCAGGCTCCCTTTTTCACCTTGAAAAGTGATTTTGTGGAATATCAGACCTCTTCCAATGATTGTAACATGTTTTTGCCTCTCAGATGTTGTAATGCATGTATTTTGATATTGGAAATGACAATGCAAGCTCTGTGAATGAGTTTCAATCCTCTATTTGTGTTGTTTGCTTCATTTCTGACCTTTCATTACATTTTATCAGTTTGTGCATGATGTTTTGTTGCATTTCTATGATTTGTGTCAATTTTTAGAAGTAAAGAATGTTCACCACTCCTTTGGTGTATCACCTCATTAGTCTTAGTTTTATTTCTTTTACATTCTCTATCTCTGTCCCCTTGGAATTTAGAGTAGGATTTTGAGTTTAAACCTCTGTAACTTGCAAGTAATACACCTGATTAGAGGAGTTGAGGAACCAACCTCTAATCTAGAGATTCTTTTCCCATTTTTACAAGTCCCACACTTGGGGAAAAGATTCAATGTTGTGCAATCACACTGGATGTCCAAAATGTCAAACTAGAAATCTGATCAACATCCAAGGGTGTTGTTGATTTGCACTAATAGTTTTGGCACCGGTGGGACCTTAGAGGTCTTCATCTTCATTGCAACAAATTGATGTGCATTTGTTGCAAGTTTCTTGCTTAAAAGATCCCTAAATTGCACATCTGGTGACTCAAGGAAGAAGAATCAGTTGGTTTTAGCAGTGCAGACTTGAAAACTCATGAGAAGAATCACCACAAGGTCAAGAGTTGGAGAAGAAGAGGTGTTGTTTGAGTATCTGCAATTATCTCCAAGAAGAAGGAAAAGAGGGAGGAGAATTCAAAGGTCTCCATCTCCACCAAATAGAACTCTATCAACTCCTCCCACCTAGTAGGCCTTTCATTCAATCAACAAGGGTTCTAAGGCCAATTAGAATGGCACAACACAACCCTATGTCAATTTCAGCGGCGTGACCCACTTGCTCTCAATGCACAAAATCCAATCCTAGTTTTGAGCATTGAAGAACATTCCATACTTTCTTTGGAGAGAATCGGACCACTCTGGTGATCATGTCGAGGATATTGCTAATATTTGTGTAATCCATGAGATTAATGAGATGCAAGTTGCTATCAAATTGTTGGCATCTTCATTCAAAGGGAAAGCTTTGCAATGGTTCAGGAGTCTTGCCTCAAGTTCTATCCAAAATTGGAACTAGCTATGTATAGCCCTCCATGAGTAGTTTGGAGAAAAGGGAGATAACTTGTCCCTTTTGGAGCAGTTGACAACCATCAAGAGAGCTCCCAATGAGCAGCTGACTGACTTCAACTTTAGGTTTCAAATGACTTGGGAGAGAATTCTAGTGGCAGTAAGGCCAAAAAAAAGGTGCTTTTCTATATTACCTTAAAGCTCTAAATTCTGATATTTCTATGTTAATTCAATCCATGGGAGGCACAACTATCCCTATTGCTTATAGCATTGCCATTAGAGCTGAAAATTGTTTGATTCAAGCTGGCAAGCTAGCTCCTAGGCCTCCAATGCCATTGTATCCAAGTTTAGAGAGCCCAAGTACTAGTCAAGTGCCTATTTTAGCTCCTATTCCCACTCCTAGAAATCAAAATTCAAGTGAAGCTTCTACTTCATCTTCTAGTGCCTCAAATGAACTTCAAGAAGTCATGAAGCAATTGCAAAATTTAGGTAATGAGCTGGTTACACTCAAGAGGAAGTAAGCCCAAGGTTTTAGACCTTCTTTCCAGCCTCAAGCTTAGCCTAACAAGAAGCCATACCAGCCTCAAAGACCACCCAATCAATTGCAAATCAAAATCAAGCAAGACCTCCTGCCAATAGACCATTTCAGCCCTATAATCCCAATGCTACATCTACCTCTAAAGCAATAGTGCCAGTGCAAAACAACATAGCTCAAGAGTATGATTGGTGTTTCCCATGCAATGAACCTCACAACCAGTCTATGTGCTTCAATGGTGCCTTAAATCAAGCATTAATGGTGACAACTACTGGTGTGGAGGGTGAAGGAGTCAAGGAAATAACCAACAACAAGAAACATTCTAGCAGCAATCAGCTCCAAATGATACCACACTTGTAAACTAGCAGGAAGAAGATTTTTGTGGCATGAATCAAACAATCTCCCAAAGTGTTGCAGCCAACACAAGGTCAAAAAGGAGAAATTTGGGTGAAGAACAACCATTGGCTCCAAGTAATTCACAACCTTCTACCACTCCACAAATTATTGGCAAACAAAATGCAGTTCCAAACACGCAAGGGCTGCCTAAAACAAGCTCTAGGCCAACTCAAATGCCAGTTGTTGCTGCCCATGTGCAAGGAATGAATGTGCAGGCCAAGGGACAGCAGAGAGATGCTTCATCTCCATTCAACATCATTGATCAGATGAAGAAGACAAATGTAAACATATCAATGTGGGAATCACTATCCATCCCAGGCCAAAGAGATTTTCTACAAGCTGCCATGAAGGACTGGTCAACTTCAAATCAGCGAGGTCCAAATGCAAGAGAAGGTACTCACAAATGCTGCCCAGCCTGAGGGAATCATGGAGGACAGCAAGGTAAAATGTTGAAGCCCCCTCCATTCTATGTTTCATTGATCATTGGAAACCAATTAGTACACAATTGCATGATTGATTAGGGCAAGTAGTTTAGTAATGCCCAAGAAAATAGTTGATCAGTTGGGGCTTCAATATGAAGTCATATCCAAAGGGGTAGTGTAATTGGATGGGACAGCAGTAACAATAGTTGGAGTGATAAAAACTTGAGTCTTACTTTGCATGCATGCCCCAACGTTGTTGTTTTGCAAGATGTCTCGGTAATAGACCTTCCACCACTCTTTGCCCTATGTTTGTCAAGGGATTTCATAGCTAAGATTGGAGGTTACTTATCTGCTGATTGGTCACACATGTTGTTCAGAACAAGATATGGAACCAAGGCCACAATCAGATCTGAACCTATTGCAAACTTTCACATTGAGCCTCACACTCCAAGCCAAATCAATACCAATTGTTTGCGTTTGATCAAGAAGATTATCCAAGCAATGATGAAGCTGACACCAAGGTTGGAAGCATCCCTAGATTTGACTCTTGATGAATGGGCAAGCAAGGTGCATGCTTTTGATCCTTATCAAGAAATAGAAGAATCGAGCTAGGAGTCTATTGCATGCATGAAGAAAATCAGCCTATTCCTAGCATCACCAAGCCAGACCACAAGGATGAAAATGAGGTATGGAAGTTGTTTTTGATGGATCAAGGAGTAGACAAGGTGCAGGAGGGGGAGCTATGCTTGTTTCACCTCAAGGAGTTAAGTATTATTCAGCTTTTAGATTTCAGTTTGCATGCTCTAATAACACTGTTGAATATGAAGCTTTGATACAAGGATTGCATTGGTCAATCAAGAGAGGAATAAAGAACTTGCAAGTCTTTGGTGACAGTGAGTTGATTGTCAACCAAGTTAAGGGGCAGCATGTTGTCAAGAATGATCTGCTCAAGTGCTACAAAAACAGGGTGTGGGACCTCATTGAAGATTTTGAGGGCTTTGGCATCAAATCCATTCCTAGAAAAGAGAACCAAGCTCTTTGAAGGCTTTACGGTAGTTGGAGCAGCCTTTGATGTTGTTGAAAGCATCAAAAAGGAAAAAGTACAAGCCAAACATCCATGTGATTGTAAGGCCTTCGATGCCAGACAACAATGTAAGTTGGAAAGTGTTTGAAAATGATCAACAAATCATCCATTTCTTGTAAGAAGAGGCTGAGTTCTCAGCTAAAAATCAGGAAAAGTTGGAACAGCAGTATGGTGACCAAGTGGTACAGCTGAGAACCAACAAACTACCAAAGGGACTTATTACTTTGGAGTCCATTTTCAATCCTAATGATTAGTTTAGGAAGGAGAAAGCAAACATCCAAGTCAAGGGAGAAGATTCGGTGTCCATCTTGGTGGAAGAAGGAAAATCACTCCAAGTTGGTAAAGTGACATGACAAATGAGCAAGAAAGGTATGAGTTCATACAAACTTTCAAGAATTCCTGATGTGTTTGCTTGGAGCTATGAAGATTTGAAAGGTTTTATCTGAGTTAGCTCAACACACCATTGAATTGGATCCAAGTACTAAACCCATCAGGAAAAAACAAAGGCCAGTCAATCCACACATGGAGCCTCTCATGAGAAAAGAATTGAATAAGTTGATAGAGTCAAGTATCATATTCCCTATCAAGCATTCTAGTTGGGTAGCCAACTTGGTTCTAGTTAGGAAGAAGAGTGGAGAAATCAGATTGTGTGTTGACTTCAGAGATTTGAATAGAGCATCTCTCAAGGATCATTATCCACTTCCTTCTATGGAGCAGATTTTACAAGTTGTTGCCGGCTCTGAGAGGTTTTCATTACTTGATGGCTATTCAAGGTACAATCAGATTATGGTGAAAGAAGAGGATCAGTTCAAGACAACCTTCTGACCAAATGGGAACTTATGCATACGGGAAAATGCCATTTGGGTTGTCCAATTGGAGCTACTTTCAAAGGGCAATGGACATGGTGTTCAAGGATTTGATTAACAACATGGTGCTGATATATCTTGATGATATCACTATTTTTTCAAAAAATGTAGCAGACCATCTCTTTCATTTGAGACAAGTGTTCCAAAGGTGCAGAAGATTTGGGGTATCCTTGAATCCTAAAAAGTGTATTTTTCTAGCCCATGAAGGAAAGCTCCTTGGCCACATTGTCTCCAAAGAAGGATTAGCAATTGATCCAGAAAGAGTTGAAGCCATAAGAGCACTACCATTGCCAAGCCACAAGAAGGCCCTTCAAAGTTTCTTGGGGAGGATAAATTTTGTTTGGAGGTTTGTCCCAAATTTTGCAGCCCTAGTCAAGCCTATCACCAAGATGTTAAAGAAAAGCATAGCTTTCAAATGGACAGCAGAAGGCAAAGAAAGTTTTGAAGCAATCAAAGAAGCCATCTCACAAGCCCCAACTCTCATTAACCCAGATTTCTCCAAGGATTTCATCCTCTATGCATTTGGGGGTGATGATACTATTTCTGCAATTTTGGTACAGTAGAACAAAGACAATGATGAGCAGCCAATTGCTTTCTTCAGCCAAATCCTGGAGGACTATGAGGTGAGGTATTCTTTCATTGAGAAGCATGTTCTTGTAGTAATTAGGAGCTTGAAGAAATTCAAGCATCTAGTTTCAAACAACAAGGTTCAATTGTTGGTTTCTCATGTGGGAGTTAAAGACTTCCTCCTCAACAAAGACCTGAATGAAAAGAGAGCAGGTTGGATTACTCGTGTCATGGAGTATGACATTGAGATCAAAGTCACCAAGTTGGTCAGAGGAAAAGGATTGTGTGAGCAGTTGGTCTTGAATAAACACAAGGAAGCATGCAATGAGAAGGAGGTTGTTTTGGTGTTGCAAGATAGCCATGAGCAAGGAAGCACTCAAAAGGAAAATGATGGTGTCCTCACTCCTTGCTGGACCCAAGACATAATGCACTTCCTAAACACAGGTCTATGCCCTCCAGAGATGAACAAGACCAAAAGAAGACACTTCAGATTGCAGGCTGTCCCATATGCCCTTGTTGATGGTGTTTTGTTCAAAAGGGATGTGAATGGAGTGTTGCTGAGATGCATTGGTACAAATCAGATTCACAAGGTGTTGGAAGAGTTCCATGGTGGATCAGCTGGTGGTCATTTTGCACCAAGAGTGATAGCTCTAAAGATCATGAGGGCTGGCTATTATTGGCCCAAGATTTTCAGTGATTGTTATGCATGGATCAAGAGGTGCAAGAATTGTGCATTCTTCACGGGTAAGGAGAGGCTAGCTGCCCTTCCATTGCATCCAATTTTAGTTGACCAGCCATTCATGCAATGGGGTTTGGACTTCATTGGAGTCATTAATCCAAATTCAAGCCAAGGACACAAATGGATTCTAACAGCAACAGATTACTTCACCAAGTGGACTGAAGCAGTAGCACTCAAGGAAGCAAATGAATCTAGCATCCTGGACTTCTATGAGGGAATAGCAACCAGATTTGGCATACCTGCTACAATAATATCAGATAATGCATTGGCATTCATTGGGTCCAAGGTAACTGAATGGGCTGTCAAGAATGGGATCTACCTAAGCACTTCATCAAATTATTACCCTCAGGGTAATGGCCAAGCTGAATCTACAAACAAGAACTTGTTAAGGATCATTAGGAGGACTCTTGATGAAAATCAGAGGTCTTGGCATACTAAGTTGAAATCAGCCTTATGGGCTGATAGGATAACTCCCAAGAGATCTACTAGGTAACTCTCCATTCAAGCTTGTTTATGGAAGAGAGGCAATTTTGCCCATGTCACTTGAGTTGCCAACATTGGAACTCATGAAATAGTTGGAGTTGTTGGAGTTTGGACCCATGGAGGTTAGATATGTAGAATTGATGGAGCTCCAAGAAATCAGAAATCAGGCATCCCAAGCAATGGAGAAGGATCAAGCTTTGATCAAGAAGACCTTTGATAGAAAGGCCAAGGATAGATCTTTCCAAGTTGGAGATCTAGTGTTAAAATGGGATGCAGATAGAGAAAAACTGGGGAGGCATTCAAAATTTGATGCCATTTGGAGTGGCCCATACATGGTCACAAAGTGTAAGGACAACAATGCCTTCAATTGTCTTCATTGGATGGTGAAGAATTGTAGATTCCAGTCAATGGAATCCATCTGAAGCATTGCTATTGAAGGAAATTCTCCACCTTGTACATATTAGCTTAGGTTTTCATTCCTCCAAGTGCTTATGCACATTGTTTTGTTGTAGATTAGCTTTGCTTTCCCTAAGTGCTTTGGCACAAGCTTGTTATTCAGGAAATGTGTTTTGCAGGCCTTGCCCAATCAGATGGTGTTCTACCCTCCATCTTCCTCCTTGCAGTGTTCTAATCAGTTGGGGTACCAAGTAGAGAATTTGATGACCCCATGCCCAATGGATTGCTTCAGGAAACTAGTAACTTCATCCAGCAGGCAGATGACCCCTCTGAGTCACCAAAATTGTTATCCAAAATGAGCCCCTTGCTCATTTTGTGGCTAACTCCCTTCATTCTTCCCTCTCTTGTGCCTCAGTCATAATTTTTTTTGCTTTTAGGCACTCAAGACCTTTTGGAAATGGCACCATTGGATAGAGCTTTTCTCAGCTTTCCAGAAAGGTAAAGTTTTCCTCCTAACTCCATGTATTTTTGAAGTTATGGCTCGGCGGAGTTTTTGTGGGAAATTTTCCCCTGAAAAGCCCGAGCCAATAAGATGAGGCCACGTGTCCTCGGAAGGGTGAAGCGGAGAGGTAAACTTGGAATTTTACCAAGTGTTTGGCAAGGTTTCAGAAGGAATTTTTTCCCCGTTGGAAGGCCCGCCGACGAATAGGATTGTGCCACGTGTCCAAAGGGAAGAAATTAGAAAAATTTCCTAAGTATCGGTGCCATGAAAAATCTCCAAAAAGGCCCAGGTGAATCAAATCATTGTGCCACGTGTCCTTAGGACCAAAGTGGTGGCGGAGGGAGGAAGAATTGAAAATTTGGTGAAGTGTTTTGGTGAGAGGAAAGGAGAAATATTTGGCTCGTTAGCCCATCGACCGGTCATAATAGACCACGTGTTTCCCGCGGCGTCGGGGGGGTTAGGGGGCACGAAAATATTCTTTCCTTTTTCACCCAAGTGTAAAAAATTCAAAGGCAGAGCCACTCCCCAAGGCCCATAGCCAATGAGGACAGGCCACATGTCTCATGGGGTGCATCGGAGCTCGGCAGTGCGGGGAGAAATTGGGAATTTTTCCCAAAGGTTAGTGTAAAGAGAAATGTTTGCCCCCAAGGCCCGCATCCAATGGGAGCTCACCACGTGTCCCAAGACCGATGGTTGGCGTGGGGAAAGTTGGGAATTTTCCCAAAGCAAATTTGAAGGAAATTTGAAAGGAAAAGGCCCACCCCCAAACCCGAGCCAATCAAATCTTGCCACGTGTCATGTGGCGGCAAAAAACACAAGACAAGCCCGAGGAAAAATGAGGAAAGCCCACATCAATGGAATCTCACCACATGTCCCATCGGGGAAAATGGTCAGAGTAAGGCAAAGAATTTGAAAGCAAAAGGCCCGAGTGAATCATATCACGCCACGTGTCCTCGGGTCATCGGCCGGTGGAGAATTTTGGAAAATTTTCCAATGGCCAAAACGATGGAAAATGAAGCGGGGAAAATCCGGACCAATGGAATCATGCCACGTGGCACCGGATTGGTGGGGCATGGAGTTTTTTTGGGAAATTTTCCCAAATGCAAAAAGTGGGAAAATTTCAAATTTTTGGCCCTTGACCCGTTTTTGACCCTGTTTTCCCTAAATTTTCAAACGACCATAACTTTCGATCCAGAGCTCGGTTTTCACGTTCTTTATATCAATAGAAAGATGGTGAAATTATCTACATGATTTCAGGATCAATTTTTATTTTGATGGAGTTTGGAGAGATAAAATTGAAAAACTCCTTTGGCACGTGGTAATCAACAGAAATGATGTTTCAACCACCATTTTTAATGAAGAATGGCTCGCATTCTCTCCCAGCATGGTGAAAAATGTAGGGAATGGACCTGTAAGGATGCCCATGCTATTTTATTACATTTTGGTTGGTGGTTGAAGCTCCTCTCATGTTTTCCCATGTTTCTCTCTCCTAGGCTCGTTTTTTGCATTGTAAAAGCAGATTTGGCTCATTTTTGAAGGGTTGGACATTTTTTATGTTTGCTAGGCTCCCTTTTTCACCTTGAAAAGTGATTTTGTGGAATATCAGACCTCTTCAAAGACTGTAACATGTTTTCTGCCTCTCAGATGTTGTAATGCATGTGTTTTTGATATTGGAAATGACAATGCAAGCTCTGTGAATGAGTTTCAATCCTTTGTTTGTGTTGTTTGCTTCATTTCTGACCTTTCATTACATTTTATCAGTTTGTGCATGATGTTTTGTTGCATTTTTATGATTTGTGTCAATTTTAGAAGTAAAGAATGCTCACCACTCCTTTGGTGTATCACCTCATTAGTCTTAGTTTTATTTCTTTTGCATTCTCTATCTCTTGTTCCCTTGGAATTTAGAGTAGGATCTTGAGTTTAAACCTCTCGTAACTTGCAAGCAATACACTTGATCGGAGGAATTGAGGAACCAACCTCTAATCTAGAGATTCTTTTCCATTTTACAAGTCCCACACTTAGGGAAAAGATTCAATGTTGTGCAATCACAACTTTGGATGTCTAAAATGTCAAACTAGAAATCGATCAACATCAATGTTGATTTGCACTATGATTACTCTAGATGTCTTTGATGAAATTTTTTTATTACAAGGTGGTAATGGTTTTGAAGGGATGGAAGATGATGGAAATACAATAATTTCATATGACACCCAAAATAACATAGTAATTCAACCCCTCCCAAGTGTAAACTAGGTTGTTCAAGAGATGAATTCCTTACACCAAAGAACTATTGATCTTATCAGAGGACCGTCACTTGGTTGTTAGATCATATTGCTGACATAAGTCAATAGAATACCATTATTCTTGGTGAGTACAGGGCAAATGGAATTATTTTTGATGTGCTTTCAACTTTCAAGAAGGAAAAATTCATTACATAGGGGAATCCACAAATGTCCTTCAAGACACCCCTCACTATTCAAGCTAGAGATGAGTTAAGTGCCTATGCTAGCAAAACTTGTAATTGTGTTTCCTAGATGGCTAAAAAATGGAGTATATTTTGAGAATAAATATCCCCATTGTTGTTGCCCCTCTCTAGATAATCCAATATATTTCTCCAACACCTAAGGTATATGCCTCAAAAGGACATGGCAAGAAGGGTGATGTTGGTCAATCCTCTAGGAGGGGTGGTGGAAAAAGAAAGGTTAAATAATAGACTCAATCGGGAGGAAGTTCCTGGAAGGTTTCAATAAAGAAGAAGATTATTCAGATAACATCCCTCTCATTAGAAATAAAATACCAAGGGTTCAACTTTTTTATAAAGGAAGATACCATGTAGGCTAGGATTAAGATGACTTCTAAGGAAAGAAAATTCATTTCAAGTGACTAGGGTGCCTATACTAGTCCCTATGTCATTGTTTTTGAACCCTCGGATACCATGTTAATATCAGGTGCACATGTGGTCATGACTTAGGTTATCGAGAATAGGTATTTAGGAAGCGAAGAAACAAATGGCTTCAAAAATTAAAAACAAGTTACCCCAAAGGTAGGAGACGATAAATGGTTTGATCAACATGGTGTAAACACTAATTATGAAAATATATTCGTTGATTTATTGAAAAATATGGGAGTGGATGAGGGGTTAGTATTAATATGAATATAATCCAGGAAGAAATTAGTGGTGAAAAAAAAAGGTCACACTCAGTGAATATCCAGAAGAGTCGAGAGGAGGGAGGAAAAAGGAAATTGTGGGTACAACATGCGATAGAAAACATTGTGGAGGACTCATAAGAAATTGCTAGGAAGCCCGGGATATTCAAGATACCACTTTGATGTTATATTGGGGAGTGTGGAAGACATTATTATGGAAGGTAAAACAAATGAAAAGGAGTCATGCATACAAATCCATGAAGCAATTGCAAGTTTGTAGGGACTTCTAGTAAACATGTGGATTCATTCCTGAGTCCATTGAAAAAAATTAAACAATCATCCCTGCACCAAGAGGCGAATAGGCCAAGGTCATGAAGCCCTTTGAAGTGTTTTTACAAGAATAAGGGGTTGAGATGGAATCCTACAATAAAACCATAGATCCTACAAATGAGCAAGAAATAGATGGAAAATAGTTAACCCGGGATGAGGTATCAATTTTTGGAACTTAGGTGACTCCCCATTCTCCTCAAGAAATGATTATACCACTAGTGCAATATGAAGAGCTACCCCTTGGGGATGGTTAAAAGTATCTCTTATGAAGCAAAAAAATATAAAAGTGAAATTAAACAAACATGAACTAATAAGCACTACATCCCTAAGTTCTTCAAGGCCGCTAAAGAAAGCAATGAATATGTCTTGGACATTGGTTAGAAGTCAAGGTAAGAGGTTCTTGGAGATTGCTACTCAAAAAATTATATTCCTAAGGGAGAAGAAACTATTACTGATTTCTAAATCACCCAGATCCCATTAGGTAAGCAAGTCCACTAAAGGGCTCAAACATGAAATTAATGTGCTTTTTCAGGATGTTGTTCAAAGAATTGATAAAGATAAAGAAACTAAGGAGAAACTAAAGGAGAAATCAAGGCTCTATTAATAATTGTCGGGAAGTTTTTGAGTTCCCCAAACCACACTGAGCCCTCACCCCTAAAATCACAAATACAATTATGAAAAATGCTGAGGATATTACTGCAAGGAATGAAGCCACAAAGGAGTGGGAGAGGAAATTGATTGAGAGGGGCAGCCAAATCCTCACAAAAGTAATTACATGTTATAATAGAGTTACTAAAAATTTGGAGGATGGTGTTGCACTAATTGAGAAATATCAAGGTGAGGTAGAACGTTGGGATGGCATGTTGCCTAAGCTTGAAACCATAAATTCCATGAATGGAGAGGAATTAGAGAAGGAAGGAATAATCCCCCTAGATTGCAAAGGAAAACATTTTCAATGTGAGGATGCTATTAAATTAAGAATTGAAACATTGGGGAGTTGTATTGGAAAGATCCATACTATGAGGGATAAATAAGGTGAGTATGTTGATGACATTGATTCTAAGATAGAGAATATGCTTCCCATTAAAGGAAGATATAACTCAGAAACTACATATGTGGATAAGTTGATTGATATACTCAAAGTATGTTAGGGGATTTTTAGACTCAAAGGGTGTTCAATTATTCTTCCCTTCAAATTTTTGTTCACTTAGAGGGCTATCTTAATAAATTGGCCAAGAAAATAAAGAAGGAAAAGGTTATATCTACGAGAATGTGTGTCTGCATCTTACCTAAGAAGGAAATAATATTTTTGTTTCACGTGGGGAAAAATGATGATTTTGTTTTAAACATGTTTAAACATTATGATGCATTAAGATATAGGTAAAAGGTGCGAAGAAGAGATCAAGGCCATTGATCTTAACCCATCTGAGCACATTCTTTATTTCTTTTTCTTTCGTCCTTGTTCTTTATCATTTTATGACTTGTTATCTTTTCCAAAAGAAATAAGTAAGAAGGATTGGTTCAAATTATTTAGGAAGATAACAAACTCCTTGTGATGATGCACACATGAAGGATTATTGGGCAAAAGAAAACATAATTGGTTAATTTACAAAAGGAATATCCGATACATTTCCACGTTTCTAATCATGAAGTGGAATCCCTCCATCCTATAACATAAAAATGGATTATTTATAGTAGGAGGAGTCTCTCTTTTCTTTCACGTGGTAGGTTCAACATCCTTTTCCCGAATTTTTCTTCACTCGGTTGGTTTTTCTTCTCTCATGATATTGTATAAGAATGAGGGCATGTTCTCATTCTAATGGTAGGTTGGTTGTTAATTTTCTCTAGATCTAGGTTTTCATTTCTCCTAGGAAGTGCAGGAAGTTCTAATTTTCTAAGGTTGTAATGCTAAGGTGGTTACACTATATATCCATTACCATACATTGAGGACATCAATTATATGTCCCCTTGTTAAAACCAATATGAATGGAATAAGTTGTTTTGATTCAGTCATAAATTTTATTATGTATGTGAATATTTAATCAATGAGATATATATTTTATTAAAGTATTATGTTTTTTCATCTATGGATTACACATATTTAACTTCTGGTTGCTTTATTTTCTTGGTCACTACATAAATATTGTTTTGTAGTCTATACTTTGCATTAATTTGGTTCAATTATAAATCCCTTGTTGCAATAGTTCTTTGGAGTATTACTTTCATTCTTTGAGTGTATCTTGGGTGTATAAAATGGAAGAAATGAACATTCATTTAGAATTTTTAGTCAAGTGATTGTTTTAAGGACCTTAAAGACTATTTGGTAAAATTTACATGAACTGGGTATCAATGAATGTAAATTCCCCTTTGGAAGTTATGTTTATTTGATCTTGTTTTCTCTTCATTTTAGAATTAGCATTCTCTCATAGCAGTCATTAAAATGTTGCTATTATAAATCATACATCATCCATGTCCCTCTTCCTTTAAACTTAAGTATCCTACCATCCTAGCCCTTACAAACACATTAGATCTGCATACCATACATATATTTTCCTACAAATTGTATTATCTTTGTCCATTATAAGTGCATTTTCTTTTATTTATAAATATTATCATTCCAAACATCATTAAGATCCATTTAATTTATTTTACGTAGAGATGATGCTTGTGAATCACTTTTATTTGTCTTGATAAATTTTTTCGATGTATTGAGCATGTGTGATATCTATGTGACAACTCTTGTAAGTAGATATTGAATTCATAGATATGCTTAACTCAGATTGACTCACCAACATGTTGAAGGAGATTGAATTATAATATCCCTCCCTCATTCAAGTTACCCCTAAGTTCTCTCACCCTAGTTCACATAAAGCCGAAGTAGCGGGGTTCGAGTCATCCATTTTGTGAGGTTCCTCCTAGTCATTTCCAAGCCTAGTTATAAGAGAATGTTATATATATCCATAGCTTCAAATGAAATATCCTTCAAAATATATCATTCTTAAATCTATTATGTCTTAGAGTTCTTTGCTAAGTCCTGTGGTGTAATATTGGTAGCCAACACCGAGTGGTGTTATTGGTGATGTTTTAGTGAGTTTTAAAAATACTTATCAATTAATGATTCCTACAACATATTCTTCTCTAAAAATTCTTTTTATTTTCCCATTTGTTGTTATTCTTATATTTTCGTTACCTTTTAACAACACTGAGTGGCATCGTTGTTGGGGATTTTCAGGGAATACAAAGCTAAGATTCATCAATTGTTGATTGGAACTTCTTTTTACGTGGTACTTATTCAAATTTTTCTAGTCAGTTGTGCTCTTGCAAGCATAAATTTGGATCTACATGTTCTATTGTGTGTGTTAAGGTGCTTGAATTTTTCATCAAAATTATTCATGTGTTTTATAAAGGTTCATCAAAGTATTATATCTTGACTATTTGTGAAGTGGTTTTCAGTACATTTCCAAAGTTAATCTAATTTATCTAGAATGAAATGCTCTAGTGGTGACTTCTTCTTTGAAATGGGTTCATACCAATGTTATTTCATTTGATATATCTTGTTGATTAACTCTTCCTTTGCAAGTTGAAAGGCTTAAGGCCTTCTTTCAGATTGAACCATATAAATAATATTCTCCCAAAACTAGAAGGTTTACAAAAAAGGAGAATGCAAATTTGGAAACTTGAGTGGTCGGACTTCAAAAGGTAAGGTGCTCAACCCTATAATTTTGATCTCTCTTTGGTAGAAGACTACTCTAGTTCATTTGATATTTATGAGACACACAATCATGATTTCCATTTACATTCCTTGTTCCAACAAATTTTTTATCCTAAAGTTACTCAAAGTTTCCCTCATCCTACTCAATGTTTCACAATAGAGGTTTTATTTTTAATATGATTCCCAAGAGTCCCTCATTATATTAATCATACTCCTCTGATCAAAATTCCTCTTGTCAATATTTCATTGATCATATCCATGTGAATCCACTGTAAAATAACATGGATCATCCTCCTCCTAAATCTCCTTTGAGATTTTATGCCTAAAGGCCCATAATTTTTAATGGTATGGTGAGGTATCCTAATGAAGTACCAAATGAAATCAGAATGAGACTACCAAAATTCCAAGGAAATAATGTTATCAGTGGGGATCAACATATAAAATTATTTCAAAACATTATGGATGATTATGAAGTATAATATGAATATGTTTATGTTAAATTGTTTATACACACATTGGGATAATATGAAAGAGAATGGTTCAACTCTTTTCCTCAAGGATCAATTGATTCTTAGGAGGAGATGAAAAATGCATTTAAAATAAAGTGTGGTGATATAAATGACCCTAGGTTTCTTTTATCTATTTTTTAAAATATTCAAAAGAACCCCAATGAATGTGTACAATATTTTGAAACAAGGTTCAACAAGACTTTGACAATATTACCAAATAAGATAAGACCTATTGATGAGTCTTCTTTGATTAAGTAGTTTGATCCATTTGACAAAAGGAAATATATTGTTTAAGGAAAAGAACCCTAGAAGTATTAGAAAGGATTTCACCATGGCTATTCAAATAGAGAATGATATAAAGGTTGTTAGTAAACCTCCTAAGAGGGAGGGTGATAAACTTGAAAATATGGAGGAGCCTCAAACTAGCAAGTTGTTGATCTTGAGGAAGTTGTTAAAACTTTGATTAGAGCATAGAAAGGATTGTTTCCCAATCCCTAGACTCAGTAGTGAAACACTTGGATATAATAGATTTGGGAATCATCCCAAAGAATATCATAAAGCTAATGACAGGGGAAAAGGGTCTTTGGGTCAGCATGAAAAATAACATTTTTTAGAGATAACAAGGAAAGCGATGACCCATTGGTTGGTGGTGTTGGAGTTGTTGAAGAGGAACACACTATTGATTGGTGTGATAAATTATTTCTCCCTAATGTTCCATGTTAATAGAAAACTATTGATGATGATGAAGTTGAATTTGGTGATGCATGTGTTTTTAGTGTCTAAAGGATTCGGAGCGGGTTGCATCTTCCATGTTCTGGAATGTGGATGAATTTTGGGTATGTGTAAAAAAGGTTTGCGCCTTCCCTCTTGGATTTAATTATGATATTTTTATGGCTCAATATTTTTAGTTTCCTAACTATGAATTTGAATATCTAAGATCCTTGATGATTAAGAAATATGATGGATAGGCTCCTTCTAAAGAGAATAGGGAACTATTGGTCAATATTGTTTTCCCGGGATAAAGAGTAAAACATAAATAATACAAAAATTAAGGGGCCTACCCCACTTCAAAACCCGTGATACCTATTATATCCAATGTTCCTAAAGATTTTCCTAAGAGAAGTGTACCAAGTAATAACCCTATTGATAAACTAGGACCAATCACTTCTCCCTGCCCTTGTTATTATAAAATTCATCCCATCAAATAAAATAGTAATGCTTCCCTCAATACATCCATCCTCATGTATAATATATATGATATGGCCCAAATCCTAAGACAAATAAAGATCATTATTCCTCTAGTTGATTTTTTTAGGATCCCTTAGTATAGGAAAATATCCTTTGAATACTTAGGATTTAAGAAGGATTTTATTGCTAAGGAGAATTTTATGGTTAGAAAATTAGTTTCCCCTACTATTTTTGAAAGGAAATTAAATAAAATGAATTTTTAGATTCACCTCCTAAGGTTAATTTAGGTACCTCCTTTGTAGAAACTCAATTAGATGTAGAGTCTTTTTCACCACTCTAATTGTTAATGGTTAGCTCCTACAAAACTACATGTTTAATTTTGGTGCTTCATGCAATATCATGCCCCTATAAGTCATGAATGAGTTGGATATCAAGATAAAAACTCTTTTTGGGAAAAAAATTGCATGGATTCAGAGAGGTGTATGTGGTTGGTTATGTCGAGGGTTTGGTTATCTGTTGGCTACTTATCTAGGAAAGTACTGACAATGATGAATGTTGTGATTTTGACTTCCTGTTAATTCGGGAATGTTGCTATCAATAAATTTGGATGATAGTGTGGGGGTAGTGTTAAGATGGACATGTGTTATGCTTACATACTGTCGAAAGGAATTTGGTTAAGTTACACAGAGAGGACAAGATGTTACACCTCATAGAATACCCCATGAATTATTATTATAAGTTGTTATTAGCTGATATAGACATGGAAAACTTTTTTTGATAATGGTGATTTTTAGGATTAGTGTTTAGATATGAATTCATCGCTTAACGACACTAGTGCTCCATCAAAAATGACTTTTGATGAAGTATGCTCTAATTTTAGAAATGGATATGGTGTGGTGTTGACTTCTCAAGCAATGGTTCTTTCAGTTTCTCTTTTAAATTAATTTTTGATTTCACAAACAACATAAATGAATATGAATCACTCTTACTTGGTTTGAGAATTTCTTGGAGGCTCGAAATTAAGGACCTAATTGTTAGAGGTAACTTTGAGTTGGTTGTTAGACAAGTTAGGAAATTATATACAACCAAAAATCAGAGGTTGAAACACTACTAGAATCTAGTTTGGGATCTCATTGAGATTTTTGGTTCCTTTAATATTGAATATCATGAGAGGAATAATAATGTAGCGGTGATAGGTTAGCATTCCTAGCCTCCCAATATGACAATAAAAATGTGTCTCCATATTGAAAGTTTGAATTCGAGGTATTAGTCGGACCTTATGTGCTGAAAACATCCATAAGTGTTTGATGATGACTCGCACATTAAGATATTATTGAGTTGTTAAGATGATTTTGCAGATAAAAATTTGATTTAAAGCCTATAGTAGAGGTATGTGATGGTAAAGAGCCTCGATTGGGAAATAAGTGATCCAATTAAAGACCAATGTAATCCCAATAAAGATAGTCGACCTTGATTCTACCTTTGACAGTGTTGTGAGCTATTAATAGGTCTACCAACATACCTCAAAATGTTGGTGAATTCAACTTGGGAATTGGTCATGATTCCAAGAAATTTTGGTTGGGAAGCAATATGAATGAAGAAGAAATAACATTTTATACCAAACTATTGAATAAATATCAGGACTTCCTTACTTGGTATTATTCTTAGAAAAGGTTTATAAGGAGGATTTTTTTAGCATGAAATTCCTTTAGAGCCCCACACTAAGCCCTTCAGATAGAAACAATGACCTATTAACCCTATCATTATATCTAAAATGCAAGAGGAACTAAAGAAGTTGAGGGATGGTGGCATAATTCAACCCACTAGATACTCTTCATGGAGTGGAAAATATTGTTCCCGTTAGAAAGAAAAATGGGGATATCTGACTTTGTGTAGATTTTAGGAATTTAAACAAATCCTCACTCAAGGACAACTACCCTTTTCCCAACATGAATAACCTTTTTCAAAAGGTAACAAGGTTTGAAATGTTGTCTACTTTGGATATCTTTTCTTGTTATATCCAAGTTGTGGTCAAGAAATCAGAACAATATAAGACTGCATTCACAACTCCTTGGGGCACTTATGTGTATGTCAAAATTCCATTTGGATTGATGAATGCGGGGCCACTTATTAGAGAGCTATGGATGTTTCATTTACTAGGTTCATCAATGAGTTTATTTTTGTTTATCATGATGATATAATTGTCCTCTCTAGAAAGAGAGGTGATCACCAAGAGCACCTAGACAAGATCCTAATCAGATGTATAGAATATGGGATCTCATTGAACCCCAGGAAATACCACTTTGGAATACAAAAGTCCAAGTTTTTGGGACTCATTTTTTCTCATGAATGGGTTATGGTAGACCCTGAAAAGGTAAAATCAATTGACAAGGTACCCATCCCCCAATCTAAAAAGGGTATTCAATCCTTATTTGGTCAAATCAACTTTGTAATAAGCTTCATCTCCAAATTTTTGATATTACTTTTCCCATTACAAGAATGTTGAAGAAGGATCATATTATCAAATGGGATGATGAGGCAATACAATAATTTAAAGGAGTAAAAGGAGAACTCAAGACTTCCCTTGTGTTAGCTAGTCTTGATTACAAGAAGGAATTTCAAATGTTTTTATCTTCTGAATATACTATTTCTTTTGTCTTGTTACAAAAGGATGAGGAAGGATATGAAAACCCTATTGTTTTCTTCAGAAAATATTTTATAGAGTTTTGAGTTAAAATACTCTATTATGAAGCAACAATATTTTGCTTTAGTGAAATATACTAAAATTTTAGCCCCTATATTCTAAGTTCCAGGATCATAACATATGTGCTACATGCAATGGTGAAAGACATCCTATCTCAAATGGATATGTCAAGTAAGAGGTGTAGTTGAGTAAATAAAATTCAATAATATGATATAGACATTTGGAATATAAATATGTTGAGATGTTTTGGGCTTGGCGAGATTTACGATTGAAAAAATTTACAAATTGTTGAAGTACTCAATATAGATGATGTGAAACACCCCATGGGAAGGTAGGTACTTCTGCTTGGTATAAGGACATTGTATATTATTTTAAGAATCTAAATTGTCCTATTGGGTTGGATAAAAATTAAAGAAGGACACTCAAGTTGGTGTCCCAAAAGTATATCTTAATATACTATGGGAAGGAATTTTTTTAAGATGCATAACAGAAGATAAAGCCCCAAAGTTAATTGATGAAATCCATGGAGGGATTTTTGGTGGTCACTTTGCTGGAAAATTCACTACTCATAAAATATTAAGAGCAAGTAATTGGTTTCCATCCCTTTTTTAAGATTCTTATTTTTAGTAAGAATGTTTGAAAGTTTTCAGCTTTTCTCTCATAGAATAAAATCATATGGATCTCTCCCCTTGTAACATGTTTCAATAGAGGCTCCTTTCAAACAATGGGGGTTATATTTTATAGGTGAAATGTCATATCCTTCTAGTGTTGGTCACAAATGGATATTGGTGGCCATTGACTATTTCACTAAGTGGGTTGAAGCAAATCCCCAATAAAAGAGCAACTCATCAGGTGGTTATGGATTTCATCCTACATCACATAATTTGCAAGTTTGTTGTTCCCATAAAAATAATTGATAATAATTCCATGAGTTTCAAAACTAAAAATTTGGCAATAATTTTCCATGATAATCGAATATCCCTAACATATGACTCTAATTAAAATTCACAAGGAAATGGGAAAGATGAATCAATTAATAAAGACTTACTCAAAATTCTCATAAGAACATTAGAGGTAAAGAAATGGAAGTGGGGTGAATAGATCAAGTTTTCACTATGGGTGATAGAGTTACTGATGAAGAGAGCTACTAGGAGGAGCCCATTTGAGTTGGTTTTTGGTGTTCAAGTTCTCTTACCTATTCATTTGCAACTATCTATTTATCATTTTATGCAGCAATTAGAGAATGGAGTTGGTGTTGATCCTTATGTTGCAAGGATCAACCAAATTATTAAGTTGGATGAGACTAGGAGAGAATCTTATCATAGACATGTTCAATTCAGAGAGAAACTCAAGAAGATATTTGACTAGAAGGTTACTCTAAGGAATTTCCATGTTGGTGATTTATTCCTACTAAGGGATAGAAGGCATGAAGATAAAGGAAAACATGGTAAATATTTTCACTATGGGTGGGTCCCTACTCCATAGACATTGATTAGAGAACATACGAGTTTTCATTAGAGATTTAGAAGGACAACTACATGTAGTTTCTGTTAATGATATGCATCTTAAACACTTCCTGGAAAATAAATGTGTCTCCTTGTATATTATTTTATAGTGTGTAGTTTTGTTCTTTTTGTTGTTTTGTTTGTTTTTTTGTTCCCTTTCGATCCATTATGATTGGTTTTTGTCATTTTTGTGCTCTTTGCGTGTTTAAAATTATAGAAGGTTAGTTGTGTTTACCCATTTGAATCCTTTCTCAAAGGATTAGGAACATGGAATACTTCATCCATGACTGATTTTTGGCCCTTTTGGTACCCACTAGGGATACTCATCCCAAGTTAAAGCCATTATCGATGCTGATTTTTCCCATTGTCTAAAATCATTCTTTCCATATGTGTTCCTTACCTCCTAACTATTTTGATGTAATGCCTTGTATGAATTACTAGTCCTTTAATTATTCCCCATAGTTCTAAGCTTCGTATTCTAAGAAATTAGTGTCATATGCAATTTTGTCATGTCATTTTGAACCAACACTTTAAAATTTTATGTTTTTAAGAATTATTCATGATTTGCATGTTTTTGATGAAGTAAATGATCTCTTGGGGGTCATGTTGATATGCTTTAACCTTCAAAGTAAGGATTCATGCCTTGGAAAATTTTATTTTTGATGCATTGGTGTAAGATGCAAATCCATTCCTACCAACTGAAGAAGCAGAATATTTGGGGTATCTTTTTACTTATGATTCATTTGAGAAAGTATACAAATTATGAAAAGTTGCAAGATGCAAATACATCCCCTACTCCCATTAAACTATGTTCAAATGCATAACAATTCTTGATTTAAGCGGACTAATCAAACAAATGTAGAACTCGGTCAAGGTTGCGAGTTTAAATGATATCCCAGTATCCAACAGGAAATGTTTAGAGAATATAGGAATGCGGGCCTTTGGTAATATTTTGCAACACCTTGTGCAAAGGTACATATTTCAACTACACCCATGATCCCGCTACACGGTTTATAAAGACACAGTGGTAGTGGCTCAGACTTTTGGATGTTATTGCACTTTGTAACTTGCATCATTGCATCCATGCAAGATGCAAGATGCAATTTTTTTCCCGCATCCCAAAAAAAATTCTATAATTTAAAATAAAATATGTGGCATGTTAATGGGCATCCAAGTAATCTTTTCAAGTAAAAACTTTAACATTTACATCGTTGCATTCATACGCAGAGTGCACCTTGTATCCTGAAGCCCATAAAGAAAGGTATGTGGTGTAGTAACAAATAAAATGCAAAAGGATTGAAATAAGAATAAATAAAGGAGAAAGAACCATTTTTCCATTGCAATATAAATGTTACCATTATGATATATATAACTTAGCTAATGGCCTAGAATTGACACTTTGCATCCAAATGATTTATTGAGAGAGAATTTTATCGATCCCTAAATGTTTTCTGGAGTTGAATTATGTTTTTTAAGGAGATGAAGCAAGGCATGAGTTGTTTCTTTATTCTTGAATTGAACACAAAGCTTTAAAACAAGTAAGTTCCCCAGTTCCTTAAGTATTTTTGTGTGGATTTCTAATCATTAGTTACATAATTCAAAGGGTAGGAGTTTTTGATAAAAATTTGTAGTTAATTTTATATTTCCACTGGTCATCAATTCAAGATACCACAAGATGAAGACCTTTCCAAATTTCCCTCAAAATTTTTTTGAACTTGACCTCTATTTTAACAAGATACTAATATGAACTTGTATGGGCTGACTTGGTTGAATTCAACCTAAGATTAAAATCCCTGGAAGGAATAAGATAATGAAGAAAATTGGTGATAGTGGGATTACATTAACTTCTTCCTTCCTCATTCTCGCTCAATACCTTGACTTGGTATAGGCATGTGAACAAAACTATACCCTGGAAACTAAGGAAATTAGGGATGGGAGTGGTTCCCTAGTACAATCTCTAATATCAAATTCATTTGATAGAATTTTGGGCCTCCCAATGAGAACCATGTGGTGACACAAGTGTTGAAAAGGGGGAGGAGTATTGGAATGATTATTTTGGTCAATTGAGGAATTTACTAAATTATAAATGGTTGATAAGTCCTAGGGCCTCCATTACCAGAATCCCAAAGAATTTTTCTAAAACATATTTCATTGAAGAAATAGAATATTTTATAACACTATTGAACCATTTGGTGGGGAATGATTCTACTTTTATGTTTTAGGAATGGATTTTCTTTTTCATCTTTCTCATGTTGTCAACTAACCATTTCATCCAGTGGGGGTTTAATTAGTAATTCCATTCATTCACAAGTGATGGAGGTGGCTTTCATAGATAGGGAGAATCTACCAATACCCTTGAATTCTTCATGAAATATTACTTAGTATATGGTATTGCATCATATAGATTTTTCTCGGGGATAAGATAGGAAAGGGATGCCAATACTTTTAGAGTGTATGATGTATACCCCCACTAAATGTGATAAATTATGGGGCTTAATTCGGGGGTGATTGATACATTTTATGCCCCATTCATGTGTTTTTTCTCTCCATCCTAGTAGTTTGAAAGGATTTCCCTTGAGGTTGTTATGTTTGTGGAGCCTATTTTCATGTTAGAGTGTGGTACACCTTCTATGTGTTACACTCGGGTATTTTTATGGTGGTCCCGCTCGCTAGTGAGCGGGTTAGGGGGTTCGGGGGTGAAGCCCCGAAGCAAATTTTCATGGGTGGTTTATTAACCCATGGGTAATGGGTAACCATTATGGGCTGTTTTTGGGCCCATGGTTTTTCGATACCCATTGTTTTGATACCCACGGTTTTCTACCCATGGTTTTGTATCAAACTGCTTAAGCAATTGTCTATTTATATGGTCTTATGCATATGATACATAGACAAGAAAATGTATTGTAGATGTGTTTTGAATTCGGGTGTGAATTTTGTAGAGTTTGTTGAGCATAGCTCCAAACGGATCTGGGTATTGTATTGAGAGAGTGGAGGCTTGTAATAAAATATGAGCAAGTGATTCTTGGTGGATGTAGCCCAAATTGGGTGAACCATGTTAAATCTTGTCTCTCTGTGTTGTGTTATTTATTCTACACTTTTATTTGAGATCTGTAATATTTTCTACATATTAGTTTCTATTGTTGTGATTTTTAAGGGATTATTCCACATATTTTATCTCTTATTTCCTAACAATTGGTATCAGAGCCTAGTTTGGTTTTTTGAAGTGTTGAATTGTAGGGAAATTTTTATCTTGAGTGGGAGCTATGGCAGATGATGGAAGATCTAGGATTGATAAATTCAACGGGCAGAATTTTAGTCTTTGGAAGATTACCTTTATCAGAAGGATCTTTATACTCCGTTGTTTGAGAAGGTGAACAAACCCTCGAGTATGAAAAATGTGGAATGGAATTTGTTGGAAGGGAAGGCACTTGGAATGATCCAGCTGTGTCTTGCATCTTCGGTATTATTTAATGTTTCAAAGGAAAAGACTATAAAATAACTAATGGATGCATTAGGGAAGTTGTATGAAAAACCCTCTGCCTCTAATAAGATATTTTTAATGAAAAAATTGTTTAATATGAAGATGTCGAGAATAGTTCAAGTAGAAGATCATTTAAATGATTTCAATATAGTTTTGAATATGCTAGCTTGATTCTACAATAGAATTTGATGAAGAAGTTAGGGCCTTATTAATTTTGTGCTCTTTACCTAAAAGTTGGAATAGCACGGTAAACACGGTAAGCAACTCGGTTCACCTAACTCGAAGTTGAAGTTTGAAGATGTTGTAGGGGTGATTCTAAGTGAGGAAATGTGAAGAAAAAGCTCTGGGAATCTTCTACTTCAGGGAATGCTTTGATAGTGGAAACTAGAGGGAGACAAAAGAATAGAGGAAACTGTGGAAAATTGAAAGATCGGGCAAGGTCAAAATCCAAGAGCAAGATTGTATGTTGGAATTGTGGAAAGTTTGGGCATGCAAAGAAGGACTGTTGGGAGCTTTGGGACAAGAAGAAACAATAGGAAGAAAACAAGGAGGCAAATGTGGCATCGGGTAATGTATGTCAGGATGCTTTGATTCTTTCTTTACATAATATTACTGAATCTTGGGTTTTAGATTCAGGGCTTCTTTTCATGCTACTCCACATAGGCATTATTTTGTTGATTATGTTCAAGGGGATTTTGGGCATGTTTTTCTTGGTGATGATGAGCCTTGCAGTATAGTTCAAAAAGGTTCTGTTCATGTTAAGATGCAGAATGGGAATACATGGCTATTGAAGGATGTTAGACATGTGCATGCATTAAGGAGAAATTTGATATCGGTGGGGCAATTGGGAAGTGATGGTTGTCTTTGTGATATTTATAGCTGATTCTTGGAAGGTTACCAAGGGTGCTCTTGTCGTTGGCAAGAGGTAAGAAGGTTGGAACCTTGTATTTATCCACTAATAGTACTAATGATTGTAATCTTGTGGCTTCAGATGTAGATACAACATTATGGTACTATAGGCTGGTCATATGGGCCATAAGGGCATGGACATCATAAAGAATAATTTTCCTGGATATACAGAAATAGGTTTGGAGTTTTGTGAGGACTGCATATATGGGAAACAAAAGTGAGTAAGGTTTCTCAAGGTTGGACCTACAAAGAAAGAGAGTAAGTTAGAGTTGGTGCATTCTGATGTGTGGGGGCCAACTCAGGTATCATCTCTTGGGGGTCTAAGTTATTATGTTATTTTTATTGATGATGCAACAAGGAAAGTTTGGGTTTATTGTATTAGAAACAAATCTGATGTATTTGACACTTTTGTTAAATGGAAAGCCTTGGTAGAGAATGAAACAGGTCTTAAGTTAAAATGTCTCAGGTCAGATAATGGAGGGGAGTATTGCAGAAATGAATTTAATGATTATTGTTCTAAGAATCGAATTCGTAGGAAAAAGATGGTTCCAAGAACTCCACAATAGAATGGGGTATCATAAAGGATGAATAGAACAATAATGAAACATGCTAGGAGCATGAGGTTACATGCAGGACTGCCTCTTTCTTTTTGGGTAGAAGTGGTGAGCACAGTGTGTACTTGATAAACAGAGGACCCTCAAGTTCCTTAGATGGAGGAATACCTGAGGAGGCTTGGTATGGTAAGAAAGTTGATTATTCATTTCTTAGATTCTTTGGATGTGAGGTGTTTGTTCATATAGACAAGGATGATAGGACCAAGCTAGAGGCTAAATCAAAAAAATGTACTTTCATTGGTTATGGTGGTGATGACTTTGGATATAAATGTTGGAGTATTAAGGACAAGAAAATCATTCGATCTAGGGATGTGGTCTTTAATGAGAAAGTCATGTATAAGAAACAATTGTAGGAAAACAAGGAAGAATCCAAGAAAGAATATACAAAGTGGTAGAGGATCTTCTGGATGGGACAGTGACCCCATGAATCGAGTTCAGAACCGGACTCAAGAGAACCCCAAACTCCTACAGTGAGGAGGTCTTCTAGGGTAAGAAAAGAACCTGAACATTTTTCTCCTTCTCTTTATTATTTATTACTCATTGATAGTGGAGATCCAGAGAGATTTGATGAAGCAATGCAAGTAGATGCCAGTAAGAAGTGGGAGCAAGCCATGGATGAGGAGCATAAGTCTCTCATAGAGGCTCGAACTTGGGATTTGGTGAAGCTACCGGAAGGCAAAAGAGCATTGCAGAATAAGTGGGTGTATAGAGTTAAAGATGAAGAAGGAGGAAAGAAAAGAATAAGGCCCGGTTGGTGGTCAAGTGGTTTATGAAACAAGGTATATATTTTGATGAGATCTTTTCTCCTGTAGTAAAAATGACTTCTATTAGAACTGTTCTTGGAATAGTGGCAGCAAAATACTTTCACTTAAAAAGTTAGATGTAAAGACTGCATTTCTCCATGGTGATTTGGAGGAGGAACTATATATGCAGCAACCAGAGGGCTATGAGGTCAAAGGTAAAGAGGAGATGGTGTGTAAACTGAAGAAGAGCTTGTATGGCTTGAAACAAGCTCCATGTCAATGGTATAAGAAGTTTTATAGCTTCATGATGGAGCAAGGTTATATTAGATGTCATTCTGACCATTGTGTGTATACAAAGAAATTTGAGGATTGAAGTTATATTATCTTGTGTTTGTATGTTGATGACATGTTGGTTGTAGGTAAAAACATGCAAGAAATAAAAGTACTCAAGAAACAGCTAAGTGAATCGTTTGATATGAAGGATTTGGGGGCATCCAGACAAATCCTTGGTATGAGGATAACTCAGGATAGGAAGGAACAAAAGTTGACTTTATCTCAAGAAGAATACATTAAAAGGTATTGGATAGGTTTAACATCCAGGATGCTAAACTGGTTGGGACTCCTTTGGCAGGCCATTTTAAGTTATCAAAGGAGCAGTGTCCCAAGACAGAGAAGGAAAGAAAGCAAATGTCCAAGGTACCTTACTCATCAGCAGTTGGTAGTTTGATGTATGCTATGGTGTGCACTATGCCTGATATTGCCCATGCAGTGGGAGCTGTGAGTAGATTTATGAGTGATCTAGGTAAAGAGCATTGGCAAGCAGTAAAGTGTATCCTTCGGTATTTGAGAGGGACCATGGGGACATTTTTTTGCTACAGTGGATCAGACACCACTTTACGTGGTTATGTAGATTCAGACATGGTTGGAGATGTAGATAGCAGGAGGAGCATGACAGGTTATATTTACACTGTAGGTGGGACAACAGTGAGCTGGATTTCACGACTACAGAAGCTGGTGGCTTTATCAACCAAGGAGGCTGAGTATGTTGCTGCCACAAAGGCAAGCAAAGAGATGATTTGGTTACAACAATTGCTTGAGGAGTTAGGGCATAAGTAGGAGGAATGTAAGTTGCATAGTGATAGTTAGAGTGCTATACACCTAGCTAAGAACTCTGCTTTCCACTCCAGAATGAAGCATATATAGTTGAGATATCACTTCATCAGGACAACTTTGGAGGAAGATAAGTTGAAGTTGGAGAAGATTCATACAGGTCGAGAATCCTGCGGACATGATGACCAAGGTGGTCACTGAGGAATAAAATAAAGCTATGTTCAGCTTTGGTTGGCCTTCGTGGATGACAGTGAAGGGTTGAGAAGCTTGTTTAATGGAAATTAGTCTCCAAGTGGGAGATTGTTATGTTTGTGGAGCCTATTTTCATGTTAGAGTGTGGTACACCTTCTATGTGTTACACTCGGGTATTTTTATGGTGGTCCCGCTTGCCGGTGAGCGGGTCGGGGGTTCGGGGGTGAAGCCCCTAAAGCAAATTTTCATGGGTGGTTTATTAACCCATGGGTAATGGGTAACCGTTATGGGCTGTTTTTGGGCCCATGGTTTTTTGGTACCCATTGTTTTGATACCCACGGTTTTTGCCCATGGTTTTGATACCCATGGTTTTGTATCAAACTACTTAAGCAATTGTCTATTTATATGGTCTTATGCATATGATACATAGACAAGAAAATGTATTGCAGATGTGTTTTGAATTTGGGTGTGAATTCTGTAGAGTTTGTTGAGCATAGCTCCAAATGGATCTAGGTATTGTATTGAGAGAGTGGAGGCTTGTAATAAAATATGAGCAAGTGATTCTTGGTGGACGTAGCCCAAATTGGGTGAACCACGTTAAATCTTGTCTCTCTGTGTTGTGTTATTTATTCTGCACTTTTATTTGAGATCTGTAATATTTTCTGCATATTAGTTTCTACTATTGCGATTCTGTAAAGGATTATTCGCATATTTTATCTCTTATTTCCTAACAAAGGCCATAAGAAGCATAACTAGATGAGGATGTTACTTTATTCAGTTCCATGCCTTTTATTACATCTGGGTAAGTGGATTCATAGGTGCCCAATACATGCTACCTAGACACATGTATGACAAGTGGGTATTATTGGAATTGGTGAGACAACTTATCTATGTTCACAAAATTCTGGTAGCTAAGCATAAAGCAAATATTAAGTTCCCTATCACTGTTGGTAGGTATACTTTCCCTACCTTGGTTAAGGCTAAGCTAGTAGAAGCTGAAATGAGGAGTTTCTTAGTGGATCAATTTTCCCCAAGAAATAATTATGATATAAAGTGTGTATGCATTAATCCCTTGGTTCTACATTAGAACATGTGCCTCATTATGAGGATTATTTGTGATTTTGGGGAGAGGAAGAGGTTAGATTAAGGGGTTACTCTTGGATGTATTTGATGCAAATTATTGATTACAAGGTAGTAATGGTACCTCAAGGGCTGGCAGATGATAAAAATATAGTAAGCTCAGTACACCCAAAATAACATATAAATACGACCATTCCCAAGTGTTAACTAGGTTGTTTAAGAGATGAATTCCTTGAAATAAAGGAATGATGATCTTATGAGGAGGATCTTCACTTGGATTTTTGATTAGAGAGTTAACATAAGTCAATAAAATACCATTTTTCTTAGTGATTATAGGGATAATGACATTATTTATGATGTGCTACCAGATTTGAGGAAGTAAACATGCATTACAGGGGGAATCCACAAATGTCCTTTAAGACACCCCCACTTCTCAATCCATAAATGAGCTAAGTGTGTATGCTATCAAAATCGGGAATTCTATTTCCCAAGTGGCTCAAAAAATGACCCCCATTGTTGTTACCCCTATCTGAAAAGTCCCATCTACTACAATATCATCTAATGAAGGATAAAAAGAGTTAAACCTTATACTTGAGAATAAATCTATAACTCTATTTCTATTCCATCCAATCTTATTCTTATTTTATCTGTGAGAGTTTCCACACTTCTTCAAAAATGTCTTATATGCCCATAGTTGTGGCATTTATAATATATAGTTTCATTCTCTTTGTGTTCTGAAAATGAATTGTAGTTTCTATTTGAAACTCCAAAATAATTTGCATTTGTTTTCATATTATAATCAAAACTTCTTACATGAGATCTACAATATACTACTTTATGCCCAAACTGATTGCATGAAAAACAATAACCATAAAATGAATTCTAAAACCTGGTTATGTGATATTGCCTTAGGGGAAAGGATCTTCTACGTTTTTCCGAGGTTTCGTTAGTGCAAAATCATAGCACCCCCGGATGCGAGATCAGGCTTCTAGGTTGATCACTCGGGCATCCGGTGTGATTGCACAAGATGGAAACCTCTCTCCAAGCGTGGGACTTGTGGCGAGAGAGGAATCTCGAGAGAAGGCTGGTTCCTACTCCTAAACTACCTGCCACAAGCTATTCCAGTGCAGGCAAGCTAATCTAATCCTAATCTAACAATGCCAAGGAGACGAGAGAGAGAGAGAGAGAGAGAGAAAGGAAAAGAACAAAAGCCTACACTAAAACGGTGATACACCAGAGAAGGAGAATGTTGGACATCTATCAAAACTGCCATGGGACAAAGAGAGGTGAGCAATGGGAAGGATGGACAGATGCATCACAGGCCCAAGGATAGATTTCACACAGAAAATGTCCCAAAACTCCATGAACACAGCTCCAAACCTGCAATGAACATTCAAACATGCACAAATACCTGCAATGAAGAGAGGCAAGAAGAGAACAAGCAAAAATGAGCAAGGATGGACAGATGCATCACAAAACACATTTTGTTGCTCCAGAAGTTTGCACAGAACATCATTTCAATAGTAAAAGGCAAAAAATCCATTACAGAGCAAGGGAGGAGGTTCGAACTCCATTTTCAACCCTAGAGAAGAAAAGAAGGGAGGGCAGAGCTAGAAAATATGAACAACTTGTCATCTTTCTTTAAAATGAGCCAAATCGGCTTTATACAATGCATGGGTCGAGCCGGAGATAGAAAACATAGGAAAACATGTAAGCAGCCCAACCATTGACCAAAACGCACTCTTCATTACAATCGGTGGTTGAGACATCACTTCTGGCCATGCTGAAGAAGAATGCGACCCATGTGCATTAAAACTGGTTGTTGAAACGTCACTTCTGGCCATTACCACGCGTCAGAGCCATTTCTCAATTTTCTCTCTCTAGACTGCACCAAAATTCGAGATTGATTCCAGAATCATGCAGAGAATTTCATAAGCTTTCCGTTGATATAAAGAACGTGCAAATCCGAGCTCTGGATCAAAAGTTATGGAGGTCTGAAGATTTAGGGCACAAAACAGGCGAAAATGTGTTTTGAAATCTTTCCTGCGCTCTGCCACCTAGATGACACGTGGCACGCATTGATTGGTCACGTGATTCTCTCTCCTCTACCTTTCGGTGGGATTTCTTTTGAAATTTCCTTATGGACCCCTTAAACTTGGACATGTGGCATGCATTGATTGGCCGACAGGGGCACGGGCAGACCTTGGCTTTTAGCTTTTCGGCCAAAACTCATGCCAAATTCTCTAACTCCTTCCCGAGCTCCGCATTCCCTGTTCCATAGGACACGTGTCCTCTTTTGATTGGCTCGAGCTGACCCCTCAAAATTCACCCTTTGACCTTTGGACTCTTTCCCTGCGACACATGTCGTGATCTGGTTGGTTCTCGGCCCTTTCGGCTCCTTCGCGCCCTTCGCGTCTTTATGTCCCGGATGTCCCAAACTGCTTGGGCCAAAAACTTCCGATCCACCCGAAATGGGCTTCCTCATCCCTCATTTGGTCGATGACACGTGGCGTTGTTTGATTGGCCTTCGGCTCCTTCAAACGATCCGCGTCCGCGCGTCAAGGCCCCTTCGTCCGGATGTCCCAAAGTACAAACTTTCATTTTCGCCAAACGCCGGCGGTTCACGTCCATTTGTCCCAAATGTCCCGGTGCTTAAGTGGGACAAATTCTTGGTCTCGCCCGCCCGATCCGGCTGATTCACGTCTTTTTGTCCCACTTGTCCCACATTGTTTCGGACTGAAGTTCTCCATTTCGGCCGAGTCGGCTTCTCGCGCCCTTCGCGTCCCAGTCTGCTTGTCCGGTGCTACGGTCTATGCTTGTCTGCATTTGTGAACCGGCCAGTTCGGGTCCTTCGCGCACTCTTGTCCCACTTGTCCCTTTGCTGCTTGGGCCGCCTGCAAGCTTTTCGGCCGATCCGCGCCTTGGCGTCCCAAATGTCCCACATTGTCCTAGGACAAGGACTTAGCCATTTTTCGTGATTTTTTCTGGCCTGAGCCTATCTTCTGCAACTTTTTTCACATTTTCTCAGAGCTTGCTCTTTCCTTCTTTGGTCAGAGGAGTTAGAAAAATGCGAGGGAACCCGAAACATGATGTTTTCTCCGAATCAATTATCGCACAGGACTTGAGAATTCGATGCATGTTATCAAATTAACCACCGGGGTGAATTTTGGATAACTGTGATTTCTTTATGAGGAATGTGTGTATTCTCATAAACATGAATCTCCTTCTTCTTTTTTCTTTCTTCTGGATTGCTTTTACTTTGAGGAACATGAGTCTCATTCACCTTGTTGCTTTCATTTCGGCAGTTTGAACCTTAAAGAAAATCTACATATGTCTTTGATTTCATTTTTATTTTTTGGTGGCATGATGGGATTTTATTTGGAGGTCCCCTTATCTTCATTATACCCAAGATCGGTATTAATAAATGGTGATATTTTATTACTAAGTAAATCATCCATTATTGCAGTATTGTTATCAAAATTGAGGCATCTATTCAACTTAGTATTTGTCTTTTCAATTTCATTTCTTAAGGAAACAATTTCAGATTCAAGCTTCTTAGAATTTTAATCCTATTTCTTCAATTGTATTCTCACAACCCCATCCATATTCTTCATCTCTTAAAACTAAACCTTTAGACCAATGATGATCTTATTATATTCTACAAGAACTTGTGACAACTTTGATTTTGAGGAATTGTATTCTTCTACAAATTTTTAAAATTGGTGTTTTTGTTTCTTATTTTTTTCTTAAGAATATTGATCTCATTAAGATCACTAATGAGATCTCCTTCAAGATCAACAACAACATCTTATTCATATTAATACGAGACCATCTTTGTTTCGCTTTATTTTTCCATGAACAATGATTCTTCTTGATTCTTGGGAAATTCATTTTTATCAAATTCTTCACTAATCTGTTACTTTTCACGTTGGTGTAGAAATGTTTCTTGTCCTTGGAGAATCTATTTATTTTCTCATATTTTCTTTTTACTTGTAGTTCTTCTTAGAAATGATAATTCTTGTTGCTTTTCTTCATGTTGTGATCTTCTTCACAATAACTATTTTCATTTTATGCATGTGGACATCTAGAAGAATAATGTCCTATTTTACCATAATTAAAACATTTGAAGGGTAACATACCTTTGTATTTTCCATATCCTTTCTTCATATTTACGATTGAAATGATCTTCCTCCTAATCCAATTCATTGTTGGATTAGTCATGTGGCTCAGATTTTTTTCTTCATGCATTTTGATGCTTTAAAAGCTTCCTCTCGCTTAGATAATTTATATTTTTCAGTTCTCATATCATATGTTGTTCATCCATAGTTAGGTTATTTAAATCCATTAATTTAACCACGTAGACACATTGGCGTCAAACCTCAAAGGAAGAGATCTTAGCACTTTTTGCACAATAACCTCATCTTTAATTTATTCTCCAATCCCTCTAATAGTGTTGAAAATTTCATCCATGTGAAGAAGGTAGGAAACAATGTTTTCATCATCCTTCATCTTCAAACCCTCAAACTGACTTCTATGTGTTTGGAGCTTTTCTTTCTTCACTTTATCATCTCCTTCATATATGTTCTTGAGTTTATCCCATATTTCCTTGTAAGCTTGATATGATGGAGGAGTTGATGGATCTTCATAACCAATTTGCTGATTTCCAAATGTCAAACCTAAGAGACATTAAATAGGTTTGCATCCTTACACTCCAAAAGGCATATCTTAATCCATAAAACAATGGAGCCCTATTTAAAAATAAACCTTATTGACTCACCATATGTGTTCCTAAGATCGCGTTCAAATTGTTCTCAAGGAACCTACTCTGATACCAATTTTTGAATAGACACTAATACTAAGATGGGGTGTGAATCAGTATTAGACAAAAAAAAATCTTTTGTAAACATTAAAATCCATAACAATAGCAATCACATAAGATTGGAAAATTTCACAACACAAGATTTATGTGGAAACCCTTTCGAGAGAAAACCACATAGAAAAACATTGCTTGGATTTACTATTCGAATCTAGACCAAAATATCTCAATATACATTCATAGGCACCAACCTATTGGAGACACCAATCCCCAATTTTGAGCACAAACTCATCCGATTTGTGAGCACCAACTCACTAGAGACACCAATCCCCAATGTTGAGCACTAACTCAGCCAATTCATAGGCACCAACCTACTGGAGACACTAATCCCCAAATTATGAGGTGACAACCTCAACAATACACAAATCCACCTTTTGTAGTTGCTTCTTCAACCTAATGATGGAAATTCAACTTTCATTTATAGACACATATCAGATCATTCTTCCACCATGGACGTTGGTCCAATTAATAAAATTAGATCGCTTTATATTTTTGATCTTCTATGTTGTTCATACTTTCATCCACTTGCTCCACTTGCACATGTGCTTCCACTCATAATTTTTCTCTTAATGATTTACTCATAATGTTTCTCTTCCTTAATTTGGATTATATGTTGTTCTAGAAGTTATTCTTCCATTCTTCTCTTCTCAAATATTTTACACTTTTTACTTGTCTACATTGAATGATTTCTCTTCTCACCTTCTACAATAACTTCACACGAATCTACCTTTATATTTAATGATATATATTTTATACTCAACGCATATGCAACTTCTTAATGAAATCATTTTACTTTATATTATATCTCACTCCCTTGTTATGTTACCTTTTCAACTTCATCTACCTTTAGATCTTCACATGACTCTTCATATTCCTGGGCACTAATGATTTGGAATAGTATAATATTTGAATATAAAATGCCAAAGAAAAAGAACTTCCAACACTCCTTAATGATTATAAAATATCATTTCTTAGTGGCCTTTGGTCTTCCACATAAAAATAAATAGTTAGTAATTAAAGACCTTTTTATTTCCTTGCCACTTCACACACATGTTGTGCACATGTTACGTATTCACTACGTTATGGATTCCCTTTGGTTGCATGTTCACTTGTGTATTGGTTACATACTTGCTAAACACTTACTAACATCACATCATTCACTTAGAAATTTTTGTTTCTCCTCTCTGGTGCATCCTCTCACACATCTAGCTATACTTCTCGCATTTCCTCCTTTTTCATAACAGCTCGATGTTTCTTCTCACCGTGCATTATATCACACCATACTCAATTATCTTTCTTGCCTCCACATCCTGCTTCATTTTCTCTTTCTCTTCTTCAGCAAGTTGTCATTTCTACACACTCAAATATTTGTTTGAGATTTAAACAATGGTCTTCATTAATCACTCTAATCTTCTCCTTAGTAGTTCGCACTTTCCTCTCTACTTCTCCATTTTATCCATGTAGGTATACTCTCTTCACGGAGTTCACTCTTCACATATTACATTCTTACCACTACTCTTACACTAACCTAAAATGATTTTACATTTCATTTTATACATGTGTACTTTATTAAACATTGGTACTAAGACTTGATGAAGGTCAGCCATAGTTACAATAAAAATATCAATGACAAGATACAAGAGTAAACTAATAAAACCAGTCGGCCAAACAATTGAATATATGGAACATTTTAGTTCCAAAATAGAGGCATTCAGATAGCAAAAATAAGATCACAAACATTTTTAAAAACCTTAGAAGGTCAACCAAACATGATCATAAAACTAATTTAAAAATATTAGAAATACATTACAACAGTCAGCCAAAACTATTGGTCCCAAACTAAGACCAACCACAGAGCTTCGTAAAAACTCCAAAGTAGTCTCGTCAAACTCTAAAGCAATAGAAAATACTTCACACAGACTACGGCGTAATTTGATCAAGTTCTAAAGTAATATAACAGACTTCAAATATACTTTGAAGTAATTTGATCAAACTCAAAGCTATATGAAAGACTTCGGACAAACTCGAAGCATTACAGTTAGAATCGAAGAAATATCTTTTAATACTCTTTCAAAAATATGCTTTGTCTACTAGATCCTTCAAAGCATCCTTTCACGTTAATGAATCCAACAATATGTTAGCTCTTTTAGATTCCTTTGACATAAATTAAAATTATTCCAACAAGAAGATGATTTGTGATGTCGATAGAGGATATAAAATTACATGATACCATCATCACTTGATAGAGCACAAAGTTTTGTAAGGATGTAAGGAAATGACGTGTGAATTTTTTTGGAACATATGAGGAGAATGGAGGAACTAAAGAATGAAAAGGAGTTTTGGCACAAGATGTAGTTTGCGAGGATGCATAAGACGATAAGAAAAGAGACAATGTAGAAATGAGAAGGGTGTTTAGGTGTTTTTATAAGGTTTGAAATGATATTACATAAGAAAATAGGAAAATATGTGGCTTGAGGCCATGAATATGTAGAAGAAATAACAAGAGGTACAGCGAAGGATTACATGTAAAATGGTACATCAATGATTTGAGCATCAACAACACGTGTTAGAGAGTGGTAGACCACAATCGAAAAGGGTATTTTATTGAATGCAATAGGAATATCTTCCCTTTTACCCTACTAACAAGTTTCATACATGTAAGCATCTAGTTGGAGGTAGTAGATAATTTATTGTGTTAGATGTGGGTAAGATGTGGATGCATTGTGAAGGATCTAGCTTTCCATGTGAAGACCTTATAATGAGATAGAAGTGGGAGAGGCATGGATGTAAAAGGAGAGTGAGTTATCCATTTCAATGTTAGCCGAAGGGAGAACAAAGAGAAAAAATGATCCCAAGTTAGGAAAGGGGCTTAGAAGACCACATCCAAGATGGTGGGAGGTTCTAAAAAACATAAGGTGAACCAATATTTAAGTAAGTCGTTAAGGAAACCCAACATATTCAGTAAACACTCCAAGAGAGAGTTGTAATCTTGTATAGAGAAACTTCTTGTACATTCGTAAAGTATTTTGAAATAAATAAGAAATCTACAACATTTTTCGTGTAATCTACTATGTGAATCTAAATATGGGAAGTCCCTTGTGCCTTTAAGGGAGACACCCCATCCAACACTTCCTTATATTCATCATTTTCCAGCCCATTGGCTTTGTCAATTTAATACTACAATACCTTTAATATTACGAGATCGAGTCACATGAGCATGCACATTGGGTTGGGAAATGATGTCATCAACATTTTATTTTGGTTCAAATTTCTAAATATATTAATCCTTATTAGTTCCACATGTCCATTATTCGCCAAAAACTTCCTCTTTATATCAGCGATCCTTGAACCACTCCAACTTACTTGAGTCTTTGTGTCATTTCAAGAGTTTGACTCACCCTCCAATCAAAAAAATCCTCTCATATAGAACCTTATGATTATTTTCCTCATATCACCATCACCTAAGATATCTCTCTCTCTCACTCGAGACACCTATGTTCAATCCATAATTAATCAAAACCTTAATTTTGATAACCCTTCACGTTTATCACAAGAATTAGGATTTATCTGGCCATAGGAAAATTTTCAATCCCAAGATATACCATGAGCATTTTGATCTCAAGAGGAAGGTGCTTCAAGTACATTCCATGCAACTCATGGGGGAATTTTAACTCTTCTTCCTTAGGGAAATATTATATATACACAACGTACTTCTAATATGTAATGAAAATGCATTTCACTCCACCACGGGGTTCATTTTAAGACCCCCTCCAAAAAATTAGTTTAGAATGGGTGGCGAATCTCAAAAAACAACTTTCCATTCAATGTCTAATTTCTAAAAATGTTTTGTAGTAAAGGTGATTTGGAAGGACGTAATTTTCTTGGATGAGGTATAATGATAAGAAACGTTGGTGAAATATATGCATAATTTAATTTAACATATAAATAGTAGGCGAATTCAACCATATGAATGAATTATCGGTGGAAATTTTAGGCAAATTGGGTAGGTGTTGACTGCTGAAAATTAGCCATTTCCAATTTCCAAAATCCCTAATATTCGTGAGTTTACAAAAACTTGACACTAAAATTTTCCCTGCTCCACCATAAATTTACTACATGGGTTTATGCAACGTCTAACTAACAAGTCTCCAAATTTATTCCTTGGTCCAAGTATACTTCCACCCTAAGTCCAACCCTTAACAAGTAGAATTTGAAAATAACTAAGTGTGAAAATGTGTTGGGATTTGGTTGCATATTATATTCTATAAAGCATCATACATATGGCTCTCTATCTATTTTCTTGCCAAATAGTTCCGACAATTGGGATATCCTTGTACAAATTCTTCTTTAGCCCTTTCCATCCAACACTCAATGTTCTCCTAAGTAAGTAGAAAAGTTGTAGTTAAGTATCATCATGGAAACATAACGGTAAATGTCTTGACAAATGTAACCAAAATGTTTCTCTAAATTACCCAAATCCCCAACTTTAAATTAACGTGCACATGCTCAAGATAGAAAAATGCACATCGTTGATAAGCAACTTCCACACACTAGCATATCACACAAGGCCATGTTCGTATTCACCTAAGGTGTGAAAGAAGAAAGGTTCTCATAGATTTTTATTGCCTTGTGATATTTTGAGACATTCACATATCAATAAATTAGTACAGAAGAACACATTCACCAAAATGGATAAAATCAATTAAAAATTAATTAACAACCATTTATTACAAGTTTTCAACAATGATCAATTATTAGGATTTCATCAATATTCCTTTTACACTAACTACGAACCACTAATACAAGGTATTGTAAGTGTGTGTGTGTGTGTGTGTGTGTGTGTGTGTGTGTGTGTGTACTAATATACTAATGGGGAATTTTACTTCACCATCTCAACCATTAATTGCCTTGGATTCCATTAATGGCTTACATGAAAACACCTATAAATTTGGGCTTGGTGTAAAATCCATAAAATCTTCCACCTCACAATAGTAGATGATTCATTTCATGTTGATCTCCTCTTCATCCTCCACATTGTACCTTAGTCTATCCTATGATAATTATTAAAAATTTCTTCTTGGTGCACTCCACTTTCCTTACAAGCTATTTTTAACACATTGATGTGTTCTCAAAGATCTATTTTCATGAATGTAACTACTCTTAAAAGCTGGTAGTTTGAATTTTCTTTGATATTTGATTCCGGTATATGTAGCCTCTCTTAATGTCGGGTGCACCAAGTGTAACAACTTCCTTTAGTTCTTGAAAATCCCTACTATTATTTTTCTAAATAATATGAGCATACACCATTTATTATCATCTTATTCATAATATTCACTCATGCAAAACCAAGGGGTCTCTGAGATCCTAAGTATCATGCCTCTTCATTAATTGACAAAAATTACCTTATGATTTGCTCAAAATGTATACTTACCCAAAATATATATACTTAATAAAAATTTAGGCTCACAAATATCACATTAAGACCAACCTATGGAATATCAAATGACACACATGAGATATTTGAATTAAAAAATAGTCACCGGGAGAGAGAGTACATGACCGTACAAGTTGGCTTAGACCATAGTACATCTAATCTCTATCTTGCATGGTCCCATATAGGCATTTAGTAATGACATTGTCAAATTCCAAGAAATTTCCTTGGGGATGGAATAATAATTTTCATATTTAATATTTCATAAATGAATGACAAAGTAGTGTGTAGGGATTATCAAGTCATGCATGAGAGATAAGGATATGGAAATTGAGCTTAGAATGTAAGCATAAGTATTAGTATAGGAACAAAGCTAAACTTTTCATTGCCAAAGGATAAGTAACCAAAATTGAGAGTATAAGTTTTCCCCCATTTAAGTGCGGTATTAAAAATTGCATACTTAATGGAAAAATATACCTGAGTGCACACACACACTTTCTCTTTACTTGATTTTTTTGTTTTTCTATTTGTTTTGGCACATTCCATGGTGAAACTTGCAACGCAGAGTGTAGTCAATTTCCGTAAAATATATTGAACTATAACTCAAATGTAATTATTTTATAAGCAACTTTAAATATTGAATTTATGCATAGTAAATTAAATATAGGTAAATAATGGAAGGAATATACATGTTCACCTCATGGAGGGAGTAGATCTTGTTATTTTCATGCTTTTGAATTCTAATTTACATAGATTTTTCAAAGGATTAGGGATGATGAGCTCCCAATTTTTTCTAAAGGTGATTACATAGCAGGAGATAAGTTGAGTGCACATTACCCAACATTGAAAAATATACCATAGGACTTATATCCCAAATAAAAAACTAAATATGGAATATTATTATATATAGTATCTATCCACTCTAATATTTTCCCACAAAAAATATAGGAAGGAAAACCCATAAAGTATTTAGCCACTTCAATATCTTCCAACCCCATGCACCACATGCAGATATAGGTACAATTTTGTAATAGCATAAATTTGAAATGGATTGGCTAGCACATGCCCCAATTGTGTGTTATAATATCTAAGTATGATTATGAAAAATATTAATAATACAAAGGAGAATAAGTCCCATACCCCCAAATCCTATGTTTGTAATTGTATCGAGTGATGCAATCAATAAGAAATGAAGTATTCATGCCCATGTATTCTACTTTAAAATGTGTCATTTATATTTCAATATTTACTAGAAGTCCAGTAAATACATGTAAGAATCATAATATGGAGAAATGTTTTATGAAATTACCCTAGGAAAAAAATTTGATAAGTTCCATAGTGTACTATAAATTCAATCCTATTGGATGGGATTTTACGAGTGTGTATTCTATCCATATTCGATATTTATTCAAATTTCTAAGGAAATGTGCCTTGTAAAAATATGTATATGATCCTTGTACTCTAGTATTTGTCATTTTATATGTATAATATAAAACAATGAATGCCCCATATTTTTACATGTGTGAGATATATTAGTAAATTATGTGGCTCGAAATAAATGATGTATAACCATATCAGATAATTCTAATTGTTTTTGTTGGATCACATTTATAGTTGTTGTGGTGGCCACCATTATAATCATATTTCTACAAGTGTATGTGCATGGTGGATACCATGGCATAATAAGTTATAAATTAAATAAACAAGAAACAAACACACAAGAAATCATGTACACTTGTAAAAATTGTAGATTGAAGCAAGTATATAAATAATCTAACAAATAAGTACACAAGAAATACCACATATGATAGTCATGAAAAAGGCCCAAGAGGCCTTAAACATGGGACATAAATGTGTCACACACACAATCATAAAAAAATTCCATATAATCCATAATGAAGTGGCATAAATGTGTATATAAAAAAACATAGAAAATGTCATAGGCAACATCAAAGAAACAAACAATCAAGAAAGTGATGAAGAAATTTAGAAATTAATAGCCATGAGGCACATAAAGAAAGATAGGATAGTGTTGCATAAAACACATGTGTTAGGATTATTATACCAAAAGATAGTATATAAAATAGAAGTAACTAAGAATAATAAGGAAGATAAAGTAAGCGTAATGAAACAAAAGCATCTATTAAGTTTGGCGGATGCCCGTAGATGATCAAGGTCACTCAAAGGTACTAGGTGAACACATGTCATCATATTTCAATATTTTTATTCCCTTTATCAAGCTCAACACGCCTCATTAATGCATGTATGTAATGATTATATAGAATAATGTGCTATCTTTCATACCAATATGAAAAATAATAAATTTAAAGTAGCAAGCTAGTGAATTAATTCATGCACAGGTCATAAATTTTTGTTTTCGCAAATATTTGAATGTTTTTGTGTTATGTGATTATTTGAATCTTTTTGTATTATTATAATTATCAATGTAATTATGGGAAGTAGCAGAAGATGTACCTGATGAGGTCCTCATTATCAGGAAGGGCATACCCATATAGTATAAAAGGATTAGGAGTAGCAAGTTTAGCTTTCTTACTAAGTAACGTAGGTATTGGGGCCTCATATGGGATACATATAGCAATAAAAACTCTCTAATTTTAAATAAAATTGACACATTGATGAAATATAGATGGTATACCCTTAAAATTATGTAACTAAGGGAAATATGGATGCATCATATGATATAAGAGAAGAAATGAACAAAAGGAGAATATCCATTATAGTAGAACCAATTATAAGAGGTATAACAACATGTCTAATATTATTCTTAGTATCAAATGTTGTGTGTAATTTAGTATAAAATAAGAAAGTATCTTCAAAGAGAACACATTTTTTTATAATTATTTTTTTAGTAGAAAAATATGTATAGTATGTTACTCAACAAACACATGAATGTATAATGTATCCAAAACATGATCATGAGTTGTATCAATTTCATCAAATGTAAAAATAGGTTTGGGAGGTGGCATAGTATTAATAGTTTCAATAATAAGATCCAAGGTATGATCATAAGAATGAGGAGGATGAATAAACAATAAGCATGACACACTTCTAAATTTTCAGGTTGTATTGTGATCAAAAAATGGGTCATTGAAAATCTTACATTTATCATTATAATCATAGGCTTGGATTATTTAGTGGGGATGTCCCATTCAACATCATAAACATAAATAATTTCTTGAATCACATGATAAATCTTGACACATATATTAGTATAATGGCTAAAACATCTACAATAATAAAAAATGGTACTAGCATTGAAGCTTTTACCATGAGGATTTCTTGTACCAACATTGACATCTACAAGGAAAGATACACGGTTACACACAAGTAATTTTTAAGACCTAGGTGAGGTGTGTAATGAAATCATGTGAATTTACAAAAGTGATCATAAAACTGAAAAAAAAAAATGTGGGTTGAGATATAATAATAAGAATAGATTTAAAATCAATTTTTATGTCATTAGATTTGCCTATGGAATTGTGTTTTATTTATAACATAAAATGAGATATGATAGGAATATTGGTAACATATTGTAGCTTTTTAATGATGAGGAGATTGTATTTACGCTCTTTTAATGTATGTCATAAGTGATCAAATGATTGAATTTTGTAAAATATAATGGATTCTTACAAATGGGAAGAAGAATTTGAATGAATCGATATTAGAGCTCATTATCAAGCTGGAATAATGTTCATATTAGTAATTATTATTATAGAACATGATCGCTTATATGTTCATTAGAGACTTGTCACATTTTAGCATTGGAAAACATGTCTCTAATATTGATAGAGAATTGTACAAGAAATCGATTAGCTACTGAGGGTAAAGGCCCATCTTGAATTAATGGTAATATCATAGAATCATTATCAAGAAAAATACTTGAGGATTCTATGAAAATTATGGGTATGTAATATTCCATGTAAGCATAATCCCAACAAGTGGCATGGAAAACATGAAGGTTCTCTTAAACATCACCTTTTCCATCATAAATAGAAATTGTAGGAGCAACAAAACCCATAGACAATGTATAAGATGGCACTTAAGAGGATATTTAATTATGAAGCAATTAAGTAGAATAATTGTGTAATGAAATTACTTATATAATTCATATTATGAGCAGCAATAGAACACCAAATAACACAATATTTCAGAATAATGATCTCAATATGCAATTAGAATAGCTTTGCCACTTCGAGGGGGCAACCTCGAAACCATAAAATAAGAATCAAATGCTCCAATGATGATGAAATAATACCTACAATCCCCTATATATATTATTCATATGTTATAGCCATGACCAAGGCTGGCTTACTAAGCATGAGAAAGTATAAATGATATAATAAAATGATATTGTAAGCCCAAGTTGGATACTCATATCATAATACAAGAAATAGGTTAAGGTCATAGCATGCCCTTCCGATTCAAACCAATGTTTTCCTCAACATTGAATAATCATGGATGTTGTTTTAGAAAACCTTCATCCTCCCAGTCGTATCTTCTCAAAGACGGATTCTTCCACTTGATCAGATATTCCTTAATGTCTCTAGTTCTTAGCCTATTAGTACGTGTTTGTAGAATCTTCTCTGGCTCCAAAATTATTCTTCCTTCCTCATCAAGTTGCAGTAACTATGTCTAGGCTTCATAACCTTCTTCAGACATGAAACCTAGAATACTGGGTGTATGTGTGAAGATTGAGGAAACTCTAGTTTATAAGCAACACTTTGCCAGTTTTCTATAGAACCTGATAAGGGCCATAATATTTAGGAGCAAGTTTTTTTTCCTTTTTCTATTTCTTTAGGAACATCTTCTTGTAAGGATGGAGATGTACAAAAACCCAATCACCAATTTCAAAATGTCTTTCACTACGGTGTTGATCTACTTGTTGTTTCATCTTGTTTTGTGCCAATGCCAAATTCTCCTTCAAACTAGCCAAAACTTGTTGTTGATGTTGAATGTGTTCCTCAACATCTCTGACCTTAGTTTACACCCTCAAGGAAGAAGTGATAGAAGGTGGATGGTAACCATATAATGCTAAAAATGAGGTCATTTGAGAAGAGTTATAAATAGATGTGATATACCACCATTCTGCAAGTGGTAGCCATTTAATCCACCTTTCTTGCTTATCTGATACAAAACAACGTAGATACCCCTCTAAGCATTTGTTGACCACTTTTGTTTTCCCATCAGTTTGAGGATGATAAGATGAACTGTGAGCTAGATGAGTACCCAAACATGAAAATAATTCCATCAAAAAATTACTTGTGAAAAGAGGATCACAATCACTTACAATTATCTTTGGGGTTCCATGTAGCCTTTGAACTGTCTCCAAAAAAATAGTTACGACTGTACTGGCTGCAAATGGATGTGATAGGGCACAAAAATGGGAATATTTTGTGAGCCTATCCAAAATCACCAAAATAACATTCTTACCCTCTAAACAAGGCAATCTGATGATGAAATCCATGGAGACCTCCTCCCATCTCTGACTAGGAATTGGTAAGGGTTACAATGACACTGGTGTCTTAATTATTCCCCCTTTGTTTTTGGCACACCAAACACTCGATACAAAATTTTGTACATCACCATTGAGTCCTTCCTAAAATAATTCTATTTTTATTCTATGATATGTCTTCAAAATGCAGAGTGTCCTCCAATAGGTGAGGCATGTAGCTGCAATAATCTTATGCTTCAACTCAAAATCTTTACTCAAGTATAACTTTGTCCTTGTACTATAGTCCATTACCTTTCCACTCAAATTTGTTAGATGTTATAAAGCATTGCTTGATATTTTGTATTAGAGAATGTGTATCCTTTTCCTAATCTCATTCCAATCTTGCTTCATCCACCCAATCGGCCTTCAACATGGACATTACACATAGTAAGGCATCTTCAAATGTTATCCCTTCTAGATAACGCATCAGCTATAACATTTTCTTTACCCTTTTTGTATATGATTTCAAAATCATAACCCAACATTTTGTTACCCACTTTTGTTCTTCCTCTAATGATAACCTTTGCTCTAAAAAAGTATTTTAAACTATCATGATCAATTTTTACCTTGAAGTTTCTACCCATGAGATAGGGCCTCCATATCTTGACCACATGAAGAATAGCCATTATTTCTTTCTCATGACGGGTTTGATCATATCTTTTCCTTTGAATTGGAGACTCTCAAATGTAATTTATCTTCCTTCCTACATTAGAAATACTCCTAATCCTGATCCTAAAGCATCACATTCAACAATGAAGGTTTTTGAGAAGTTGGGAGTAGCTAAAACTGGGGTTCTACACATGGCTTCCTTCAGCTTCTCAAAGCATTTAATGGATACGTTTATCCAATGGAAGGAATCCTTATTTAGTAATGTAGTGAGTGGGGCTGTTATTTTATCATATCCCCTCACAAATATTCTGTAGTACCATGTTAGTCCTAGGAACCCACGAAGATTTTTTAGAGTTTTGGGCCTTGGCCATTCCACCATAGCTTTGATCTTCTGAGGATCAACTTTGACACCTTCATGGGATACAATGTTACCCAAGTACTCTACCTCTTTTACACCAAAAGAAAATTTGGATGGCTTTGCATTGAGAGTATGGTTCTCCAAAACTTCCAACACTTTATTTACATGTTGCAAGTGTTCTTCCCATGTCTTACTATAAATCAATTTGTCATCAAAGAAAACTAATACAAATTTCCTTTAAAATGGCCTAAAAACAGTGTTCATCAAGCTTTGAAAGGTTAAGGGAGAATTTGTAAGACCAAAAGGCATTACCAAAAACTCATAATGGCCCTCATGAGTCCTAAAAGTTGTTTTATGAACATCTTCCTCTCTTATTATAATTTTATGGTACCCCAAATGAAGATCTAATTTTGTGAAATAAATAGCACCATGCAATTCATCAAGTAAATCATCAATTGTTAGAATAGGAAACTTATCTTTGATGTTGTACTTGTTGAGTTCTCTGTAATCTAGACACATCCTCCATGTTGCATCCTTCTTACGTACCGTGACCACCGGTGAAGAATATGCACTCTGGCTATGCCTCGATGATACTTGTCTTCAACATTTCTTGTACCATTTTCTTGATCTCACTTTTATGGGAATATGGGTATCTATATGGTCTGATGTTAGGTGTTTGGCACCCTAGAATCAACTGAATGGCATGATCATGATCCCTAACTAGTGGTAGTCCCTTTCGAAATGCATCAAAACATATGAGTGAGCATCAAAAATATTCTCGAAGATTGGGTGGCATTGAAGACTCTATATTTTTTACTTCTATGGAAAATAACTTTGTTCTAAATCCATCTACTCCTTTACCGATAACCTTCGCATCCAATGAGATCTAATAATCTGTGGAGACTTAGCTACCATCCCTTTCGATTGTATTTTCCTTCCTCTAAATGAAATTCTATGAATAATTATTTGAAATTCATCTCTATAGTACATAAGGTTGTGAGCCATTGGACACCCAAAACAATATCTACCCCTCCCATAGAAATAACAAAAATAGGTGAGTCTAACATGTAGTATCCCATGGAAATATTAATACTATGACACTTTTCGTGCACTTGACTATCTCACCATCCACAATCATAATCTACATTTTTAGATTTGGGTAAATAAAACAATTGAGGTGGGTAGCTAACTTACTATTTATGAAGTTATGATTACTCCCCAATTCAATCAACACCGTCACCTTCTATTTTGAGATAGCCAATAACCTTGAGTGTTTGAGGAGTACCAATACCTAAAAATGCATGGCAAGAAATTGTAGGTTCTTGGTTCCTCGGCCTCTTCTATAACTTCAACTTCCTCATTATCCTCATTACCTCCTTTAATATAGAACAAATTCTTCTCAACAAATTTTTGTCTGGTCTATATTGGGTGTCACAGATTAAAACATAATCCTTTTCTCTCTTTTCTTCCATTTGTTGAGGAATCAGTATAATTGGCCTAGCAAATGAAGGGGAAGAGATACTACGGTCTCTGGTGTTAATGAAAGGTAACCTCCTACTACAAAGAATTTTTTCCTCTGCTCGACATGCCATGATAATAGAATTAGAAAGCTTGAGTGGATTAAACATGCGTACCTCATGCTCAATGTGGTCCTTAAGACCCCCAAGAAATAGGTCATTCAGATTCCCTCTATGGAATATTCTCCACCCTTAAGGATAGGTTCTGGAATTGATGCACATAATATTTGATTGATCCTATTTGTTGTAACTTTTCCAATTGACTAAAGTAGTTCTTTGAAACACTGGAACTATAGTGCAATTGAAACTCCTTAGTAAAAACTATCCAAGTGACACTGAGACCATTCTTCTTCCTCTGAGCACATAACCATTGATACCAAATGAATTGGTCTAGTTCAAGATACAGGGATGCCAATGTCACCTTTTGTCCTAATGGTGTTTGATGTAACTCAAATAAGTTCTCCATTTTATTTATACAATTCATTGGATCCTTTCCATAAAATTTTCACATATCCACATTTGGCATTATGTTTCGTGGTTGTGAATATGTTGGATTCGATTGGGCTAGAAAAGTGATCCAAAATGGTCATTCTTTTCATTATTTTGAGCATGAAGATCCTCCTTGGTTAATATGGGGTGGATTTGATCCATATTGTTTACCCTTTACATGTTTCATGATATCATCCATCCCTTGATTGATTTGATCTATGTCTCCTTTAGAGGCCATCTCGGATAGTAGATTTCACAAATCATACTTGAGTTAGCTTACCTTATGATAAGGCGAGGTAAACCCTATTGCTAAGGAATGTGTATTTACCCCTTCGACTCCAACTCTTCAATCACTACCACATATTTATACGGGGTTTTACCTTAGTTGATCATAAGGCAAGCCTTTAGTTGTTGGGCCTTTAGTTGCTAAGGAATGTTTGTATATGGGCACCTTATCGAGGCCTTTACTTGTCGGGCCCCATTGACACATCTTTCTTAGTTGTTTAGGAGTGTCTTCTCTTTTCGTTTGTCTCATCATAGCCGCTACCCCAGATTCAATGAAAGGGGGTGTTGGTGTGAGGAAAACCCCTTTGACATGATCCCAATAGCATATGATAAATCCGGTTGAGTGTGAGTCAAGTAAATCAAACTTCCTACCAACTGTTGATAAAGGTACCATCAACCAAGGGAGTAGAGAAATCAAAACCAAATTAACCCTAGAAAGAAAAGGAGTAGGAGAATACTTGCAATTGGACATTTGAAAACAAACAAGCAAGTCAAGAGCATACTTAGGTTGTGAAATCAAAATTCCCGAGTCAAATTGTGAAATTTGGAACCCAAGAAATTAATGAAGCAGACCTAAGTCAATCATGGAAAACCTGTTGGCCAAAGCGATCTTCACGAGAATCAATGATAGAGGAAGAGATTTTGGTGATCAACAAGTCATCAACATAAAGAACAAGAATGAGTATGGAGTCATCTTTCCATAGAATATAAACATTTGGATCAGAGTGACACCTAGTAAACCTTGATGTAAGTAAAAAGGAGTCCATCTTGGCATACCAAGCCCGAGGGGCTTGTTTAAGGCCATAAAGAGACTTATTTAACTTACAAACGAGGGAGGGATCATGGACATAACCTGGAGGTTGTTCCATGTAGATCTCTTCCTCTAGGTCACCATGAAGGAAGGCACTCTTAACGTCCATTTGATGGACTTTCCATCTGTTTGTTGTGGCAATGGCTAGGGTCAGTCAAATAGAAGTCATCTTCGCAACCAAAGAAAAGGTTTCAGTATAATCAACCCCAGCTATCTGGGAGAAACCCTTAGCTACTAATCACACTTTAAACTTTTCGACATCTCCATCTACTCCATACTTTTTGGAACACCCACTTACACCGAATGATTTTTCTTCCTTTCGGAAGAGGGGTGAGATCCCAAGTATCGTTCTTCATGAGAGAGGAATACTCATCAATGGAAGAATCCCACTCAGGAATACCAGAAGCCTCCTAGAAAGACTGTGGATCAGAAGTAGAGGTGAAGAAAGAGTGGGGTCCAATGAAATCGAGCGAGTACATCTCATATCCGAAGTATCTCTAACTAAATCTCCAACACTTTACAAATTTTTCCTAGCCCAAAGAGGACCAGGAGGATCAGGCTCAAGGTCAAAATATTCTTCACTTGAGTGAGAAGGGACATAGTCCTCATCATCACTATTGTCGAGAATCGAGGAAGACTCGGAAGTCTCGATGGTTGAGAGGATCGGGAAGAGGAGCACGCTCAACAACATCATCATCCGATGATTAGAATCGAATCGGTGAGTTGAAGAACCTCAATAGGTAGAGAAGTAAAATTTGAAGAAGACTCATCAAACTTAACACTTCTCTCAATACAAAGCTCAAGAAGTAGGATTCAACAATCAATATCCCTTCATGCCATCAGGATACCCTACAAAGATACAAGGTTTGGATTGTGGTTCCAATGCCTTGCGTTTCTTTTTGGGAATCCAAGCCATAGCCTTGGATCTAAAGACTCGAAAGTGCTCAACATCAAGTTTGCATCCAAACCAGGATTCAAAGGGTGTCATCCCTCTTACTACCTTGTGTGGAACATGGTTCTGAATGTAATTAGCACAATTCACTACTTCAGCCCAATACTGCGGAGGAAGAGACTTGAGTGAATCATACAAGTGGCCATCTCTTTAAGAGTATGGTTCTTTCTTTCTGCTACTCCATTTTGTGAAGGGTTGTATGCAACTATATGCTACAAGGAGATCCCTTCAGAAGTGTAGAAATCCATGAACCTATTGTTTACATATTCACCTCCATTGTTGGTTTGAAGAACCTTGATAGACCATTCCACCTATTTCTTAGCAAGAGCCTTAAATTCCTAAAAATGTTCAAATACTTCAGACTTAACTTTAAGAAAATATACCCAAGTATATCATGAATAGTCATCAATGAAGGTTAGCACATAAAGAGCTCTAGTAAACGAAGGAGATGGAAATGGACCAGAAATATCACTGTGAACAAGATCCAAGGGATGAGTAACTCTCCAGGCATTTCCTTTGTTAAAGTTCTTTTCAAGATTCTTTCCAAGGGTACAACCCTCACAAAGTCCCTTAGAAAACTTGACATGGGGTAACCCATTGACCATTTTTTATTGGCTTAATTGTTCAAGGTAGTGATAATTTAGATGTCCGAAACGCTCATGCCATAGCTTACTAACCTTGTTTTCATGAGTGAGAAAGGTAGTGGGTGTAGAATCGAAATAAAGTGGGAAAAGGTATATAACTGTGACTGGTGATCCACCTTTCCCTCATCCATTGTAGTGTCATCATTAAGCTCACAAATTATCACCGAGTTAGGAACAAATTCCACTCGCATTCCTTCACCGGGTGAGTAATTTGGTAAACCGATAGGATATTGGTAGAGAGATCAAGAATGCTCAACACTTGGTTGAATGTTCCCCATCCATCTCTCTTGATCCACTACTAGAAAGCCCGACACTTTGTCATGTCATTACCCATCTTGATTTGGGACATTCCACAAGGCTCGATGTTGGATAACTCAACATGCAAAGAACCCATGTGGTGCAAGGCACCGAAATCTATAATCCACATCGATGAAGGATCAAATTTGGCTACAAGGGCCTTTCCTTTCTTCTTATCAGATTTAGAACCTTTTGTAGTGGAAGAATCGTCCTTCGAAGAATTTTGTTTGATGGACTCAGGAACACCTATTTTATTTTTCTCAAGTAATTGAGTAAGGTGATAAATTTGTTTTCTCATACACATATACTCTTTATGACCAAGATTCTTGCAATAGGAACACAAATACATGTCTTTCTGTGCTCTAGGCTCAGAAGTTGAAGTGTTCGTGTCAATTTTAGTTTTGGTCTTTGTTTCCTTCTTAGGTTGATCCTTTTTTTCTTTCTTCTTTTCAGTCTTCTTTTCCTTACTAGTACTTGTTACAAGGGCATGTGACTTGGAATTGAGAGACCCCATTTGAATGCGTTTTCCTATTCTTGAATGAGTTGGGACAAAAAATAGTCAAAGGAGGGCATATTCCAATCCTTGCCTAAGGTAACTTTTGTAGCATAAAAAGTTGACACAAAGACAGAATATTCAAGACCTAACTTAGAGATAATCGACAAGATCAGTTTAGAATCTTTCTTCTCTACTTGACATTCCTTTAACAACAATATAATGTGGAAAACTTTGAGAATGATGCTTGTAGGTTTTTAAAATCACTAGGATTTAACCCTAGTAGTTTTTTCCAACTCATGCACTCTCACGTCATCGTGTTTTCCAAAAATTTCATCTAACATTGTCCATGCAGAGACTTAGGTGTTGAGGATGACTTAATGTGGAATAGCAAGTTGGGAGAAATGGACATGCAAAGAAGACCTAAAGCTTCATCACTACATTTTAACCACTTAGATTTTTAGGGTTGTAAATGCAGTTCAGTCTCAGTTCCCATGGTGATGTGGAATAACCCTTTAACCCTTAGTTTCATAATTATTTTCGATCTCCATTCGAAAAAGTTGAATGGCGTAAGCAAAGGAATTGAAAGTGCATCCATAGTGAAAAGAGAGAGAAGAAATGTAGAAAAGAAACACAACCACCCAGGATAATATAATAACCCCCTACTTTCAGCACTTTATATTTTAGTGCGTTGAATACAATCAGTCGAGTGTACATCTTGAAACACTTGGTAACTCACCTTGTAATCGTGTAATAGCGCAGAGAGGAGACCAAAATCATGTTTCGGGAAGCGCAGCAAGTGACACCATACACAAGCAAAATTTATAAAAACTAGGAAGGAGGTGAAATCAAATCCTGGTTGTGAGAAAAAATGTCTCACGTCGCAATGGATACCCCCTTGCTGCAAACTATGGTGGATGCGCTCACTAGTCGCAAGCAATAATAAGGGTAAAATACAATGTTTAGATGAACTCAGGATGAGTTCTGATGATCTTCAGAATGCTGAAAAGGCACGCGGAAGACAAGAAGTGCTCAGAGTGTCTCTACACACTTGAGCGCACGATTAGTAAAAAATTGACAATAACGCGTTAAAAATTTACCATTTGGAAACATCCTATTTAGCTAATTTTAGAGCTATTTGGACTAAAAACGATAAAGAACGTTAATTTTAAAGGATGATTTTAAATAAATACTAAACGTAAATGAAGTTTAATTCTGAAATTAATAAAACTAGATTTAATTAAATTAAATCTAATTAATTTCTACTAATTAAAAAAATTAATTGAATTAAAATATATATTCCCCCTTTTGTTTAAAACTTCCACTTTTTTTAAAAGACACAAATTTAAAAAAGATAGAACTTGCTTTAAATAAAAATTAAATTTCCCACTTGATAAAAAAACCCACCAAAAGGATAATGTAGAAACTTTCTATATATTAAAAATGAAAAAAATAAAAATTACCACACAACGGTTGTTTGAAAAACCAAAAATGGAGGGAGACTTGGGAGGATCCCGAGTTGGAGTGTGGTAGGTGAGGGAAAAATTGAGCATCCTGATTTAGGTGCGGTTAGAATCCGATGACAGCGGTGAGCGGGAGAAGCCCTTGAAAATGGCAATAGGTTTGCGATGAGCTCAACGTCCAGGAAGGGTTTCAGCGGATAGGCAACGTGGAAGCTCGCGGGGTAGGGGAGGGTTCACACGGCCACGGAGGAGGGCAGCAATCTCGGCATGCGGGAGTGGTTCACCAACGAGATAGGCGCGAGTAGGTGGAGTGGGAATGGCTCAAGCTCAAAGAGGAATGGCTCTACCAGGACTCGGCCATAGCAAAACATGACACACTAGCTCAACAAGAATGAACTCGACCAAGAAAAAAGCCTGACACACCAACTCGGTAAGAATGAACTCGGCCAAGCAAAAACTATCTCAAATTGAAAACATGTATTCTTCAAAATACCATGCAAACATAGAAGAGAGACCAAAAATAGAGATCTAAAAATTCTAGTTTAAAAAAATTTTAAAAACCAGAAATTAACCTTTATTTTAAATGATCTACCAAATTTAGTGGCAGTTAGCTAAATGTAGTTGTAAAACCCACGATAGCTCGGGAATACTGCACATGCACGAAGATCATAGAAAACTTGAAAACTTTCCAAGAGCAAGAAGTTAAATACGTTAGCAAGGAAAAAATAGAATATAATGATCGAAAACTTACATGAGGAGTTAAAAAATGAAAAACAAGAGTAATCACAACTCAAAAAAATGAGTGCACGTTTACCTGATCTCAACTCTAATACCATGAAAGAGTTGATGAATCATATCAGAAACTGTGCACCATAATGAAGTTGCACTCTAGTTGAATTGTAATGGCTCCAACGTAATCACAAGGAAGAATCGATCAATCAACTGAATAACTTGCATAACAGAACAAAGCTTACACATGTAGAGAAAGATAGCAAAGTGTCTTGGCATACTCATAAATGTCAAATGAAGGGATACATATAGGGTGTTGAGTAACCCTAGTGCATGACTCATAAGAAAACCCTAAACCTAACCCATGTGAGATGACCCTCCAAATGTGAGTGGAGGACACATAGGATAACTCACACCAACATAATTCATATTATGAGCAGTAATATAACACCAAATAACACAATATTTCATAATAATGATCTCAATATGCAATTAGAATAGCTTTGCCACTTCGGGGCAACCTCCAAACCATAAAATAAGACTCAAATTCTCCAATGATGATGAACTAATACCTACAATCCCCTATATATACTATTCATATGTTATGGCCATCACCAAGGCCGACCTACTAAGCATGAGAAAGTATAAATGATATAATAAAATGTTATGGTAATCCACAAATCGGCTACTCATATCATAATACAAGTAATAGGTTAAGGGCGTAACAATTGACATGAGAAGAAGTATAGGAAACTTATTATATTTGTAATATTTGAGCTTGCAAACTATGAACAAGAGTTTAAAGAGCTTGTTTGTTATAATAAACACGCAAACCATGTTGGGTGTATATAGGAGATTTACAAATAGTAGTAAACATAGGAATAATCATTGTAACACCATGAGATGGGGTATTAGTTTATTATAAATATATAGGTGCCGTAGATATAGGATTATCATATAGATCCATAGAGGAAGATAGAGAATGATGCATCCTAAAAAGAGGCTTCTCATTATAGGTTTGATCATGAGATAGCTTGGTAGTGAGAAAAATGTTGATAGTACATGTTCAACATGGTGAGGATCATCATGAACTTATGAACAAAAATAGATCTAAAATATCAACTTTGATCAAGGTCCACACAATCTTCCTCATCTAGAAAAATTAGAATGGTTCTCACTTTTTGTTTCAATGGGGTTTAAAGGCACCTCATGGATGTCGTGATCAAGCATAGACAATATGCCTTGTACATGAAGTGAGGATGAAGCGATAGGGACTCTATGCTTGAGAGTAGGAGAATAAATATTAGTATGCTTAATGGGTTGATGATTAAGTTGATTGTTATACATAAAGGGAATATAAGGAAAGCATATGAAAAACTGAAAAATAAAAACCTAGGATTGAAGATAGGTTCTAAAAAAGTAAGATATTCAATCCGAGGTTAACTTCATCAAGTTTTTACGTCTTAAAAATATAAATGTGTATATATAAAGGTGCAAGAATGTTATAGATAGAATATTCTCAATAAATCAATCCACGTTAACTATAAAATCCATAGTATAGTGATTACTATAGTAAGAAATGATATAACAATGTAACAATAACATAAAACACAAGAAAGGATGAGTACTTAGCTATACAAAGGTATAGAAGTGATATGTGTTCATAAACAAGCATAAAGAATTGACATGAACTTTGAGATGATTTGATCCTGAGATTGTGATTGGAAATCACTCATGTACAAACCATATAGATCCAAATAGGACATAGTATGGTTCGATCCTACTTCGTACAGTTTCAAAGTTACAAATGGTGGTACTTCGTAACATTTCTATCTTTCAATATCCTATAAATGGTTTTCATTGTTTTTCACTAAGCTTCACATACTTTTGGAATCGCCTATAATGACTTGTAACAAATAGAATACCCTATATACATGTAAAAAAAATCATATAATGATTAGATAATAAAAACGGGAATTTATTTGTGGGTGAGGAAATTCAACCCCTACTGAACCAATTGAGGTACTACACTACATCCCCTTGAGAAGAAGTAAATATTATGTAGTTCTCTAGTGTTGGTGAAAGTAGTGTATGCCATATCAGCCAATCCCCTATGTTGCCATTGTGTCTCTTGATAAAAAGAATAGTGCACATAAATATAGATAGAATAGATATGCACCGAATGTGGTAGTTATATGGTGTAATTTTCTTCAAATGCTAAAATTGAATCCATTTACCCTTTACAACCTTTAGCAATGTTTGGATTGAATTTATATTTTTATGGTATAGCTCTAGGACCTTTAGATTTCTTGGTAATAGATGAATCTAGACTCTTGAATATGGTTTGAGTGCTTCATACCTTATGGTGTCTTCTCTAAATGATTTTCATCTACTTTAGGAATATTTAAAAGATCCTTGAATTCTTTAGTGTTGATATTTTGTAATAGGAGTACCTAAGAATGCCAAGTGAGTTCGAAGTGCATTTTACTTTCTTATATAGGCTTCCATAGGTTAGGTATTGCATTAAGGATGTAATAGGGAAGATGAAACTATCTACATAATCTATATAAATTAATAAAATAGTCGTTGGATGAAGGTGGATGGCTCATGCCATGGTATGGCCTAACCCTCTTATGTATGGTCCCACACAAGGATTTATTGATGACAAAGTAAAATTCTAGGAAATATTCCTAGGGATTGAATATTATTTTAGAAAATTAATATTGAATGAATGAACAGTAGAATAGTATATAGAGATTAGCTAGACTTAAAATGTGATCATAAATCTTAATATACAAACAAAGTCAAACTTCTCATTACCAAAAGATAAATTACCAAATATAAATATCTACACAAACTAAATTTATATAAAACCTTTAGACTTATGAAAAAAGGTACATAAATAATACAAATTGAAAATATTATTTAAAAAATTAGAATTATAAAAAAATTAAAATTATATAAATTGATAATGTTATAAGAAAGTTGTCAACCAATATAAATTATTAAATCAAACTTAAGTTTAAAAATTTATGGAACTTTTATTAATAAAATTAATAGATAAACTAAGAAAATAAATTAATAAAAATTTTGAATTTAAATAGAGTACGAGGATAAAATGTATCTTCTATTCTATTAATGTTGAATTTGTAATGATATTGAGCTTTAAATTTATTTATTTTAATGAAAAGAGATCTTATATTATATTAATGCAATAAGATACAAGATAGCTTTCAAGCAAAAAAGCGGGCGGTATGAGAGCACGCCCCAAAACCACAAAAAAAAAAAAACAACGAACAAACTAGGTCGAGCCTACAATAACAACAGAAAAACTAGGAAACGCCTAAGGAATCATCAGAACATAAAATTAAGCAGCAAATGCAAACATTCTTGAAGTGGGAGGATCGTGATCATCCAGCCAACCCGAGCCTGGGAGATCCTTGTGCACATTTGAAGCATCCCAACTAGTGGTATTTTCTTCTTCATTTTCCACCTCCTCCCGAGTGGGGATGGTGAGAGAGATGCGAGGAATTTTTACGAGGGGTGGTGGAAGCGGGAGACATATTCTAGTGATCCATGGTGTAGGTCTCGGGGGTAGTAGGTGAGCCCCACCCATGTTAATGAATAAGGGATCCCTAGCCTTGCTTAGTGAGATGATGGGGAGTTCCTCCTTTGATGTTGAGGATGGGGTCGGTGATGAGCCCGGCTGAAAGAATTTCATTGAGAATAGTTGTGATGACCACCACGACCATGCAGAGAGGAGCGATGAGATGGAAAGGTTGGCTCTAGGTGACATTGCATGAGGCATTCCCCGGTGTCGTAATAGAGTCTTTAGGTAATCCACCTCCAGGGAAACCTTGTTAGCCTAGAATTTAATCTGCAGTAGCACATTGAAGATAACCATAGCCTTGTTATACACATAAATTTTTTGATCAACTTCAAAATTAGTAAATAAAAAAGCATTTCTTTCTTCCCATCTCCAAAATAGAATTTCCCCCGAAAAGATGCCAAATGGGAAAACATTGGTAGAAGCTTTGGGTTATCTTGTAAAAGGACATTCTACCAAGTAAAGCATTGGGGTTTGAGAGGGAAAAAAATGAATGAATCTAATTCCAAGAAAGTTGCGCTTTCGGAAAAAACCAAAAGAGATGCATTAAAATTTCCAAGTGGCCACAGAATGGACACTTAGGAGATGGGACCCTAATTTGAACAAGTAGAGACCCCCTTTGGAAGTACTTGGTGTAGAATAAACCATAAAATGTGGGAAATTTTAGGCTCCACATATAACTACCAAATAGTGTCAAATCACCTACTCTAGGAAGACAAAGTGGAATGAATCCCCCATCGAGTGTTGATTTTTTCAACCATGGGAAGATAAGGCACAAGCTAGCGGTAGCCTTTATTGGATGAATAATTTTGAAATGGGGTATCAACATACCATTTCAATCCATCCACCCAGCGGCGAGAGGAGCGCATAGAAATCTTGTGTAGCATGTGGTTAGGGACCAAATTGAGCACTTGGTGATACCATCGTGATCCTAGTTTGTTAGTGAAACTAAGTTTTAAGCTCAGGCCAATAATACCATGATTGAGAGTGCTTTGAAAATAAATCGTGAATGGTGTAAATGTTGAGCTTGAAAATTTTGATCATAGGAATCCCGGGTATCTCTACAAAACACTTATCTTGAGCCTAAAATATCGGTGACCACCAGAGAGAATGATGGTTAATGGAGAGCCCATTACGAAAGTCATCGCCTTTCCATTGAAGCCATGGTTTGATGCATTCCCATGCTTTCCATATGCTTTTAAGCACAAAAGTGCCAACAACTTTAACAGGCATCGGAACAATAAGGAGGTTGAAAACCCCAATCCTTTCCATGCAAGGCGACCGTAAGGTGATACTTCTTTGATTCCATGGCATAGAAGCACTTTCCACATTTCTTGGCCTTGGATGCATCTAACAATCCATTTTGCACAGAGTGCTGCCCTTATCATTGAATGTCAATAAAGCCCAACCCCTAGAATTGTGGGGAAGGCAACATATCTCCCAAGCAACATGATGAAAACCTTTTCCAGTGGAAGTGTTAGCCCAAAGAAAGGCTTTGAGGATATTTTCCAGCTTCTAAATAGAGGCTTTGGAAGGCACCCAACATGAGGAGTAATAAACGTGCATGGCCGCCAGAACTTTGGAGCAGATTTGGAATTTTCCTGCCAAGGACAAAGGTCTGGTAATCCAATAATCCAAAATTTTTTGGCCACCCGTTGAATAACATACTTGCCATAGCTCGATCGGCGACGCCTAAAAGGAAAAAGGGATGCCAAGAAATTTAAACATTTTTATGTGTAAGGATCTTCCAATCAAAAGAGTCCATCCAAGTAGACGCAGGAGGAAGGATTACCGGTACCCTTTGGATTTTACGCGATTGAATGGAAGAACCAAAAGCTAAATAGAATATATCAAGGCATTGCATGGAATTGTGGATATTTGATTCATTCTCAATGAGTGTGAAAAAGGAATCATCTACGAAGTGACCATTACGAAATTGAGAATTGGTCGCATAAGGCATCGAAATTCCCTTAACAAGCCCTTGGGTTTTGGCGTGGGCCACAAGATACCCAAAACCTTCTATCACAAGCACATAGATCGTAGGTGCTAATGGTAACCCTTGACGAATGGATCAAAATAATAAAAAAGCACTCAAAATTAAGGCCATTGATAGTAATCTAGGAAAAGGATTCTGCAAAAATCATTCGACCGATTAAATGAAAACAGGGCCAAAGCCAAGGGCTTGAAGTATGGAAAGGATAAATGACCATTCAATCCAATCATAAGATTTCTCAAAATCAATTTTTATGAACATAGAAGATTGATTGGATCTTTGGGCTCAATCCATGCCTTCCCAAATAGTGATGATGTTGTCCAGGATGTATCGCCTCCGAATGAACATAGTTTGTTCTGGTTGAATAACAATGAGAGAATATTATGTAGCCTCATATCTAGCACTTTGGAAATTATTTTGTAGGAGACATTCAACAAATTGATAGGCCGCCAATAGGTAATTTTCTATTGATTCCTTGGTTTTGGGATGAACTTAATATTCCCTTTTTTGATACATGATCCCAAAGACAGGTTCTGAAACCCCTCAAGATAGAGTTGAAAATTTTCTTTGCTAACTGAATCCCATAAGGCTTTGTAGAATTTGCAAGGGAAGCCATCATATCTTCAAGCCTTATCATTGGCAATCTGCATGACTGCAATGTGGAGGTCATCGATGGTGAGCATTCGGTCACAAACCACCTTCTGAAAATGGGAAATCTTGCATGACACAATAGTTAAGAGAATTTTTGAGGGTTTTTAGTAGTCAGTAGAGGGTTGTTAAGCCTGAAAGACCAACTTGTAATGTCACAAAAATGCTTGCAGCATGAGTTGGGGCTTAGTGACCCTAGTTCCAAAGCATGAAGGATGGCCCGAATTTTTTGAGAAGGTTTTTTTGGCTCTAAGAGAAAGAAATAATTCTTTTGAAACTCATTCACAAATTTTAAGCTAATGCATGCGAGCACAAATTTGAGATCCCCACGAGTTGTAGTTATCAAAAATTATAATTTATTGGAAAAGTGATACAACTTGAAGTTGTAGGGTTTCAAAGAAGGAGTTTCCTTAGAGTGCCACCACTTTGCTTGGCTAAGAGTAGAAGTGTTGGCGAGTATGAGCAGCATTGAATTTTGGCGCTTGTCTTTCATATATTCCGAGGGATCTAGTAGTCTGATTCATAGCATCCTCCCACCACTTAGTCCAGCTGGCATGCATAGGTGGATGAAAGCACTAACAATGACTAGGCCGAGGGGCCAAATTCCACACACGCTTGATATGATTGAGAGTGGGCCCATGTTGCATCAAGGAAGTATTAAGAAAGAATTGGCCTTTATGACAAAAAGTGCACTTATCATGCCAAGTGATATGAAATCGAATGGGGGAGTGATCCGAAAGGACAAAGTCAGACATGACCTCCACTAGCATGGAATAAATGTTGTCAAAATAAAAATAATATTGAGATGACAGCATAGCTCTATCAAGCCATTTAAGAACATGATCTAATCCTCCTTGAAGATTGGACCAAGTGAACCATGCTTCAGAAGTGGGAGTGCAAGAAGCATTAGGGTCATAAAACCCAAACTTATTGCGCATGAAAAACCACGCCTCCCTTTTGCCAAGCTATCCACCTCATCAGCAAGTGGTCACATTTTTCAGTAGGTGACTCAACCATATTAAAATCACCACTTATGACCCAATAAGCATTAGGAATGGTGCATGCTAGCCACCGCCAAAGATCGGCCCTTTTAGTTGCATTGTTAAAGGCGTAAATATTAAATATGACCCATATAGCACATTTGGTGGACTCGATGCCATGGTCAATCAACAAGGACCACCATTTGGGAGAAAAAAGGAAATTAAACCCCCATGCCCTGCTTCATGATTACTGTAAAAGGCCAAGCTATCAAGTCATATAGATTTATAAACCACATGTATTGAAAACCTGTAATTTTCACCTCCTACAAAAACAAAACCTCTAAATTGAAAAATATTTTCCAATTTTCACGAACAATATATTTGCGATAGGATTTTGTAAGACCTCGAACATTCCAAGATAAACAATTCATGGAAGACATTGGTCAAGATCCATGCCTTTAGCATCCAAGCCATCAAGGGCATCGAATTAGTTTTGCAGGAATTGCGCAGTGTTATGCTGCAAAAAATCTTGCATATCAATTTTCTTTCACTCGGCGTATTCGATGTTGTACTCCTCTTGTTGAGTCCACAAAGTGTGTGTCAAGATATGGTCCCGAGAGATGCGAGGAGAACTTGGGCCTTTTGTATGGCCCTTGTGAACTGCATGTTAACACATGAAACAATGGTTGTGGCATGGTGATATTAGAAACAAAATTGGTTTGGTCCATGAGAACCAAGGCCGCCTTGGGCATGCTAGAGTATTTTGGTAACTGGATAGACAAGTTGGTAGCAATAATTGGTTCCTTAGCAGCAACAGTTTACATCTTAGCTTACGGGCTATGGGGTTGTTCTTTAACAGATGGCTCACGCTTACCATTCTAACTAGAAGACTTAGGTTGCTGATTTTTATTCTTATTTTTCGGCCCCCACTTTGTTTTCCATCCTTCCTCTTGTGGTGGTTTTTGGTTCGGGGTTGCTTTGGCAAGCTGAAAAGAGTTTGTGAGAATCGAATCGGAAACGAGGCACCACGAAGTAGTTGCACTCCAACGGAATCGTGATAGCTCCAGTGATAGCAAGGAAAAAATGATCAGTAATGGAAGAAATTGCTCAACAGAAACAAAGCTTGCATAGAGGAAAGACAGTGGAGTGTCTTGGCATGCTCATAAATGAATAGAAAAGGGGTACATATAGGGTCTTTGAGTAACCTAGTGCAAGACACACATGAAACCTAAACCTAACCCATGTGAGATGACCCTCCAACATGAGAGGAGGACACATAGGATAACTCAAACTAACACCCCCTTCATCAAAGCTCGAGTAGCGGGCTGTGATGAGTCGAGGAAGAGGAAGACACTCCTAAACAACTAAGAAAGATGTGCCAATGGGGCCCGGCAACTAAAGGCCTGATAAGGTGCCCATATACAAACACAATCTTCCTAGAAGAAGAAGAAGAAGAAAAGAAGGACTACATAGCTTGAAGAAGATGGGCAGCTATAGAAGATCTCACCCCAAGAAGAGACTGTAAGTGAAGAAACTTCATCTCAATGAAGGGCTTGGTGAATAAATATGCAATCTGATCAATTATGTCGAATGTACTGAATTTTGATGATACCATCATGAATAAGCTCCCGTATGAATGCATATGGATCTCAATGTGCTTCGCCTCATCGATCTTGAACTATATTTTTGCAAATAGAGATTGTGCTCGTGTTATCACATTAGATAATGGTAGGCCACTTTGAAAGTGGATGCAAACTCTGTCGGAATACCATGTAGCCAAATAGCTTCTATGGCGTTAAGCTGCTCCTCTTTATTACGCCTCTGTAGATGATATCGCAATTGCATTCTATTTTTGCTAGACCAACTAATAGGACTGAACCAAGAGAGAAAGCGTGAGCGTAAGTAGATTTTCGATGATCTAAGTCACCGCCCAATCAGAATCTGTGAATCCAATCAAGTCAATATCAACCCCTCAATGATAGTGAATGTCATCAGCATAAGTGCCACGAACATAATGAAGGATCCATTTATCTTGCTTTCCAATGCAGTTCATGTGGCTCTGCATGAATCTAGACATGATCCCAACAACATATGATAAATCCGGTCGAGTGTGAGTCAAGTAAATCAATCTTCCCACCAACTGTCGACAAAGAGTACCATTAACCAAGGGAGTAGAGCAATCTGAAACCAACTTCACCGCGGAAAGAAAAGGAGTAGGAGAAGACTTGCAATCAGACATCCGGCCGAGCTAGCAAATCAAGAGCATACTTAGGTTGTGAAATCAAGATTCCTAAGTCAGATTGTGAAATCTGGATCCCAAGGAAGTAATGAAGCAGACCTAAGTCAGTCATGGAGAACTTGTTGGCTAAGGCAATCTTCACAGAATCAATAATAGAGGAAGAGCTACCTGTGATCAACAAGTCATCAACATATAGAACAAGAATGAGTATGGAGTCATCTTTCCATAGAATATAAACATTTGGATCAGAGTGACACCTAGTAAACCCTGATGTAAGTAAGAAGGAGTCCATCTTGGCATACCAAGCCCGAGGGGCTTGTTTAAGGCCATAAAGAGACTTCTTTAACTTACAAATGAGGGAGGAATCTTGGACATAACCCGAAGGTTGTTCCATATAGATCTCTTCCTCTAGGTCACCATGAAGGAAGGCACTCTTAACGTCCATTTGATGGACTTTCCATCTATTCACTACAACAATGGCTAGGGTCAGTCGAATAGAAGTCATCTTCGCAACTAGAGTAAAGGTTTTTGTATAATCAACCCTAGCTATCTGGGAGAAACCCTTAGCTACTAATTGCGCTTTAAACTTTTGACGTCTCCATCTACTCCATACTTTGTTCGGAACACCCACTTACACCAAACGATTTTTCTTCCTTTCGGAAGAGTGGTGAGATCCCAAGTATCATTCTTCATGAGAGAGGAATACTCCTCATCCATGGTAGAATCCCACTCAAGAATACCATAAGCCTCCGGAAAGGCTGTGGATCGAGACACGAGGTGAAGAAAGAGTGGGGTCAACAAAATCGAGCGAGTACGTCTCATATCCGAAGTATCTCGAACTAAATCTCCAGCACTTTGCAAAGTTTTCCTAGCCCAAAGGGCACCAGGAGGATCAGGCTTAGAGTCGGAAGATTCTTCACTTGAGTGAGAAGGGACATAGTCCTCGTCATCACTACTTGTCGAACTGGAAGACTCAAAGGTTTGATGGTCGGGAAATTCCGGTGTCACTTCCTCTTAATATTTCGTTGGGCCGATTGGGTGTATACTTGGCTCCATCGTGTGGGAGGGTATTGGCGTAGCAACTGATTAACACGATGAGATCCCTCTCCACCATCAGTTCAAGATTTTGGTGTGACGAAAAGTCATGTAGCTTTGATACCAAGCAGTTAAGCGTGTCACCCCCAGAGTAGTTCTAGGATGGGTGACCTCCCGAGAAATTCCTGGTGTCACTTCCTCTTAATATGTCGTTGGGCCTGATTGGGTGTATACCCGGCTCCATCATGCGGGAGGGTATTGGCGTAGCAACTGTTTAACACGATGAGATCCCTCTCCACCATAAGTTCGAGATTTTGGTGTGACGGCAAGTCGTGTAGCTCTGATACCATGAAAAGAGTTTGCGAGAATTGAATCGGAAACGAGGCACCATGAAGTAGTTGCACTCTAACGGAATCGTGATAGCTCCAGCGATAGCAAGGAAAAAATGATCAGTAATGGAAGAACTTGCTCAACAGAAACAAAGCTTGCATAGAGGAAAGACATGGAGTGTCTTGGCATGCTCATAAATGAATAGAAAAGGGTACATATAGGGTGCTAAGTAACCCTAGTGCAAGACACACATGAAACCCTAAACCTAACCCATGTGAGATGACCCTCCAACATGAGAGGAGGACACATAGGATAACTCACACTAACAAAGCAACTGACTAGACGATTGTGAGGGACATAAAGAGGACAATCCTTGATCTTATGATTAGAGGCCTGGCATCGAGAAGCAAGTGTTAGGTAGGTTGATATACATAATACTCTAGGAATATTGTTTTTCTCCCACGAATGTCCATAAATTCTTTCAAGTCTCGAGAGAGATCTACCTCGACACAAACAAGCTTTTGCGGTAAAGCACGGTAAAACCGCTTTGGTTCGAGGATGACCACCCGCCCAATAGAAGAGGAAATCTGATGCATGAAATTAGAACAAGGCAAGGGTATACTAGGAAATTCTACCCATACATGAATTTTGAGTGCAACATACTACGAAACCATGAAGTCTTTGGTCCATGCACATAGGACCATGAAAGAGTTGTGAACATACCAGGTGGCTTGTCAGGCCAAAATGTTGGGAGCATTGGCTGGGTCGGAAAAACAAAAAGGTAGAATACTTTGGTCATATTTTGTATGTTGTCGAGTTTGACCCCATGAGGGGCCCAGACCAAATTAGCCTAGGTTTTAAGCATTCTTTCAAAGGGGATTTGACCCACGAAATAGCTAATAAGAAAAAAATTTCTCCAACCATTGACAAGCGGCATTAAAATCAAGAACAAGTAAAACCACATTAGGAGGAGAAACATTACCTCATTGAAGATTTTCAAGACAAACTTCCGAGGACATTTCGGCGGTGCCATTGATCAAAGCTCCACTATCTCCAGTCATGGTTGTAACAATGGGGCTTGAAGAGGAGGGTACATTATATAGGGGTGTCTAGAGGGTGAGAAACCCTAGAAAAAACAATGGTTTTAATTTCTGCATAGCCCAAAAAAGTTGCGGAATGACAAGTTCCCAAGAAAGAAACCCAAGCAGAGCCAAGTCTAGAGCTTATTCCTCTTCTCACCTTGATCTTTATAATTTTATAATAACATTTAAAAATTATAGAAAAACAATCTTTTATCTAAATAAAATAATGTTAATATGTCTCAAAAAAACCAATTTAATTTATAGGGCATTAAATTGTATCATATTAAATACCATTTTTCTAAATCGATTTAATAGTTTAAATAATAGCCATTTTTTAAAAAAAGATTAATTTATTATTTTTTAAATTAAATTTATAAGTTAAATTAATGGTGTATATTTTAGCTATTTTTCTAAAAAATAAATTCATTCATTAAATTGAGATAATTGTAAAATTTACCAAGTTTCTTTTTTAATTTAAACAAATGAATTTATTCATACCTAAAGTGATCTTAATTAAGTCAAATGATAACAAAGTTGAGTTGAAAGAGAAGGCATGTTAATGTTATGAACTTAAATAGAACAACGATCAATTCTCTTATAAATATAAATCTACATTGAAACATTAAATATTTATATTTTTAATTTATTTTAACTTTCACAAAAAAAAAAACTAAAACAAATATATAGTATGTTTTATACCAAACAAAATTAAAAACTAGTTCAAAAGAGGCTATAAAAACAAAAATATTGTAAGCATCTTTATGTTGTGCAAAAAAAGAGATGTGGGTAGCATGATGCACACTAATATGGGTTGGTGGGGGTAAAAATAGTCATGATTAGATTTGGAAAAAAAAAAAACAATAAAAAAAGTTGAGAGAAGGGTAACCCCTCTGAGTTGGTTGAGTCATTTTTCCTAGAAAATGAATCCACCCACCTTCCTAAAAATGAACCCTTCTTAATAGGACATGTGCATGTTTCTTTCACCCCATTGAACTTGTGCTTGAAATTTCAAAATATGAATTGGCCTTAACAAAAATAGAATTGGGCATAGAAATCTAAATTACAAAAGTGTGGGTTCCAATATGCCCTTGACAGATCTGTCATGCTTTGGTCAAAACAACATGGTGAAATAATACATAACCATATCTCCATTGTTTGACGAATGGATTCTTCTATATGATCTTCAAATCCCTTGAAGACATGGCTTGTGTTTCAAAAAAATATCCATGGTTTTATTGTCATCATGGGGTCTTTTTATATCCTTGGTATCCCTTCTTCAAAGTGTTTAGTACTCAAATAACTAAGGTGCCTATATGGATAAGACTATATAACCTCCCCCGATCGTGAAGAATGCAAGGCTCCACAAATCACTAGTGGAAAAGGTGGGTCCTTTTGTTTTGTTTCACAAAACCTCCTTAAAGGTAAGATTCGCGCAGTTTATACTCTAGTGGACCTATCCAAACCTTTTATTCATTCCATCAAACATGTGTCCTCTCAAGGAATGTAGACACAATTTTTAAATTTTAAAGGCCTTCTTATAAATTCTTACATTACAACCGGCTTGGACATAAAGTGTTAATTTTCCCTTGAAAATTTTATGGCCCTAATAAGTATCTCGTCACCTAACATGGCACCGAAGTATGGTACATGTGACATAGATTTTGTGATGATGAATGAATGTCAATTCTATGTTGGGAATACTCAATCTCCGTCTCAAATGATTGATCTTTTGGCTGCGCCACTAGTGCCCTCTTTCCCAATAGTGGAGGTAACCTCAAGGATGTAGGACTAGGGTGCAATTCTTGACAAAGGAAGCTCGACTCTTGCACCTCTCCACACCATCCTCTCCCAATTAGCTTTTAAGATAGCCTCCGGTCCCTACAAGTATTTGGTCAAGAGCAAAAATCATCAAACGAAGAGGGAGATACTTTGGATGGATCCAAAGGCTATGTGTGAAGTTGGCTCTCATGAGTATTCGGAAAATATTTTCTCTCGAAGTGGGAGGAGACATCTCAAGACTCCATCAGCTCCTTTATTTCTAAGATTTAGTTGTTTGTTTATATTTTTGTTTGGTGTGTAGGGATAGTTTTGTGTCTTTGTTGGTTGTATGTCTAGTATGCTCTCATTGGTTCTCTCTAAAAGTCTGTTCTTGGCTTGGTTTCCCTTGGACTGGTATATTTTCCCAAATTTTGTTTGTTTTGTTCTTGATTCTCTAGATTTGTATTCTTCTTTTGTTGTATTCGGAATTGTAGTTGATTGTTTGTGAGACTATGCTAGTGTTTTACTTTTTTCCCCTTGTGTTTCCTTTCTTACACTATATTAGCAATTATTAACAAATTAGGGGCTCAATAAATTCTCTCCAATTAAATAATAATAATTTATATGCAGTTGTAAACAATTGTTGCTAAACATCACATATATTTACACAATCAATTTTTTTACTATAAAATCACATTTTAAAAAACAAATTAAAATAATTCTAAGTGCAATGGTTACAAATGAATCTCAACACCAAACATAGTTGACAGTATGTCTGGTCGACAGCAGATGTTAATCAAATATTTATTATGACAAAAAGACCATTTTATGTACAACGGTTTCCTTGCATGAAACTCCAATGAAGACCATCATCTCTGTTGTTTCATAACATATATTTCATGGGAATAAGCCAAACCAAATCTTGGTTGTATCTAAAATAAGTGTTTTCTATATGGTAATATTTTTAACATGGATCCATGTTCTGCATGTGCTGCCAAACTAAACACATTATTCTCAAAAATACCATTGACCAATAAATCTATATCTGATCCAAAATATTTTTCATAAAATAAAATAGCATTAATGGGAGCATGTGCTGACTTCTTTAATTTATTAGATTCAATCATCAATTATTGAAGAGAATATTCGAACATGTCTCGGGGGCTTTGTTATTATTGTCATTTGTGATGAATGTTTTTAAAAAGTTATATTTTGAATCATTTCGGTATTAATTTTGACTGTGAAAGTTTATTAATTTGACAGTTAAACTATAAATTTTGTAGAGAATCCAAAGAGATTTTAAAAAGGTTTCGTTATTTCAAATCGGATACTTTTTACTTGTATATCTTTAAATACTCGTAACGGTGAGTCTCTTCCTTAAACGGAAAAATTGAGTTGAAAAAGTTTAAATTAATTTTGCAAATTAAGAGAGTTAAATAATTAGTAAAGATTAAACATTTAATCCGAAGTAAACTATTAAATCAGGATGTTGTATTTTTATTTATCTCTAGCCTTTCTCGAGTGGAGGCTTAAGCTTTGTTAGGCATAGAACATGTCATTGCGATTTTAGTGTGTTTGGTATCATTACAATTTTAGTGTCTCCGGTAATTTTTAATGTGGATTGGGTGGAGTGGAGGTGTAAGACTTGAATTGCTTGGCACTTATCATTAGCGTGTTTTGATCTTCGATTCATTTACTATATAAATGCAAATCCTCATCAAAAGACTAAACATGGGTGTTTGGTTACTTGTAGCCACCCTCAAGCGAAGAGAATGTTTCTAAGAAAATGATTTTATCTTGGATCTATATAATTTATAAATGTAAAAATAAACTTACTTTCTTGGCATAGAATATATCATTAGTGTGAATTGCCCTTGAATGTAAGTTCAACACTAAAACAAGGTGTTTGGTAAGACACTTAAAGTTCTCCTTCAAGTGGAGGTTTAAGACTTTCATGGTATAGAACATGCCATTAAAAGTATGATTTGGTCCGAGATCTATTTACTTCAATGTAAATTTGATCTTCGATCCATTTATTGTGTAAATTTGATCCATTTACTATGTAAATTTGATCCCAAATCCACTTACTTTGTAAATGTAACAACATACTTACTTTCTTGGCATAGAACATGACATTGGTGTGATTTGATCTTGGAATGTAAATCCTCACCAAAACATTATATCAAGGTGCTTGGTAAGGAAATTGTGGATCTATTTACTTTATAAATGTGAATCCTTGCCAAAACATCAAACTAGGGTTCCAAAGTGGGGTGTTTGGTAAGGAAAATACGACTTTTGAAGTACGTGTAGCCTCCCTCGGCGGAGGCTGCGAATTTCTTGGCATAGAACATGTCATTGGTTGGATTTGACCTCATATCCACTTACTTTGTGTATGTAAATCCCCAACAAAACACCAAAGTAAATGAGTTTTCATTAAAGTGTAGTTACGAATAATGATTTTATGCAATGATTACACTACACTAACCATATTTAGCGAGTGTAATTTATATCTAAATAGATATAAACTAGTAAATCATTCTTAGTTACTTTGCAATGGTTTTTTTAGGAAAAGGGAATTAGAAAATAATAATAATTGTTTGAAAAGATTAAGGAATCAAGGTACTAATATAGAGATATTTGTCAATGGCATATGGTAGAGAAAAAAATTTAGGAATCTAGATGAATTCACCCCTCAGGAGATAAGATTTGGCATATTGTCTTGGCCAAAATTGAAATGGCTACAAAATTACTTAACCGAATAGTGATGGTTATGAAAATTGTCTTCTATGATAAATGCAAAACCAATCCTATAAATATGATCACATAATCATAGTTATTTGAAACCTCGTTACTATCCAGATGCTTGTATCATTAATTTCTAGAAATCTTATTTCTTTGGTATGAACCCTAATCCAAACTCAAATCCTTGCAAAACTAGGATATAAGTGGGGGTATTAATGGGAGCATGTATTTTCTCACCATGATTATTAGGGTCCTCATATTTAAATGAAATTGTAATTATGACTTGATCAAGTCAACAATCATCCTCGTGTATGCAAATGCCCTAAACCTTATATTTTAAAGCATGAAACAACTAGTAAATGGTAGAACTCTCACCAAATAATTGATTTCACCTTCTTCCACATGGATGTACTTAAGAAACAATAAAATATTCTCATGTGACTTTAATATCGTTCTTGCAACATATTTTGTGTGTGATTGATCTCTTATTTTTCTTCTAAATACACTTATGTATTTATTAAACTTCTTGAGTTCAAATTAGAACATTTTTGGTGTACAATTTGACACACAATAGGCATTAAAGACATCAAGGGAAGCCATAAACCTAATGGATCCAAAATTAGGGAGTAGAAGGGTTGAAAATGGTGATGATCATTTTAGTAGTGGTTATGAAAATAGTCGACCAATTATGTACCATAGGAAAATGGTCACTTCCCAAGACCAAGACAAAAATAGGGAGAAGAGTGAAAACTATAAGACAAAATAAAAAGGAGGTAAAGTGAGTATTGATGCATATAAGTTACACACCAAATGGAGGAATAACATACTCTTATGTCCTACTAATTTTAAGACCATAAAGTGTGATTCGATGCACAAGTTGCAAGGTATTGTTCATTTAAACCAATAAAGTGGTGTTTACTAGAACAAATGGGTCCTTCTAGCACCATTCCCTACAATTTCTTCACCCAATTTAACTTTGAGAAACTCCTAAAATAATTTAATCTAAGGGTGTTATTCAAATAAACCAAAAGAGGAGAGGAAGGGTAGAGAAAATAAAATGTTGTAAACTTGTATTTTGAGAAACTAATATTTGACAATGAGATATCATATGCTTCCCTTTTATTTACCAATAACATCAAACTTAGATAATGCTCAAATCTGCATATTACTGATGCAGATATTCAAAGGAATTTGAAATAAGAAAACTCTAACTTGAATATAGCATTTAAATTTTTTGATGCACATTTATATGATCAATATGATACACAGTTTACTTAATTGTTATATTTAAATTAGCAGTGGAAAAATGTAAAGATCACAAAGAAAGCATGATTATAATTCAGATACTAATCACTTTTCCAAAAAAATTTATAGTAAAGAAAGGATATGATAAAAGATAACTTCAACTCGCATATGCCAAATTTCATAACCATCTTGCATTCATTTATCAAAATTTCACCTCCTAATTTACAAATAGAAGTATACATATCTATATAATTGAGGGCCTCATTTCACCGCCCTATCTAGGTAATGATTTCATATAATTAAGGATTACAAAGGTGGTTTGCCTTATACAAAATATCCTAACTGATTCTTGTTAGGATGATTACAACAAGAGAAAGCCCAAGACGCCACTAGAAGTATTGAATATCCCTAAGGATTAATTATACTCTTTATTTACCACGGGTCCCTTTTAAACTGGGCCAACTGTATGGGTCCCTCTTGGATTAGATCAAATGATGTTGTCCTTTTTCCCATTGCTATTAAAGCTTCCCTACAAATATTATAATTTTCATTGATGTTTGATGCTTGGCCATTTTAATGTGAACCTTTCATTGTATTGAACATCTAGTTTTTCTTCCCCTTGTGATTCAAATAAAGTGCATGGTTAATGTATAGCATGAACAATTTCATGACAACATACCCATAGTTATTTTTATGAACATCAAACAATACAATTCTTCTTTAGCTCCATTATGCAATTATAAGCTAAAAGGCTAAATTTCATGAAAACATTGATACTGAGGGTTATGTCCATTTTTCACACTTCCTTCAAGATCCATTCCATGATATAAACTTCCTCAAGAACATTCATTACTGCAATAAGACTTCATTTGTTCAATTTCACCCTTAACCTCGAGAAAAGGCTACTAGCCCTAAAAACATGCAAAGCTTATTGCTCCACACCATCTACAATGGCTCAAAAAAATGTAAACCCTTTTTTAAGTACCTTTTATGGGCCTTCTACTTCACTCAAAGTTTTATAATCTTCCTTTAAACCTATATCCTTCAATACTCTTAAGACGGTTCCCAATTAGGCATATTCTTGTAGCCTTGTTCTTATGAAAACCTTATTGTTTAGAAAAACTCGTTAATTCTCATGAGAAACTAATAATATATTTGGACACCCTTTATTTATTTCTTGCTTCCTATCAAGTTTTAAGTTCTAACTCCTGAGATAAGTGCTTCAACCAAACTATCGATGTTTCCAATCAGGTCTCTTCTAGGTCTTCTTAATCGACTTTTCAAGGTTTTGATGTCTTCCTTTGGGTCACATACCTCATCAACCTATTTAAACATATTATAACATCCTTATATAGCTCCTTTTAAAGACTCAAATTTTTAGTTATAAACACAACTTTTCTATCTTCTTGTCTTCTTTGTGCCTTGTTATAGGCAAGGGTTTTGATCGTTTTCTTGATCTTAGGTATAAAAGCTTAGTGTTCCATTTTTTCAACCTATGTCTCACCTTTTTATTCTTTGACCACTTTTTTACAAACTTTGACAACTTTCATATGACACCTTATGGAATTTCCCCTCTAAACTTGCTCATGATTGTGAAAAACAGAGTATAGGACTGAGATTACTAGTTTTCTACCCAAATTATCTTGTCACTCCTTCTACAAATCCTTTTTCACCTCTATTATGTATTTTTAATCCCACTATAACAATTTCAATAGGTTTTTAAAGACTAGTTTCAAGAATTTTATCATTTTCCTTCTCCAAACCCTCAAAACTGGGTTATACATCACAGAGTCAATCGAGTTTTTAAATTTTTCCCTATCAAAACTCATACATATCCATTGAAACTTTATGATACATTTCCTTATTCCTCACACCACCATTTTACCAAAAATTAGCCATTTCTATTGGGTGAAAGTTAATATTTTCACTTTTTCTCAAACCCTAGACAAGGTACGAGACCAAGACCTAGCACTTTAGGTTTAATTTTTGTTTAATTAATTCTTGGACTTATTCAAAACTCAAAACACATATGTAGACCTTCTCTCAACTCTACAAAATCCTTTCAAGATTATTTATCCATTGTAATCACTTTTACAACCTTTAGGATCTTGCTTTACCAGTCTGAAGGGGATTGTATTGATAAAGATTACTAGTTTTTCCTCTCTTTTTCTTGGAATATCAACTTGGACATTACTTATGAATTAAAATTATCCTATAATTATTTCGACGGGGTAAAAAATTCTTGTAAAGTTATTACCTTTCAACAATTCCTCCTATTTCTTCTTTCTTCCCCAAATCAAATGAAATATCACAAACAATTGGTATACCTCCTCCAATATGAACTAAGTTGATTATCCATGCACTTTATAGCTTAGAACCCTATTTCTCATGTTGTTGATGTTATTTCACACACTCATAAACCTGCAAAGTCATAATATATATCCAAAACACATATTTTCCTTTCTAAACATAAGATTGTATCTCAAATGTTATCTAGTCTTCAACAAGTTTGAGCAACTGACCTTGTCATGCAAGTTATAATACAATTCACAAATATCTCTATTTAGCCATACCAAACATACAAATCAATAAAAATATGAACACATAGCTATTCTATCATATATTCAACTCATATTACAAGAAACGCAAATTTTATTCATTACAAGACATTTCATACAAGATTTTCATGATCATATATAGATCTTCCTGAGCCATGATGGTTCTCTAACACCTCTCTTAACCAGGTTTATCCTCCAAAAAAAAATTCCACATTTGAATACCACTATCAAGACTTAGAAGAAATGTAGTTACAACTTGACTCTAGTAACCTAACTATGGTAAGGAATAATTTTAACATGATAATCCTTAATTAGATAGGTGATAATACTTCATTTCCATCACATATGGTCTTTTGCAATCTCTTACATCATTTATTCTTCTTTTCCTATCAACAAGGCCACTAAACATCACTTAGGAAATTCAAATATTTGAATGGCCCATTTTGGAGGGAAAACCCCAAATGGCCTTATTACAAACATGAAAGGCTCAACTAAGTTAGGAAACCTACAAACACACTAAAATGGACCTCCTAAAGTTATTACAAACATAATGCTCTTGCATCAATGGTATTCATCATCTTCCCCATGTTGCATGAATTCCTATAGTTGTAAAAGGTTAACCAAAATTTTTAAGGTTCATTTTTTTATTTCTGAATTTGATTTTGGTCATGAATAGTTTGTATGTGTTGCATGGATTCCTCTTATTGCAAAAAGTTAGCTAAATTTTCAAAGTTCACTTTTTCTATGTGATAGTGATTTTGGTCATGAACATCTTGCATGAGGGAGGCATACCTCTCAAGGTAAGTGTTACAAGAGAGACATCTAACACTTCTTTTTTGAGTGCCAATATGGAGGCCCTCAATGTTGTAATTCTCCACAAAAAGCTTGATACTAGTAGACACAAAATTATGCACTTGGGTACATTTCTAGGTCCATAAAGACATACAAGCATTCATATGATTCCTAAGAAAGAAAACTAGTAATTGACAACTATTTTTGGCCTTTTTTCTTTGTTTCTTGTTGTCTATTTGGTCTTTCACACCTTACATCCCAAATCGGTACTTTAATTGTTTATCTTTTATAACCGAAACCAACGCCCATCCGGGATGTCAAGCACCCTCATCCCTCACGGGTGCCTCTAACCTCTTTTCACTTTACTCTCTGTTTTTGGGCCTCTTTTATCTTTTGGGAATCTTTTCTACTTATGGTTCGGCCTTCCAGTTGTCAATTATGAAATTCAAACAAGGGAATCATATAAATACAAAGCTATGTGACCAAAATAAAGGACCAAGCTCTAAACATCTACTATTATCACCTAAGCTTGCATCCAAAGGAATATAAGAGCACTAAAGGCATCCATCTAGCATCCATTCAAGGGACAAGGGACTACATTTTCTACATACATAACATAGGAAGGGGAATTTCATTTTTCCATCCACACATCTATCTACATTTGCTACATCTAGCTAGCTCGTTATCAAGTGCACTTACACAAAGCAATCGTAGAAAGCGATTCTTTCACACACTCACAAGAACTACATGGAGTCCAAGATGTAGTGTAGTGCTCAGTTGTAAGCTCACTTTGTCAAATGACCGTAAGTGTCAATCCGAATCCCCATATTGCATCTTTCTTTTTTTAGATTTGATGTGGTTTTGCGGGTGAATCTTTGTCTTGTAGGTTACAGGTATTTTGATGATCATAGTGCGACATATAAGAAATCAACAGAGACCATTTTCATTACTTGTGCGACACGGTGAAGATCAATTTGACCATTTTTCTGATCACAGGCACCCAAGTAGAGGCCATCGGCGCCTAGGTGCCCCTGTTTGCCGCCGTGAGCGCCCATGTCAACTTGTTTCATGATCTACATAATTTATTCAGAGCAATAACAACATAGGTCATTTCATGTTCAACATTTTTTCCATTATTCATCAATCCTAGATCGAGCCCAAATCATCTAAGTCCATTCCCCTCTCTCTTTAACTTAGGGATTCATATTTCATTGGCTTATTTCTTTTGTCAAATCGTATTCGAGCATTTATTTATCATATCTAACTTTGTAAGTAGGGTTTAATAAAACATTTTTGCTAAATCATTTGGTGAACCCGTATTCGAATACTCTTGGATCCTTATTTTCTTCTCTCATGGCTCCTAAAATTACTCAAATTTATTTACATGATTTACTTCAAGTACATCCCATTGCAACGCAATTCTCCAAAAATTCCTAGACACTATGTATCTCCCTCGTAATACGATACTCGCTCAAGTAAATGCCATCTTCAATCATCTATCTAATGACTTTATCACACCTAATCCTACATCTAATCAACACATCTTAGATTCAATTAAAGCTTTGCATTCTTTATTTCAAGACAAAATTAAGATATGGAAACAATGATTACATATATCTTAAATCTGAAATTCAACACCTCAAGGATGCTTCTCAAGCCCATGTTACTTATCCTTATAGATATCACATTATACGTCTATGACTACCACGTGTGCTCATATCAATAAACCACAAGTCTTACCACTCCCCATGCCTCTCAAGATTTATTTCAATGCTAAGTAACATGATGTTATTCCTCAACTCCTCACTCATTAATTGATCAAATTTCCACCCACTCATTGTTATTCTCATTATCAGACTGCACAATATCAAGGTCATCCATATTTCCATTATCATTGAATTAATGGACATAATGATAATGATTATTATGCTCTTAAACAAAAAATTGGCCACCTTAAGCATTATGGTCTCATTTCATTTACTACACAAAATTCTGCTACATGTTCATCTCAAAGTGCTACATCCCAATGGGTTCTTAAAAACTTATTCATCTATGTCTCATGAGCATCATGCCATCATTACTAATGTTCTTTCTATAGTAATTCAAGAGCATCGTAAACAACTTCCTCTCAAAATCGGTCCAACCCCTCCTCTCAAGTCTTCTACAACATTACCATGTCAAACTATGGAACCACCTCTCAAAATCAGTCCATCCTCGTCTCCTATCAAGTCTTATACAGCATTATCAATCCTAAATCAGCCACCACCATTCAGGGTCTATATCCACCCTCCACTATAGCAACCAATCATTTTTGTCAAGAAAACTATTCCTTACATTGATGGTTGGGACACATTTCAAACACCACTATAGATCTTCATCTCTTACGTATTTGGGGGAGCATCATACTTTCTTCACCCCCATTCAATCAACCATTAATTATTCCTAATATTTACACATACACATGCGGCTTCATGCTTTGTAGCTATTTTCTCTTGCATAACTTGATACACTTTGTATCATCATACCCTATGACACACTCTAGTTCCACGGTTCATACTTGAATTGTTGAGGGTCTCAATCTGAAATGAACCTCACAACATTCACTCTTCACACTCTATGCTTCATGTTATATTCTATTTAGTACACATTTTCAAACCATTTCCTGATGACGCACTCTTTTTCTATGGTTCATTCTTGATTATTGAGGGGTATTTTATAAATGAACCTCATCTCATACTCATCCACGTCTACTAGGGGCATGCTTCTCCTATCACATACACATTGCATACTATTCCATCTCACTCATACACAATATACTACATATCTTGGTTACACTTATTCTTGTTTGCTTATACTTACATGGGGTAAGTGTATGGAAATTGGGGACCAAAAGGGGGTCAAAAGTGGACACATTTTTCCTGAAATCAATGAAACCTCAACTTCATCCAATAATTTGGCATGCATATGCTCAAAATTTGAAAAAGCGATAAGAATGAGTACCATAGAGCTCATAATATAGTTTCTAAACTACTATATTTTTCTTAAAATGGTGGAGATTAAAAGGGTCAAATGTGGTGCACACACAAAGTATGTCTATTTTTGTGTCAAAAATATAAGAACCTTCTATGTGTGTGCCCGCCCATTTTTTGAGTTCTATAAATTATTTTTCAAATCCCTTTAGTAGAAAGTTATCTAAGACCATGTGCGAGGTCCCACTAATTTTTCATAATTTTTGGATGAATATATAATTTTTTATTAATTTTCAAAGTGCACATATCCCAAAAATGAAATATTTACGTGTACACCCCATAACTTTGAGAAAAAAAGTCATTTTTTTTTTTTTTAGTGTGTGGAATGGATTTTAGAAAAAACAACTTTTTAAAAAAATTGGATGAAAAAATCATAAATTGTGTACCAAAACGTATGCATAGGTTTTCACAAGAAAAGAAGGCACTAGTAAAAGAAATTATGGATGAAAGCCTTAAACTAATCGGATTTTAGAAAGAATTATATCGTCACCAAGGTAAAACCAAGCTTGACATTATAGTATAATTTTTTTGAATATCATGTTATAATGCATGATATATCGAGGTATACACGTGATATTATGATATTTTTCTATCAAACACATATTTATTCACAGATTACACAATCCAAACCTTAGGTTGGGATATTGGGAATTTCAAACTCAACGAAGATGAAACATGAGCGTGTTATAACACGCTCATGTTCCTGTTTGCAATGCAGAATATGTCCAAAATATGAATGTGAGCGTGTTTCAGCTTGGTAAATCCAAGCCGCAACGCGCTCGCATTATAACGTAACCTCAATTTTTCCCTTTTGTATTATAATGTGTCCAAGCCATAACGTGAGCGTGTTATGGCCAAAATGGCCAAAAAATGGATTCGTGTCCATTTTTTAGTTCCCCATCTTTGTGCACTTGCCCCATGTACACTTTGTTTCGATGTCGAGGAGGATACTTAGTATGTCAATATATTTTATGTATACACATGCATGTTCTCCGGGTCTTTAGTTATGAATGTAGACTTCAACAAATCTTTACATGCAGGAATGATGTTTGGCATTGTACCTCTTACCAGACTCCACCGAGGCTCCTCAAGAATCTACTTTTTTCACACACTATAGGTGTTATTGTTTCATTCGATACTACTTCCTATTTTTACTATGTCTTGACATACTTTTTATCTTTCTAACATGCTAACGGGTGCTTCATGTGTAGCATTTGCCTTGCAGGACTATATGCCACCATGGTTATCTGTTACACTTTGTTTTCCATTGTTTTCTATTGTATGTTATTGTTTAGGGCTATGCCCTATGAATTGTTTAATCATTGTTTGTATGCTTTTGGTCACTTTGGCCCTAATTTTATTGTGACATTGTGAGCAAAGTGTCCCATGTTTGAAACCCGCTTTTTGTGGTCTGTCTTATATGCACCTTTTTTTGTTACATTATTTCTCTATGATATGTTTGCTCACTTTTTCCTAACACATATATCTAGCCACTTTATTTGCATGTGCCTTGGTTTCTACCATTCACATTCCCTCCCCCTACAAAGATAAAATTCAAATCAGCATCCAGTCCTCTCTTTAGGCCACATTCTCCTAAAGAACATCACATGCACCCCAAACAAGGGGGTATACATTAGGTGAATCAGTCACCCCATACAACATCTCGAGCTATAAGTACAGAACATAATTTTTATACAGTCTCAAAATGACACATAATATGACTTGGGTCCTCGGTAAAGTATAAACTCCAGCGCCTAGGCTCATATAGGAGCGCTCAGTACCTATGTCCTCCCAGGTGCTAATGTCTTGGGGAAAAATAGAAATATTCTCATATTAACATAGTTCACAGCAATTTTAGAGTAGTTTACAATACATGCACATTCCTCCATCAACAGAATGCATTTTATCTCCATTTCAATTGGAACAAACATTACATATGGAAAAAATCAAGAACAACAAGAACAAAATAGGATCACACCATTTGCAGTTTTTTTATAATCAAGGCAGAGTCATGAAAGGAGATTAACACTCGACCTCACTCCCCAACACTTGCTCTTTAGCATGAAATCGCCAAAAAAACTCGCATTTTGCGTGAGATTGCCCAAAAACTCACTCTTTCACACTTGGCGTGAGATCACCTAAAAACTCACTCTTTTACAACATTTTGGACAATTTTATCCTTTTCACTCTTCGCAAATCAGTGCACACTTTCCATTTACTACTTTTACATGCTTTACATACTTATGCAAATTTTTCATATACACATCTTTGACTACTTCTTCTCTCTCTTTTATAGGTCCTATTGATGTGTAATCATAGCACCCCTGATTGTTTGCAACTCAATAGATTGAAACTGTCAGTGTGATTGCATAACATGGAGCTTTTCCCAAAGTGTGGGACTTTACAATCGGGAAAGATCTCTAGATGAAGGTTGGTTCTTATTCCTCTATTCTAATACACACACTCAAATTGTAGAGGATCTATCCTAAAATATACTCTAACTTGCCAAGGAGACAGGGTTGAAAATATTGCAAGAAATTAAACCTAATCTATATGAGGTGATGCACCAAAAGGAATGTTGAATAACTTGCCTTGCATGGAAATGAAAGTGAAACAAGATTGAAGAGGATGAACATCAACACAAATCAGTTTCTTATCACAAATTCATTCACCATTAAACACAAACTATCAAAACATGTAACACAACCTAAATTGCATAGTTAACCAAAGTTGTAATGAGAGATCATAAAGATGCAATGAACACAAGAGAGGGTTGAAATTCATCCACAGACTTATATTATTGCTCCACAGATTTGATACAGTGCATTACAATGGCCAAGAGGCAAAAATTGCATTTACTAGTTTGAATGGGAGGTTTGAACTCCAAAAATTCACTTACAGACAAGAGAATAAAGGAGGGTGCAAAGCAAAATTATCCAACCTTTTGAAGTGAACCCCTCCTTACATTATATAGGAAGAATGAAAGAAGTGAGAGAGAAGGAATTTGAAATCTTTCTTCAACCACCCTAAAATGAATTAAAATCACCTATAACAATGATGTATGCCACTGCAAACCCATGCCTCCATGTAATTTTCCTTGTTGGAGAAAAAAGGAATCCCATGCCTCATCATTTGGGTAGGTGAGAAATTTGGAAACATCCCTCTAAAATGGAGCATTTTGAAATACTTAGTCTCACTAAAATTAAGAAAACTAGTCATAGTTGTGTAGAGGACACTGAGGGATTTCAAAAAGTCTAATTTTGTGCAAATCTGAGCTTTCAGTCAAAAGTTATGGCCATCTAAAGATGAGGGTGTCATACTACAATAAATGCTAGTGGTGATCTCTGCCTTTTGAGACTCCGAATTACATCGCATCCTCCAAAATTAAAAAATTCAAACTTTCAAGATTCATAACTTCAAACATTTTGATTTTGGAGTTCGGGTTATTGTTCATCCTCCTAAGTTCATGAAACCTCCAAAACTCTGAAACCCCAAAGTCTAAATTTTAGAATTTGGGTTTCGGGGGTCAAGTTTTGATTTTTGCGCACAGACCTGGGTTTCAACGTTTCGAATGTCAAAACCCCAAAGTCTGAAATTCAGACTTTGGGTTTTAGAATTTTACGTTTTCAGGGTTTTGGGACTTCGGGTTTCGGTGTTTGGGACTTCAGACTTCGGACTTCGAGATTTCATGATTTGAGAGGATTTCACATTCGTGTTCTTCAACCTATTCGACCAATCCCGAAATGTGATCTCCCATGGCTGAATCGATCCCTCATTTTCTCTCTGTGGGGTCTTGTTTGTCCAGAGTTTTCCTTAGGGAAAAATCGGATAATAGGTCCTTCATTAATATGCAACAAGAAGTAGCCTTTAAACAAGCTACAACAATGATAGGTACAACACTCATGCATATACCCCTAGAGTCACTTTCCTTTCCTAGTTTCCATGCTTCATTTTACATTCATTGCATGCTTCACTTGTCTCTTCGGCATGTTATCACCATCACATTCTATATGGTTATCAAGTACGTATCTTTTATCTACTTTATGTTATCGATTATTCACTCAACAACATAAAGTGGGGGCAAATGTAGACTCAAAATTATGCACTTAGGTACAATTCTAGGTCCATAAACACATACCATCATTCATATGATTCCTAAGTAAGAAGACTAGTAATTGACCATTGTCTTTGGCCTTTTTCCATTGTTTCTTGTTATCAATCTAGTCTTTCACACCCTACATCCCATTTGGTACTTTAATTGATTATCTTGTATGACTTCAAACATCAATGTTAAGCCAAGACACCAAAGCACCTGTGCGCCCTCATCCCCTCTGGCCACCCCTAACTTCTTTTCACCTCACTCACTCTTTTTGGGCCTCTTTTATATTTTGGGCATCTTTTCTACTTATGGGTCAGCCTTCTAGTTGTCAATTACAAAATTCAAACAAGGGAATCATATAAATACAAAGTTATGTGACCAAAATAAAGGACCAAGATCTAAGCATCTACTATCATCACCTAAGCTTGCATCCAAAGACATCTAAGAGCACTAAAAGCATTCATCTAGCATCCATTCAAGGGACAAGGGACTACATTTTCTGCATACACAACATAGGAAGGGGAAGTTCATTTTTCCATCCATACATCTATCTACATTTGTTACATCTAGCCACCCGTTATCAAGTGAACTTGCATAAAGGCATCCTAGGAAAAATTCTTTCACACGCTCACAAGAACTTCATGAATTTGAGATGTAATGTAGCACTCGGTTGTAAGCTCACTCTGTCGAGTGACCGTCAGGGTCAATCCAACTCCCCATATTGCATCTTTATTTTTTTGGATTTGATGTGGTTTTGGGGTTTTGGTGTTGAATCTTTGTCTTGCAGATTACAAGTACCTCGGAAATCATAGTGTGATATACGGGAGATCAACAAAGACTATTTGCGACACTTGTGTGACACAGTGAAGATCAAGTTCTGATCATTTTTGTAGTCGTAGGTGCCCAGGAGAGGTCATCAACGCCCGTGCACCCATGTCCTATTGTGGGCACCCATGTCCAACCTATTTCATGATTTACATAATTTATTCAAAGCAATAACGACACAGGTCACTTCTGTTCAGCAATTTTCTCAATCTGCATTTGTCCCAAATCGAGCACAAATCGATTAAATCCATTCCCCTCTCTCTTGCACTTGGAGTTTCATATTTCATTGGCTTATTACTTGTGTCAAATATGTATTCTAGCATTTCTTTATCATATGTAACTCTGCAATTAGAGTTTAATAAAACAACTTTTGTCAAATCACTACCTATTATAGGAATTTCAAATTGAAATTGTGTAATTGAATTTACAAATGGAGTGTGGTAATCCTACTCTTCACCTCAAAGACAATACTAAGCTTGTCCCAAATTTCTCTAATGGTGTCAGCGTCACTTATGTGAAGATTTACCTCATCTGTAACTCTAGAAATGATGGTGAACTTGACTTTCTAATTTTCCTCGTCTCTTATTTGATTTGAAAATAAACCATATAAATTAACACTTAAAAAAGGGAAGAGGCTACCAAAAATGAGAAAAAGCACGACAATGCCCCCAAAATAAAGATGTTTATTTGAATCCACAACCTCCTAAAGTACAAATCAAAACTATTGCCAATAATTTCAGTCAGGCGCGTAGGGACGCATATAAGTGTCAATCTTAATACTTGAAAATAATCTACATACAATTTGACATAATAGTTAGCCTTACAACCTAAACGTTCAATGTTTGCATCCAATGCTACAACTGCTTGTTTATTATATTGTTATTTTTTATATTAAAAAGAGTAACTAAAGAGGTTGATATGAAATCTGTTGAGCATGTATGCATAATGCACTCGTCCAATTATTCCAACGGACAGTACTGCTAAAATGACTCCATATTTGGGCATGCCCTAATTTGACACGTCAGATCCTTCGTTTATATGTGGCAGAATGTAATCACTATATTGTCCTCACGTTAAAATTTTGATTTTCCTCCGACGATAGGCGTGGTCGTGGCTGATTGAGTTCCCCTCAAATTGAACAAGAAGTTTCTCATAGATTCAATTTAGATTTTTGAAACAAAAAACAAATATCTGAAACGATTGAAAAATAACTATTGGCCAGGAAATGGTGAATCCTTCGTGAGCGAGTCTATTTTAATTTTTAGATTACTCAAATTTAGCCAATCCTGAACATGGGGTTGTATAAATGGAAAACATGTAATCCGAGGATATATTTAATACATTCTACAAGAATTTGGCTATGTATATGCATTATATTTGACTCTCAAGAAATTATTAATTTTTGACAAGATTAAACTAAAGCCAGAGTTGCAATTTATTAATCAAATACTAACATAAGTACATTTCATAAGTCCAAAAAAGTCTTAGAGACGTTAAGAGTTGGATCAGTATAATCATGTAGGACTTGGAGAATGATGTAGTCTGAACTTCTGAAGAGGTCAAGAGAGATGACATGTTGCTTCAATGCAGAGTCGGTACACTTGTGTCAATATATTCATTCAATCATAAAAATGTCATTACATATGTCTATATGTACCACAATTTTGTGTGTGTTCTCAAAACACTCAGTACATTTCAGAACTAGTTTAAAACACATAAAAATCCAATGCTTAGTTGCATTTTCATTATCCAGGTAGAAAATATAGACCTCTCTCTCACTAAAACAAAAAAATCATAGAAAATGTTTTAAATAGAACAGTAGATTCATACAACTGCAAAACTTTAAAAGTGCTAATTTTTATATGATGGCATAAAGTTATAAATTCTTAAAAACTGATTGCTAAGTACAAATATTTGAACTGAAACATATTTGAAGGAGTACATAAGATATAGAAAATCATAATATCATCGGTGGAAATTGTTCAACATAATTGAAATCTAGTTCAAGTGTCAAATTAATCTTATTATTTAAACAAAACAAAAATATTAGTTAGGTATCTTCCTTACTCATATCCCTAACCCTTACAAGGTAACTAATAAAATTTAAATCAATAGTCAATTAAAAAATAAATCTTAAAATAAATGATGGGAGGATATATTTATAGTTTCATAAGTTATTTTATTGTTTATACCTGGAGAGAAAAAAATAAGGAAATGTTTTAGAAACATCAAAATACATAACACATTTTCAATTTAAAATAAAAGAATCATGAATATGAACCCAAACCAAAAGAGTATCAATATGACAAGTTAGATGCGCATTCTTTGTTCTAAATGCAAATTCCAAAATTATTGCTTTTAGAAAGAGATCTTCAAAGAAGATGACCATGGCTTGGACTATAGAGTACAACATAGATCATATTTGAATAGATATCACAAACAACATTGATTTCTAGATATAGTCATGGAAAAGAATTTCTTTAATATTATTTCTTTTGGGTTTTCCAATTTTATTGACTACTAGAGTAGGATTAAAACTTCAAGGTTTTAGTCAAAAATTTTGTAGTTAACAAAGGCACACACCTTAGAAAACACATCATTATTCATGATGACACAATTTAACTTATTGGCTAATTTAGACTAAACTTGTCATGAATACATTTATTTTTTTACTAACAAAAAATCAATTTTCACAAACCTAATTTTCATGGATTATTTTCATATCTATGCAAGACCAATTTTTCAATTAGTTAAAAATAAAATAAAAAATCATGACCAATAGAGACGTGATATTTTTGCGAGGTGTTTTTGCATACTATAGTTTGATTTTTGTAATTATATCATTCATACGGTTGTGATGTACCAAAGTAATTTAGTTATTTTTAATCAAACGTTTTGCGTAGAATTTTAAATACTTTAATTAAGGTAGTTTAATATAGTTGAGATTAGCATAATAGTTCTTTAGATTAATATGAGTTCTTCTATATGAATATTTTTGAAATAATGTGAAATATTTCCATTGGATAAAAGGAAGAGCTCTAATGTATGGTTTTATCAATGTTTGCCTATTCAAAAGAAGCCATAGGAAGACATAAATATGAATTTTATTTTAGTATTACCTAGACAATATCGGTTTTGATTTTTTTGTAGTAGATTGATTTTATAATAGGTTACACTTTCTATCATGTAACAAGATAAGTGATGCTAGACACATTGCCAATTTATTGTACGAGGATATTTTAAGGCTTCATGATTTATTGTGTAACCTAGTTTTTGACAAAGATGTTAAATTTTTCAGAAATTTTAGATGAATTATGAAATAATTTAGATGCAAATTTATATATAGTTCAATTAATCATATCACCCACATACTAATAGATAGAAAAAGGTTGTACATAGAATTTGGCATAATATTCTAATTAGATTTTAGGTTAGAGATAAGCTAGGGACATGGGAATCAATATTATCACAAGTAAAATTTTCTCATAAGAATTCAATCAACAGAGTGCATCAAAGAAACCTTCGCATATTCTATATGGAAGAAGTTTGAGAGAGGTTACTGAGCTTCAAATTTTGGAAAATTACTAGGAGAGAATTGCATAAGCATAAGATTTTTATGTCGGGAAAGTACCAATAAGTGTGTAGGATCTTAACTAAAGGTAACACAAAATACACACATCATGCGAGATGAACAAAGAAAATGAGTTTATTTTCAAGTAGGAGATATTGTCTTAATAGACCTAAGGAAGGTCGGGTTTCTAAGAGGTACATATTGTAAGTTGAAAATTTAAAATAACATAAGATCGTACATAATAACAAGAAAACTTACATCCACCGCATATGAGATAAAGATACTGTAAGGTATGAATATTTTAGACATTTTAATGTTATAAATTTATATCGTAATTTAGAAGGACATAGTAGTGAAGAAATTATAGATTCATATAGTAGATGTCGAGGTCTTAGAGAAAGTAAAAGAAAATAACCAAAGAGGAAAATTAATAAAAGGAGCAGAGAAATATGTATCATAAACTACAAGGACTATTTCATCAAATGAATGCTCTAATACATAGAATATGTGATATGGATTATCTCATTTGAAGATGTAAAGAATGGAATACCATTGTATAATTTTAAGTTAGACATAAGTAAGAGATTATGTGATTTATTTGTTTCAAAAGTGTATGATGCAAGAACATCCCATTGATGGGAATTCTACATTAAAAAAAAGAGTAATAATTTAAAAAAATGTTTTAATAATAGTTTTATATAAAGAGTCTTCGAGACGATATAAGATTTAAAGTATATTCTATACTCAAGAACATGTCTCAAAATTTGGCACAAGATAGTATTTAAATGACACAATATATAATTGTTTTCTATCGTAAGAAATCCGTGAAAAAGAAATATATGGTCATGATGCATCAAAAATATTCATGACATGTTTACATATTTATTTGGATGGTCCATGTAACGACCCAAAAACCACACACACGAACAACACAGTGAAATACAGGATAAATTTTTTTTTTTTTACTTGTTTGACACATAACATGACGCAACATGTCGTCACCAAGGATACAACTAACACTTGTGAACAACTTGATATAAGGATGGCCATAAAGGCAAAGACGGAAATGTTCACCTATCAAGGACAATTTACTTTTCCTTTTTACAAGACAACATGGAAGTCCAACCACATGACACACTTACATTTAGGGGCATCCACGAGGAAATTCTTGTTAAATTTTCTTGTTTACTAAAGTGTCTCTTAATTCTTAACTTACGTTCTTATAAAATTTCATGTAATGATTCACACAATTCTTTTCACAAGGGAGAACTTCTTTCTTTTCAACTATTGACTAAATAGCTTAAGGCCAAGCTTTCTAAACTAGGATCATCAATTTTATGTCCAAATCTTTCTTATTCATTTGATTTTAGAACATTTTCCATTTCTTACAAGGTTAATTAATCTTACTCAAGCCACTAACACATGTTCCACAACTCTATTGCACAGGTGAAGGCATAAGCTCCGATTGAGTGGAAAGTACCGCTTAGGGTTCATAACAATAACCTTCTTGTTTAAGGATCAAATTTTGACCTTGCTTAAGAAATATCACCATGAATCATGGTAAGGGTTAACGGAACAGGACAAATGAATTCAGCTTCAAGGTCACATTGTCCACTATCCGTCTTTTATTGAGGCTAAGAGTTTATCAAGATTGGTTAAATGTTCCATCTAGACTTTACTTTATTAAGTTTGACAAAGGAGAACATTTCAAATGATAGAGAGATATTTAAGGTTTTATTAATCAATTTCCTCCTACTCAATAAATCTATCATCTTCTAAAATCTAACCATTGATTTCACCATGAGATCATTTAAGGTTTCACCAAAAAGATAGTGTTTATTAGTTTAGCTCGGAAAAAAAAAACAAGTAATCATATTTTGTTACAAAAGATAGATTCCTCTTGATTGTTCCAGGTCTCAAAGGTTTCAAGTGGATCACATCTACATTAATATGTTCATATACATAAATTTTCGTTTAACTTTTATAAGGACTATCCAGTCCACTTTATAGTGCTTACAAACTCATTGCTACTATGCCTTAGTAGGATTTACAACTCAACATTTTAACTCAAGAGCAAAGTTTGATAGTTACAACAACAATATTCTACAATACATTTACTAAGGCACTGACCCTTCTTCTAAAAATTTTCCACTAGATGTTATCAATAGTTTAACCATAAAAGACAACGTACAAGCACCAAAGTGGATATCATCTATGCAACTACAACGGCCACTTCTTTCATACTTGAGCTCGGAAAAACAACCTGCAAAAACATGTTAGCTTTTGTCAGTTCAAAAGAATTGGCATGAGCATGCATTCCTTTTCCTAGATATTTCATCAAAATTAATTGAATGACTAGTGCATGATTTCCATTCCAAGGCATAAGCAAAAGTAATTTGTATGAAGGTAAACAAAATAGATATCTAGTTAACAAAAGGCACACTGCAGAACATATGAAAGCCAAAATTGTGCATTTTCTATCCAAGGTTACCCTTACACCCTACATTCTAAATTATAACAAATTTCCCACATAATACACCTTTTTATTTTCCTTAAGTAAGATAGCGATAGCAACTTCACATTCACAAAACAGAATAAAGGAATCGTACTACAACCACCCGATATAGAAATAGTAAATTCTCCTGATAATGTCAAAAAAAAGGTAACAAGATTTATTATTCCGAACATCCCTACTCAGAGCAAGAATGCCACACAAGTCCACTAAAACTCATACAGCCTATGAGGGGGGTTATGGCCACTCAAGGACCCAATTCAAAGATCATGTAAAAAGGAATGCATTGCACTTGCGTACACCTTAAAAAAATGTAGCTGACGTTTTTGATTGCTATACCCAATGTTTAATTATATATTCAAGATTAACAACGTCCACGAATGATAAGTTGAAACTTTGAAAGCTCTCTTAAGCCGCAAGTGCCAACTCCGCACATCCCTCAACGAAAACCCCTTCATTCCCAACATAATAAAATATTTCAATGTTATACACTACTAACTTACTTACCGATATGACGAAGAAGGGTCTCATAAAACATTGTTGCTTGGGGGTAAATGTAATTTACCTTTCACGGGTCCCCGAAAGCATCTCAAGCCTCAGACTTAATTCCATGTTCACCACATCCGACATATACTTCATTGTTTGTTGCTCGGAAGGGGTAAAACATTGTTCCTGCACTCACTACCGTGGGGGCGTCCGACAAGGAAAAGCTTTTCTTATAATAATAAAAAGATTTAAGTAACTTACACAGTTATGTCGGGCGCATAGGGTATCCCATGTACAAAACGAGAGTCCCTTGAATACTTTAAGTATTTTCTCCAAAGGTTTGAGTAAGGTTTTCCTTATAACAAACCCTCAAATTTTCCATCTCAAAGAAGCCGATGGACCTTTCATAAGACGATTAGGAGGTAATACAAATGTAGGACTGACGAGGATATCCCTTGCCAAGGTACTAAAATTTTTAAGGTCATCATAAGCTAGGTAAGTAAGTTAGATTTGGCCAAAACATGTTTGCATAAGACGGCGTCGCAAACCCACTATCTAGTCATAGCCAGTCACATCCGACAAGCATAATGCACAGTTCGTTAAAGCTTCAAAAAGGAAAAAGAAATTTACATTGTTCCAACCTTGTAGTCGACCTCCCAGGGATGAAATTGGGATGAGATTATACCAAACTAGATTGCTAAAAAGAAAAGGATGAGCAAGGGTCGCTCTAGTATCATTTCCAATATGAATTAATATTAGACCGTGATAACAACAAAAGGGCAATAAATACACTTCTTCTCCAGAGGTAAATAGTTTTATTCATTTATCACCTGCTCTCCTCTATAACCATAGGGATACATAACGGAGGTAAAAAGCAAATCACATTTTTTTTTTTTTCTAAAGAGGACAGCACTTAAACAAACAACTCCTCATTGCCATGCTGAGGAAGGTCCAAAACCAGGTCGCAGAAGGAAGAAAACTGCTCCTACAGGCATAACACAGACGTATCTAATAAGACCCCTCACACATCTAGCAAAAGCAAGAAAATACACTCTTGGCAGGGAAGGCATGCAAAAGCCACACAACATTTCAAATGATAAAAATCTCACGCAGAGCTTATCTCAAACCAACACAGCACACAATTACCAGGAGAACAAGCAATAATCATGCATTTAATTATAAAAGGAAATAGCTGGAAAAAGGGAAAAAAAAGCAGCTCATGCCTGTTCCTCGTGATTCAACATCACTCCTGGCTCTGAGAGGCATCTACCGCAATGGTAATTAAACCTTTTCCTTCATCGATTTGAGGACGGTGTCAAACTCTCGGTCTGCAAACACTTCACCGTTGTAGCTTGTAAGGTGTGATAATTCCAATGAAACCTTTATGCCCTGCCAAATCGGTGACTCGTTGAAACAGCTCATAAAATTGCAAGGTAAAACGTGCTTCATGAATAATCTGATATGAAACAGGTCGGCCTCTATGAGGTTCTCTTCCATGGGTTACGTCAAAAACAAGCAAGGTCTCAAAAGAGAGAATCTCTCGTAATAAATTTCATCAGTCTGCTTGGTAACACCCTCACCGTCCAAGGTCGATTTTGGAGAAACAACTCTCAATACAAGATCGGATCTGAAAAAAATATCCTCGCTACCTTCATCTCCCAAGACATTTTCTCCAACATTGCAAAGATCTCCGTGCCCGTGGGTGTGATCTCGCCACTTACACAAAAGCATGCACCATTTTATTGCCTTTAAACCAACTACATCCGAGTTTCTTTTTAATTCCTCTATCCTTCATCGATCTCCTTCCTGCACCCTCTCTCTCCTTTCACCCCTCGCCATGAGAGCCTGCCTACTTAGTGACTCGATGAAGAAGTTCATATAATAGCAAGCAAATCGTGCTTCATGAATATACTAAAATGAAACAGATCCACGCCTATTAGATTCTCTCCCATGAGTTACATCGTAAGACAAGTAAGAAGCAATAGAGAATCTTAGAAATAAATCTCATCAGGTCTTCTGGTAACACTCCTGCTGTCACTTAATCGATTTTGATACAAAATATCTTGAAGGAGAATCCCGACTTGAGGAGGATGCAAGTAAACATGAACGGATAACATCATAGTTGGACAACCTGCTTGTTGGAGGCGCTCACGAAGGCTTCCACTATAATGCAACAGTGTGCCCGCCGCCTAGCCAATCTATTGCTATTGTCAGGTTGTTTGTCATGTCATGTTCTTTGTGGATCCCCAACAAGAACACACCCCGCAGCATCCAATGAAAGGGGAGGTAACACGCCTACTGCAACAGCTTGTAGCTTCATCTATAACCACCATACCAAACCCGCGCGGCCAGCAGGGAAGGCGCCCAACAGTCCTCCATGCCACAAAAAAAACCTTCCTCCACGTTTCTAAACCCCCCTTATCCTCTGCTATACGCACGAAAAACGCCACTCCAGGCTCCTCCATTGAAGGTGCGACCAGAAGAAGAAGGAGGTATCCTGCTGCTATCCAACACTGCGAATAGAACTAGCTTCTGAGCTTCAATGCCCATCACAAACCCCAATAAAAGACTCACCCTCCAACCTCACGCGGCCAGAAACATGGCAAGAGCAGGTAAGAAGACAAAAACACAGAAGATTTAGTAATAAAATCCCATTTTGAAATGCAAGCGGCCAGCATGGAGGAAAGTACACGGTGGGTGGGTAATAAACATAGTTTCATTAACTCCCAACAACCGTAATGCCAAACAAGGCACCAAAAGAAATACAAACAGAATATGGCAGGAGGCCATACACTCTTCCACGCACCCCCCACTTGCCAGGAAACAAATAAAATAAGGAAACCTTCAACCCCACGCCAACCATAAGGAGTAAGAACCATAAAGGCAGTCGGTGGGTGAAGGCACACTTCCATATTATGAAATAAGGTATGCGTGGATGCCGGAAGGGCTTAGTAAATTTAAATAAAGCAATTTGTTATGCAGATTCTTATGTCTTTATATATAAAAAAATAGATATTCATATCTCCACGCCAAGTAGTCGAGAAGAAAAAGACCAAACAATCTTACAAGTCGGTGGATGAAAAAAAATAACATGGCCTGAAAAGGCTTAATTTATTCCACATAAAATTTTATTGTTTATTTACACAATTAAAGTATAATTGATACTGATTCATTTATTATCTATTCTTATTACGCTTTAAGACGTCGTGACACCTAAACGGGGTTCGAATAATCGTTTAGGAACTAACACGATAGTGACAAAACAAAATAATTTGATCGAGGGGTCGGGCACAAGAGAGATCAATACTATGGTTGAAAAGCTTGCAAGTAACTAATAACTATACTGCTAAAAGAAAATGACACTAACATAAATAATCGCCAATCGACAAAATAATTTAAAATATTATTTTTATCATTTTTTTTTTTTGCATGACTTTTATTAAAAACATAAAATTATTAATCATATTACTAGCGATCAAAAGGCAAGCTCGACAAGGCGAAGACACAGACGTTTCAAAGGAAACACAACGGCATTCAACTCCTAGAAGCATGGTCGTCGCAGAAGCAAGGGAGCGACGATGAACGGGCATTACATTCTCCTCCCCTTAAGAAAGCATCGTCCTCGATGCGACATTACACAGAGGAAGAGAAATGGTACGCATCAAGGTACAGATAAGGAAGAAAGCACACCCCAAGGTTAAAATTTTAGTTGATTAAAGCACAGCCACAAGGTAGCCTTAGGAACATTTGGCGGAAATTTGACTTTCAAGGTTCTGTGAAGATTGGCAGTTCCCTTTTATTTGTTATTTCATTAGTTCCTTTCCATTAGCATTATTCTTAGTTCAATTTCTTTTAAAATTTCATCATTGAAGAGTTTTGGTTTGTTCCTTATTGTGGGTGCCCAACATGAACAGCTAATACAACACCCTATCAGGTTCAAAAGACACTACAGATTCACAAGCACACAAGTATATTCTTCATGATTGTATTACACCACAAAAAAGGTTACTCAAATACGGAATGGAATAGGCACAGTCCACATAACATAGTACACGTCACACATCAATGACTGACATATAAAATACTCAAACAAAAAGTACTACAATCCACTAGACATTTCCTCAATTTGCATCAATGAAAACTCACATAACACCAAACAAATGCTACAGGTACATAGTGTCCACAAGGGAATCAATGACATGTTCACAACATCACAACACATATCCATCTGACATGAGTAACACATACATCAAAAGACCACTACCAAACATCACAATAACTCAACATATATCCTGAAACATCAACCATACAGACAAATATCATAAGCCTCCCTCAAACTCTTATGCCTCCCTCAAGTCTCTTATGCCTCCCTCAATCTCTTATGCCTCCCTCAAACTCTTATGCCTCCCTCAATCTCTTATGCCTCCCTCGAACTCTTATGCCTCCCTCATACTCTTATGCCTCCCTCAAGGAGGCCGGTTGACCCTATGGTCCAAGACACATAGAGTTCGAACACTCCTAACCCAAGTGACATAATAACGCGTGGTTCAACAACCCGCTAGTTATATGTACTCCTTGGGGCGTACCCCCATACAACGAAGCGGGTCCATAGGTCCAACCAATCCATGGTGCATCCCATGACCCTATTCCACACATCACGACATTAGAACCAGCACAACAATCCAATCAAAGTGCCAAGTGGCAAAGTACAAGCCTTGGGCAAGGCGGTAAAAATTCCAAATTTAAAAGAAGACCCCAAATCAAGCTAAAATAAATGGCCAAATAGCCAAAGTTAGTATCAAAATCCCCATGTTAGTGCCACAAACCAAGGAAATGCCCAAAATTGTAAAGCATTGCAATCAAGAAAAGATGTTGGTCCTTGCAAAATAAAAAAAAAGCTCAATTTACGAATAAAATCAACTTATAATAATGTCACATTATGATAACTGTGTGGCCTTATCTAGCCACCAAAGGGGTACTCAACGAGTTGCTAGCACTCGGACATCGAGCCTCAGCTCATAAAATACATATCAATAATACAACTGTCATCACCTCCATCTGAATCATCCCGCCACCACTTCGACAAGGCTAAACATAGTCATAGATACACTAAGGTTGCATACATACAACCACATAGGGAGAGAGGAAAGAATCACATGTTATCTACTAAACCGAGTTTTGACTCGAGTTAATGACCCATGGTACACCATTCCTCACTCTCAACATACACTTCTACCGATTTCCCTCAGGATCGGTTAGCGTAAGGTTCACAACATAACATACAACAACATCACTAACATAACGGTGGCACACACATAACTACCATAACATCTCACGTATGGTATGTATACAGGGTAGATCACAATCATACATTCACAGAGTGTAACACATCACTTTACCACATTCTGCACCCAAAGTGCAATCACCATACGATAGGGTTCATACACTCACCGCATGACCCAAAATCACAACATGAAGCATTACATATTTCACACAAATCATACATACGATGAACATAGTACATCACAACATAACATCCATTACTACATAACAATGTGGTGCACACATTTCTTCAAAACATGGTAAAAACATCATGATACAACTCATTTCTTTTAACATCAATCTAGTCATACAACACATTGATACACCCACATATCACAATATGTCACAATGCTCCAACACTATGTCATCCACATTATAATTCTTTTCACACATCACAAACAATAATTCACACGTGAACTCTTCATAGAATCCACAAGAAGGAGAGAGAATACTCCCATCCCCAACATATCAACATGATCACAAACACGCACAAGGTGACATACACATCACGTGCGTTCACAATATCACAATTACGACAATAATCACATCACGTTTAAAGCACATTACTCTTCCAATATCTACCACCATCATGCAACATCATCATCATCATGCAGTATCATCATGTAACACCACCACCACCATGTAACATCATCATATAACACCAATCCGGCCCATAGGTTCGAGAGCATGAACCTACGCTCTGATACCAAAGTGTAACGACCCAAAAACACCACACATGAACAACACAGTGAAATACAGGATAAAATTTTTTTTTTTTTTACTTGCTTGACACATAACATGACGCAACATGCCGTCACCAAGGATACAACTAACACTGTGAACAACTTGATACAAGGATGGCCATAAAGGCAGCACGGAAACGTTCACACCTATCAAGGACAATTTACTTTTCCTTTTTACAAGACAACATGGAAGTCCAACCACATGACACACTTACATTTAGGGGCATCCCACGAGGAAATTCTTGTTAAATTTTCTTGTTTACTAAAGTGTCTCTTAATTCTTAACTTACGTTCTTATAAAATTTCATGTAATGATTCACACAATTCTTTTCACAAGGGAGAACTTCTTTCTTTTCAACTATTGACTGAATAGCTTAAGGCCAAGCTTTCTAAACTAGGATCATCAATTTTATGTCCAAATCTTTCTTATTCATTTGATTTTAGAACATTTTCCATTTCTTACAAGGTTAATTAATCTTACTCAAGCTTCTAACACATGTTCCACAACTCTATTGCACAGGTGAAGGCATAAGCTCCGATTGAGTGGAAAGTACCGCTTAGGGTTCATAACAATAACCTTCTTGTTTAAGGATCAAATTTTGACCTTGCTTAGGAAATATCACCATGAATCATGGTAAGGGTTAACGGAACAGGACAACAGAATTCAGCTTCAAGGTCACATTGTCCACTATCCGTCTTTTATTGAGGCTAAGAGTTTATCAAGATTGGTTAAATGTTCCATCTAGACTTTACTTTATTAAGTTTGACAAAGGAGAACATTTCAAACGATAGAGAGATATTTAAGGTTTTATTAATCAATTTCCCTCCTACTCAATAAATCCTATCATCTTCTAAAATCTAACCATTGATTTCACCATGAGATCATTTAAGGTTTCACCAAAAAAATAGTGTTTATTAGTTTAGCTCGGGGGAAAAACAAGTAATCATATTTTGTTACAAAAGATAGATTCCTCTTGATTGTTCCAGGTCTCAAAGGTTTCAAGTGGATCACATCTACATTAATATGTTCATATACATAAATTTTCGTTTAACTTTTATAAGGAATATCCAGTCCACTTTATAGTGCTTACAAACTCATTGCTACTATGCCTTAGTAGGATTTACAACTCAACATTTTAACTCAAGAGCAAAGTTTGACAGTTACAACAACAATATTCTACAATACATTTACTAAGGCACTGACCCTTCTTCTAAAAATTTTCCACTAGATGTTATCAATAGTTTAACCATAAAAGACAACGTACAAGCACCAAAGTGGATATCATCTATGCAACTACAACGGCCACTTCTTTCATACTTGAGCTCGGAAAAACAACCTGCAAAAAAACATGTTAGCTTTTGTCAGTTCAAAAGAATTGGCATGAGCATGCATTCCCTTTTCCTAGATATTTCATCAAAATTAATTGAATGACTAGTGCATGATTTCCATTCCAAGGCATAAGCAAAAGTAATTTGTATGAATGTAAACAAAATAGATATCTAGTTAACAAAAGGCACACTGCAGAACATATGAAAGCCAAAATTGTGCATTTTCTATCCAAGGTTACCCTTACACCATACATTCTAAATTATAACAAATTTCCCACATAATACACCTTTTTATTTTCCTTAAGTAAGATAGCGATAGCACTTCACATTCACAAAACAGAATAAAGGAATCGTACTACAACCACCCGATATAGAAATAGTAAATTCTCCTGATAATGTCAAAAAAAAGGTAACAAGATTTATTATTCCGAACATCCCTACTCAGAGCAAGAATGCCACACAAGTCCACTAAAACTCATACAGCCTATGAGGGGGGGTTATGGCCACTCAAGGACCCAATTCAAAGATCATGTAAAAAGGAATGCATTGCACATGCGTACACCTTAAAAAAAAATGTAGTGACGTTTTTGATTGCTATACCCAATGTTTAATTATATATTCAAGGTTAAACAATGTCCACGTATGATAAGTTGAAACTTTGAAAGCACTATTAAGCCGCAAGTACCAACTCCACACATCCCTCAACGAAAACCCTTCATTCCCAACATAATAAATATTTCAATGTTATACACTACTAACTTACTTACCGATATGACGAAGAAGGGTCTCATAAAACATTGTTGCTTGGGGGTAAATGTAAATTACCTTTCACGGGTCCTCGAAAGCATCTCAAGCCTCAGACTTAATTCCATGTTCACCACATCCGACATATACTTCATTGTTTGTTGCTCGGAAGGGGTAAAACATTGTTCCGCACTCACTACCGTGGGGCATCCGACAAGGAAAAGCTTTTCTTATAATAATAAAAAGATTTAAGTAACTTACAGTTATGTGGGCGCATAGGGTATCCCATGTACAAAACGAGAGTCCCTTGAATACTTTAAGTATTTTCTCCAAAGGTTTGAGTAAGGTTTTCCTTATAACAAACCCTCAAATTTTCCATCTCAAAGAAGCCGATGGACCTTTCATAAGACCAGTTAGGGAGGTAATACAAATGTAGGAATGACGAGGATATCCCTTGGCTAGGGTACAAAATTTTTTAAGGTCATCATAAGCTAGGTAAGTAAGTTAGATTTGGCCAAAACATGTTTGCATAAGACGGCGCAAACCCACTATCTAGTCATAGCCAGTCACATCCGACAAGCATAATGCACAGTTCGTTAAAGCTTCAAAAAGGAAAAAGAAATTTACATTGTTCCAACCTTGTAGTCGACCTCCCAGGGATGAAATTGGGATGAGATTATACCAAACTAGATTGCTAAAAAGAAAAGGATGAGCAAGGGTCGCTCTAGTATCATTTCCAATACGAATTAATATTAGACCGTGATAACAACAAAAGGGCAATAAATACACTTCTTCTCCAGAGGTAAATAGTTTTATTCATTTATCACCTGCTCTCCTCTATAACCATAGGGATACATAACGGAGGTAAAAAGCAAATCACATTTTTTTTTTTTTAAAGAGGACAACACTTAAACAAACAACTCCTCATTGCCATGCTGAGGAAGGTCCAAAACCAGTCGCAGAAAGGAAGAAAACTGCTCCTACAGGCCTAACATAGACGTATCTAATAAGACCCCTCACACATCTAGCAAAAGCAAGAAAATACACTCTTGGCGGGGAAGGCGTGCAAAAGCCACACAACATTTCAAATGATAAAAATCTCACGCAGAGCTTATCTCAAACCAACACAGCACACAATTACCAGGAGAACAAGCAATAATCATGCATTTAATTATAAAAGGAAATAGCTGGAAAAAGGGAAAAAGCAGCTCATGCCTGTTCCTCCTGATTCAACATCACTCCTGGCTCTGAAAGGCATCTACCGCAATGGTAATTAAACCTTTTCCTTCATCAGATTTGAGGACAGCGTCAAACTCTCGGTGCAAACACTTCAGCTGTAGCTTGTAAGGTGTGATAATTCCAACAGAAACCTTTATGCCTGCCAAATCAGTGACTCGTTGAAACACTCATAAAATTGCAAGGTAAAACGTGCTTCATGAATAATCTGATATGAAACAGGTCGGCCTCTATGAGGTTCTCTTCCATGGGTTACGTCGTAAAACAAGCAAGGTCTCAGTAGAGAATCTCTGTAATAAATTTCATCAGGTCTGCTGGTAACACCCTCACTGTCCAAGGTCGATTTTGGAGAAACAACTCAGTACAAGATCTGGATCTGAAAAAAATATCCTGCTACCTTCATCTCCCAAGACATTTTCTCCAACATTGCAAAGATCTCCTGTGCCCGTGGGTGTGATCTGCCACTTACACAAAAGCATGCACCATTTTATTGCCTTTAAACCAACTACATCCGAGTTTCTTTTTAATTCCTCTATCCTTCATCGATCTCCTTCCTGCACCCTCTCTCTCCTTTCACCCCTCGCCATGAGAGCCTGCCTACTTAGTGACTCGATGAAGAAGTTCATATAATAGCAAGCAAATCGTGCTTCATGAATATACTAAAATGAAACAGATCCACGCCTATTAGATTCTCTCCCATGAGTTACATCGTAAGACAAGTAAGAAGCAATAGAGAATCTTAGAAATAAATCTCATCGGTCTTCTCAGTAACACTCTACTATCACTTAATCGATTTTGATACAAAATATCTTGAAGGAGAATCCCGACTTTGAGGATGCAGTCAAAACTGAACGGATAACATCATAGTTGGACAACCTGCTTGTTGGAGGCGCTCACGAAGGCTTCCACTATACTGTAGTGTGCCTGCCGCCTAGCCAATCCTGCTGTTGTAGGCTGTTGCTGTCTGTTGCTGTGGATCCCCAACAAGAACACACCCCGCAACATCCAATGAAAGGGGAGGTAACACGCCTACTGCAACAGCTTGAAGCTTCATCTATAACCACCATACCAAACCCGCGCAGCCAGCAGGGAAGGTGCCCAACAGTCCTCCATGCACAAAAAAACCTTCCTCCATGTTTCTAAACGCCCCCTTATCCTCTGCTATACGCACGAAAAACGCCACTCCAGGCTCCTCCATTGAAGGTGCGACCAGAAGAAGAAGGAGGTATCCTGCTGCTATCCAACACTGCGAATAGAACTAGCTTCTGAGCTTCAATGCCCATCACAAACCCCAATAAAAGACTCACCCTCCAACCTCACGCGGCCAGAAACACGGCAAAGAAGCAGGTAAGAAGACAAAATCACAGAAGATTTAGTAATAAAATCCCATTTTGAAATGCAAGCGGCCAGCATGGAGGAAAGTACACGGTGGGTGGGTAATAAACACAGTTTCATTAACTCCCAACAACCGTAATGCCAAACAAGGCACCAAAAGAAAAACAAACAGAATATGGCAGGAGGCCATACACTCTTCCACGCACCCCCCACTTGCCAGGAAACAAATAAAAAAAGGAAACCTTCAACCCCACGCCAACCATAAGGAGTAAGAACCATAAAGGCAGTCGGTGGGTGAAGGCACACTTCCATATTATGAAATAAGGTATGCGTGGATGCCGGAAGGGCTTAGTAAATTTAAATAAAGCAATTTGTTATGCAGATTCTTATGTCTTTATATATAAAAAAAAATAGATATTCATATCTCCACGCCAAGTAGTCGAGAAGAAAAAGACCAAACAATCTTACAAGTCGGTGGATGAAAAAAAAATAACATGGCCTGAAAAGGCTTAATTTATTCCACATAAAATTTTATTGTTTATTTACACAATTAAAGTATAATTGATACTGATTCATTTATTATCTATTCTTATTACGCTTTAAGACGTCGTGACACCTAAACGGGGTTCGAATAATCGTTTAGGAACTAACACGATAGTGACAAAACAAAATAATTTGATCGAGGGGTCGGGCACAAGAGAGATCAATACTATGGTTGAAAAGCTTGCAAGTAATTAATAACTATATTGCTAAAAGAAAATGACACTAACATAAATAATCGCCAATCGACAAAATAATTTAAAATATTATTTTTATCATTTTTTTTTTTTGCATGACTTTTATTAAAAACATAAAATTATTAATCATATTACTAGCGATCAAAAGGCAAGCTCGACAAGGCGAAGACATAGATGTTTCAAAGGAAACACAACGGCATTCAACTCCTAGAAGCATGGTTGTCGCAGAAGCAAGGGAGCGACGATGAACGGGCATTACAGTCCCACTACTTTAGTTCATCAAACAAGATCAAATTCATTGGCACAAGAAATTGTGAGTCGTAATTAATGCGAGGTTAAGTAAATTCATTTGGTTCACTTGTAGTGTCGAGGCAAAATTCTAAGTAGGTGGCTCTTGTGTGTGTGTGTACTTGTACCTAACCCACCAAAATTAGAATAATTATATATTTATTAAGATATATTGTTTGCTTTTTAATGATGTTTTTTTATTAATATAAATATTTATAAATGAAGAATCAAAAAATATACCTCTACTTAGATGTCAACATTTGAAAAGGACATAATAAAAGAAGAATACATATTTCTTATAAGTTATTTTTATGAACATGAAGTATTATTAAAATAAATAATAGGGTATAGTTGTCTCAAAAAGATCACTTGTTGGTAACTTGGCATTGAAAGAAGTAAAAGGAATCACACAACAAATAACCAAACAACTACAAAGTAGTAAACAAAACATACTCAACACCTCTGAAGAATGTAAGTTTTTTAAATTTTATAAGCAATGAAATATATTCTTTTCTTTGAAAATAGAAATTTAATTTATATATTTAGCTTTCATTTTATTTTAAAAATAATAATAAAACTAAAAGAAAAGAAAAAAATATCAATATATATTTCAATAAAATTTAATTTGTTTAACTTTTATAGAATAATTAAAAATCACATTAATGTTATTATAACACACATTTCTCTATTATTAATGGATTATATTGCTAGTACAAATATCATAAATGATTTATCTCTAGAAAAAAACATAGTTTATATGGGTTTATTTTGAATTTATCACATAACGTTTTATAATGATAAACAAAACTATCACTTTCTACATATTTTTTTGCTAAATGGAAATGTGTGACCTTAATCTAGCTACACTATTAAGTGTGGTTTGAAAAACTCTTCTCGGAGAAAATAATATGGAGTTCAAAATCATAATGGGGTTTATTATCTCTGCGATAAATTTATTTTTACATAAATGAAATATAGGTGAGTTATATCAATACACTACCTTAAGTTTAACCAGTTGGGAATGGACGCAAATATTACCTTCAATATTAAGATAGATCCAATTATGCATAGTAGTGGACTTAGATATTTTCATTATCATAAATTCAATCATTCATTATACTAGAATGAGTATAGGCTCGTCTATGTTCATTTCCATAAGTTAAGGCTATCGCGGTTAGTTGAAATTGTAACATTTAACCTTCATCTTCATCTTCAAAGTGATAGAATTACATGTCAAACTAGCACTTCATGTAGAAGGATAGAAGATCTAATATATATGGGTGTCATAAGTATAAAGCAATAAATTCTATTAAGTATGAAGAAAATATATGAAAACAAGCAAAAAAAAAAAAACATGTATGAATTACAATAATTTGATGTTTATGTATGAAATTCAAAAGATGTGTGTATTAAGGTTTGTATGAAACCCTTATGCATATGGAAATATGGATATCTTACATAAAAATCCTGCAAGTGAAATGGTTTATTACAAGGAATACTCAAATATTTTTGATGTTTGATGTAACACATGGTCAACAAAAAGATAAACCCTTAGGGTTGAAGTGTTCAATATGATGGTTTCACCAAAATATAATGATGGAAAGGAATTTTACATAAACAATACAAGATCTAACAACCACCTAATTGATAATTAGACCTAACTAGATATATAGGAAAAGTAATTAAATTTTTCTATATGATTCATGGATTAAATATGGGTTGATGTGAAATTAAATTTCATAATTCAATAAATACGAAATAATGATAAACATACAATTCAATTTTTATTTTTTATTTTTTTCATTCATAATATAAAAAATTGTGTTACTATTTTACATCATTTTTCCACCATCATAAGAACAAAAAATATTTTTAAAAATGAAATACACCCTAGAATAGGTGCTAAACAAAAATACTTAGGGCATATCCAACTAGAAATGAAATAGTGTAAAGGCATTATGACCAACCGGTAATCATCAGATTATAAGGATAAAAACTAAAGGTAAAAACTTCCTCTTTATAATGGCCGTTGTACCCAACCACATGTACAAAATTATATGTAGTCGTTACGTGATCATACTTCTCCTTCCATTGTAATCCAAATAATTCGACATAAACTCTAATAATTATTACTTCTGTATGAATTCTCCTTATTTAACTTTTTTTTTTTTGTCATGGTTAAAGACATTATTTATTCAATCAAGTGATGTTTGTCTGACCATAAAAGGCTGTGCTACGTGACTCCATTTTTGGGCATACATGAAATTGACACCTCGTCTTCTTTGTTAATCTACATGGCAGACATTAATTGTTGTATTATATTATGTACAACTTTTTAATTTTGTCAAGGACATCAGTTTTTGGTTTATTCATATATTATGTTGAGCTGTGTTTAAACATCACATATATTTATAGTGGTAGGTTGTCTAACTTGCAAGTGACAGGTCAAGTGTAAAGTTTTGTTGTCTAAAAAATATTGCAGAGTAGTGATAGATTATGTAACTTGCAAGTGACAGGTCAAATTTTATTATTTTTCGTTATAATATTTATAAACATACATAATGTATAGACACTTCCCAAATATATGAAACTACTGAATAATAATAATTAATTAATTAAATTTAGTTAGTGACAATTGACACGTCAATGATTAGTACATATGTATTTAGGTTGTAATTTGTTAAATTATTTACAATTTGGTACTTAAATGGATCTTTTTGGGTGAACTGAACTTCTTTATGATAGATTACTTTATATGACTACTAACTATATTTATATGCAGGTTATGATAGGTGACAACAATTAAATTAATTTAAGAGAGTGAGAGGAGAATTTAAATTTGAGAAATTTTGAAATAATTGTTATATATATAGATTTAAATAGGACCTTCATTATATTTTTTTATATAGAAAGGTTAATTGATTAATCTTTTATACGTTTTTATTAGAAGTGTATGTGTTCTAATTTTTAAGAGAAATTTTGAAAAATTAATGTCATCTAAAAATTGTTTGACAGGTATAGGTGGCCATCATATTTAACCCTTGGGTGCATATAGGTTTTGTCATATTAGAATGTTATTATTTTTAAAGATGGATAAATTGCCCTTCATTTTAGAATTTTGATATTAAGTTGAATAAATGTTTATTGTGTTGAGAGGCTTTCTACAATGGTGGCGAGGAGTGGAATGATATGATATCATGCTTATGAAGTTTTTATTTTCAACATTAAATTTAACATTCATTTGACAGACATAGGATGATTTCAACATTAAATTTTACATTCATTTGAGAGTTAAATGAATATCAAATTGACTTTTAAAAATTAATGCAAAAACTTTCAAGTGAGAGCCAAATGATTGTCAAATTTAAAGTTGAAATCTCTCTATGATAATCAAATGAACATAAAATTTCATGTTGAAAATTAAAATTACACACTACACAAGCACGACATCCTCTCTCTGCCTCCTCCCTCCCTCCCTCCCTCTCTCTCCCAAATTTGGGCTCATAATCATTCCTTTTTTAAAATATATTTGGTAGACTTTCTTCGAATAAATGTTTAGTTTTGAAGGATATTCGTCATGTTAATCTCCCTCACACTCCACGCCAAACTCATCTCCTTATTATAAGAAACAAATATTGTTTTAGATGGAATCACTATACAATAGAACATATATGGACACTTAGTGTAATGAAAGAAGTACGTGCACACAAATTTAAGGGTTATTGTGTCCTTAATAATTTTCGGAAGGGTTGTGACACTATTCCTAAATAGTTTCTAATATAGTGTTTTCGAGGCATTTGAATTTTCTCATGTTGAAAATTTATGAGAAGACGGTTTGATAGCCTCAAACTCCTATTAGATTTACATATCGTATCAATAGCATCATTGGCATTTAATAGGTTAGTCCACTTTTTCCTATTTTATTTGGTCTGATCATAGATGACTTAGAGGATATTATTGTAAGCTTACAAAAACAAGTGTGAGTTGTTTTCTCCACTATGATATAAGAATTCTTATTTTATTATACCGCCCAAGGTAAGTATATTGGCTTCACCACATCTATTAGTCATTTGCATTATTTCCAATTACATTGTGCCATGTGTATTTAAAAATGGTTGAACTAAAGTTTCATGCTCTAATTTTTTTATGTTGGCAACATTTTATTGGTGAACCCTTTTATTTGCAACTGTTGCTGGAAAAGGGGATGTCCTTCCATGCATTTAATGGATTTAATGAATTTATTGTTTATGATGTGCATTTGGTCCATTTTGTGTGGCTCGAGGCAGGTAATTGACAAGGAAGCAGGAGCAAGCGCATGAAACCGAGCCAACATTGATTGGTTTTTGGCAGGCGTAGATCTACCAAGGACTATGGCCCCTAGCCTCTGCAAACAAAATGCCGACTTGTGTTGAATCTGTGCAATCACGATCTGTTTGGAAGGCCAAGCACAACGTAGACCCTGCAACCAAAAACAAGCAGTGACAATAGCATCTGAAATACACATCGAACAAAAACATGACGGACGAGCTATTCCGAGCGGTCGATCCTGTACACACGGAAAAAACATTGCAAAAAGACGTTCACAACAAGAGATAAGAGACTCATATCCTTTCTTTACGGAAAACCTAAATCCGCCCCACTCTGTGCGCTGGTCACGTGGTCTCTCCAAGCACTGCCGCGTGTCTTTTTACAAGGTTAGTCATATAGGTTGCAAGGAAGGATTTTGGAACGGACAGGGAAAAACCGGAGGCAACAGACAAATGGAACGGTAGATCCTTTAACAGTGGCGGTTTCAAACGGAGCTAAAAACTTCAACTCCCATCTCAAGCCTGCGATTACGAGTATCTGAGATCTTTTCTTTGGAATACCTATTGTAGAAGAATCTTTTCTTGGGTATATACAGGCATACAATGACCACTGCACATGGCATACATTTTCAAAATATAGTTTGCTAGAAATATGCCGCGGTTGCACCCATACTTTATGATATGGTTGTGGAGGAGTCTGCCATATATCAAAGATTTCGCCCAAATGCATTTTTTCAGTAGTTGAGCATAGTTATCCGAGTCCATTCATTACTCATTAAGGAGCCTTTATATTTCAATCTGAATCTTCTATGTAATACCCACTAAATAAATATATGACACAATGGTTTGTTTACCTACGAGTTTATTGCCTGAATTTTTTGTTTTTTCCTATAATTTTTATATGTTCATGGTGCAGTTTTGGTGCTTTTTACGGCCGGGATAGTAAGAATTTGATTGTGGGTGTTTGTTTAGAAAGAACTAATTTACTCGAATCTTGAATACCCATATGGTCATTCAATTGGAGCATCTGGTAAGTTTATGTGATCAATCAGTTGAGTTCTTTGGTTTTTGCAATTGCCTCTTTTCTTTTCTCAGTTGGGTTCTCTAGTTTTTTTGCAATTGGGTCATGTATTTTTGATCTTATCAGTATTCTGATAGAAATCTTGAATTGGGTTTAATTTATTCATTACAGGCCATCTGATTTACAATTCAAAGGGCTTATTGAAAACATAACCACCAGAAATTTGTACATTACAAGCTTCTCTTCACCAACATGGCATGCTGCATGTTTAAGTGAAAGATCGACTGCTTCCACAAGGTTAGTGTTAAGGGTTTTCTCCGATCTTATTTTGGATCAGTTTTTAAACTACCGAGAGACCTTGCAATAGGAGAATATTCTGTAATTTAGTTTATGGTTTGCTGCAGTAAGTTTAATTGATAATTCTCAATTCTAGGCTTAGGTTCGGATGGGTTAGGGTTGATCTTTTTTTTCCAAAAATTATATACAGATCAGTATCAGTATGTTTGTTTATAGAAATCCGGCTGCAATTCAACTTTGATTTGGTAGGGTTTCAAGTTTGAGTCCACACCATGAAGTTGGGTTTTGGTCATGGATTATATAGCTTTTGTTGTGGCTTTTAATTATGATGATGATTACCATCCACAGAGGGCATCTACATCCCAGCTAGCAGTTCTCCTAAGCATAATTACCCCCTTGTTGGGACGAGGAGACTTTTTCACTTCACCTTAGTGCTATTCAAATTTTGTTTCAGATGGGTTTCGGCCTTATCATTAAGCTATGAAATAAACTGGGCATTGCCATTCAATCTCCACAAGGTTACTTGATTTTCTTAATCATAATATTTCTTTTAGAGGAGAGGCTGCAAAATAGGTTCCCAGGGTTCTTTGGTCTTCTTTTTCTAATAGGGTTTTTAAGTTGAGGTATGTGATGAGATGCCTCAAGTTTCTACTGCTAGGGTAAGCCATTTGGGAATAATTACAATGGGCTGAGAGCTCTCTTAACTTGTTTAATCATTTACTTTTTTTTGAGGTGGACATCAAAGATTCTTGTGTCTACCGGTGTTGAATTTTTTGTTGACGTGTTTCAAGTTATAGACAGAAGCGTGAACTCTTTGGCAAAATTGTGTGATGGAACCAGAAAGCTCATAGCAGAGATCTGGAGTAGTGGAGAAAAGTGATAGTATCTTAATGCAAGGTTTTCTCTTACCTTTTGTATGTTATATTTTTGTAGTTTTGTTGTACCTCGATCTTTTCTTGGGTATATACGAGTTCTACTTCATCTCATATAAATGCAGTCAATCAGCCCTTTGAGGCAAGAGTGTTAGGAAATAAGAGATAAAATATGTGGAATAATCCCTTACAGAATCGCAACAGTAGAAACTAATATGCAGAAAATATTACAGATCTCAAATAAAAGTGTAGAATAAATAACACAACACAGAGAGACAATATTTAACGTGGTTCACCCAATATGGGCTACGTCCACCAAGAATCACTTGCTCAGATTTTATTACAAGCCTCCACTCTCTCAATACAATACCCATATCCGTTTGGAGCTATGCTCAACAAACTCTACAAAATTCACACCCGAATTCAAAGCACATCTGCAATACATTTGCTTATCTGTCTATCATATGCATAAGACCATATAAATAGACAATTGCTTAAGCAATTTGATACAAAACCGTGGGTATCAAAACCATGGGCAAAAAACCGTGGTATCAAAACAATGGGTACCGAAAAAGCATGGGCCCAAAAACAGCCCATAATGGTTACCTATTACCCATGGGTTAATAAACCACCCATGAAAATTTGCTTAGGGCTTCGCCCCGAACCCCCGACCCGCTCACCGTGCAAGCGGGACCGCCATGAAAATACCCGAGTGTAACACACAAAAGGTGTACCACACTTTAACAGGAAAACAGGTTCCACAAACATAACAATCTCCCACTTGGGTGATTTCCACCGAGTAAGCTTCTTAACCCTTCATTGTCATCCGCGAAGGCCAACCAAAGTGAACATAGCTTTAGTTTATCCCTTGTGACCACCTTGGTCATCATGTCTATAGGATTCTAACTGGTATGAATCTTCTCTAGCTTCAACTTATCTTCTTCCAAAGCTTTCTGATGAAGTGATATCTCATTGTATATGCTTTGTCCTAGAGTGGAAAGTAGAGTTCTTAGCTAGGTGTATAGCACTCGACAATCACTATGCACTTACATTCCTTACCGCGCTTATGCCCCAACTCCTCAAGCAATTGTAACCAAATCATCTCTTTACTTGCCTCTGTGGCAGCAGCAACATACTCAGCCTCCATGGTTGATAAAGCCACCAAACACGTAGTCATGAAATCCACTCACTTTGTTGTCCCACCTACAATGTAAATATAACTCGTCGTGCTCCTCTCCCACTGTCAACATCTCTAGCCATGTCTAAATCTACATAACCACGTAAAGTGGTGTCTGATCCACTGTAGCACAAAATTGTCCCCATTATCCCTCTCAAACACCGAAGGATCCATTTTAATGCTCATCGATGCTCTTTTACGGATCAATCATAAATCTACTCACACTCCCACCGCATGGGCAACATCAGGCCTAGTGCACACCATAGCATACATCAAACTGCCAACCGCTAATGAGTAAGGTACCATGGACATCTGGTTTCTTTCCTGCTCTGTCTTGGGACACATTGCTCCTTTGATAACTTAAAAAAGCCTACCAAAGGAGTCCCAACCGGTTTAGCACCTATCAATACCTTCTTAATGTACTCTTCCTGAGATAAAATCAGCTTTCGTTCCTTCCTATCCCGAGTTATCCTCATACCAAGGATTTGTTTGGCTACCCCCAAATCCTTCATATCAAAGGATTCACTTAGTTGTTTCTTGAGTACTTTTATTTCTTGCATGTTTTTACCTACAACCAACATGTCATCAACATACAAACACAAGGATAATATAACTTCCATCCTAAAATTTCTTTGTATACACGCAATGGTCGAATGACATCTAATATAACCTTGCTCCATCATGAAGCTATCAAACTTCTTATACCATTGACATGGAGCTTGTTTCAGGCCATACAAGCTCTTCTTCGGTTTGCACACCATCTCCTCTTTACCTTTGACTTCATATCCTTACAGTTGCTTTGCATATATATCTCCTCCTCCAAATCACCATGGAGAAATGCGGTCTTTACATCTACTGTTCTAAGTGCAATTCTTCTACACTTGCCACTATTCCAAGAACAGTTCGATAGAAGTCATGTTTACTACGGGAGAAAAAATCTCATCAAAATCTATACCTTGTTTCTATGCAAACCCCTTGACCACCAACCAATCCTTATATCTTTTCTTTCCACCTTCTTTGTCTTTAACTTTGTACACCCACTTGTTTACGCAATGCTCTTTTGCCTTTTGGTAGCTTCACCAAATCCCAAGTCACGGTTCTCCATGAGAGACTTATGCTCCTCATCGATGGCTTGCTCCCACTTCTTCCTAGCATCTACCTGGATTGCTTCATCAAAGCTCTCTAGCTCTCCACTATCAGTGAGTAATAAATAATAAAGAGAAGGAGAAAAACGTTCAGGTTCTCTTCTTACCCTAGAAGACCTCCTCAATATAGGAGTTTGGGGTTCTGTTGAGGAGGTTCTGAACTGATTCATGTGTCACTTTCCCATCCGAGAAGATCCTCTACCGCTACATATTCTTTCTTGGATTCTTCCCTATTTTCCTACAACTTTTGCTTATACATGACTTTCTCATTAAAGACCACATCCCTAGATCGAATGATTTTCTTGTCCTTAATACTCCAACATTTATATCCAAAGTCATCACCACCATAACCAATGAAATTACTTTTTTTTGATTTATCCTCTAGCTTGGTCCTATCATCCTTGTCTATATGAACAAACACCTCACATCCAAAGACTCTAAGAAATGAATAATCAACTTTCTTACCATACGAAGCCTCTTCAGGTATGCCTCCATCCAAGGAACTTGAGGGTCCTTTGTTTATCAAGTACACAGTTGTGCTCACCGCTTCTGCCCAAAAAAAAAGCGGTAGTCCTACATGTATCCTCATGCTCCTAGCACATTCCATTATTGTTCTGTTCATCCTTTCTGATACCCCATTCTACTGCAGAGTTCCTGGAACCGTCTTTTGCCTGCAGATTCCATTCTTAGAACAATAATCATCAAATTCATTGCTGCAATACTCCCCTCCATTATCTGACCTGAGACATTTTAACTTAAGACATGTTTCATTCTCTACCAAGGCTTTCCATTTAACAAAAGTATCAAATACATCAGATTTGTTTCTAATACAATAAACCCAAACTTTCCTTGTTGCATCATCAATAAAAGTAACATAATAACTTGAACCCCCAAGAGATGATACCTGAGCTGGCCCCACACATCAAAATGTACCAGCTCTAACTTACTCTCTTTCTTCGTAGGTCAACCTTGAGAAACCTTACTCGCTTTTGTTTCCCATATATGCAGTTCTCACATAAATCCAAACCTATTTCTATATATCCAAGAAAATTCTTCTTTATGATGTCCATGCCCTTATGGCTCATATGACCGAGCCTATAGTGCCATAATGTTGTATCTGCATTTGAAGCCACAAGATTACAATCATTAGTACTATTAGTGGATAAATACAAGGTTCCAACCTTCTTACCTCTTACCACCACAAGAGCACCCTTGGTAACCTTCCAAGAGTCAGTTGTAAATATTACAATACAACCATCACTTCCCAATTGCCCCACCGATATCAAATTTCTCCTTAATGTAGGCACATGTCTGACATCCTTCAATAGCCATGTATTCCCATTTTACATCTTAACCTAAAGCAACCTTTTCCAACTATCTGCAAGACTCATCATCACCAAGAAAAACATGCCCAAAATCCCCTTGAACATAATCAACAAAATAATGCCTATGTGGAGTAGCATGAAAAGAAGCCCTGAATCTAAAACCCAAGATTCAAGTAATATTATGCAAAGAAAGAATCAAAGCATCCTGACATACATTACCCGATGCCACATTTGCCTCCTTGTTTTCTTCCTGTTGTTTCTTCTTGTCTTGAAGCTCCCAACAGTCCTTCTTTGCATGCCCAGACTTTCCACAGTTCCAACATACAATCTTGCTCTTAGATTTTGACCTTGCCGATCTTTCGATTTTCCACGGTTTCCTCTATTCTGTCTCCCTCTAGTTTCCATTGTCAAAGCATTCCTGAAGTAGAAGATTCCCCAGAGCTTTTTCTTCACATTTCCTCACTTAGAATCACCCCTACAACATCCTCAAACTTCAACTTCAAGTTAGCTGGAACCGAGTTGCTTACCGCCATTACCAGGCTATTCCAACTTTCAGGTAAAGAGCATAGAATTAATAAAGCCCTAACTTCTTCATCAAATTCTATTGTAACTGAAGCTAGCATATTCACAACCATATTGAAATCATTTAAATGATCTACTACTAAACTATTCTCAGACATCTTCATATTAAACAACTTTTTCATTAAAAATATCTTGTTAGAGGCAGAGGGTTTTTCATACAACTTCCCTAATGCATCCATTAGATCTTTTGTCATCTTTTCCTTTGAAACATTAAATAATATTGAAGATGCAAGACACAGCCGGATCATTCCAAGTGCCTTCTAATCCAACAAATCCCATTCCGCATCTGTCATACTCGAGGGTTTGTTCACCTTCTCAGATAGCTAAAGATCCTTCTGATAAAGGTAATCTTCCATCTGCATCTTCCAAAGACTGAAATTCTACCCGTTGAATTTATCAACCCTAGATCTTCCATCATCTACCATAGCTCCCACTCAAGATAAAAACTTTCCCTGCGATTCAACACTTTAGCAAACCAAACCAGGCTCTGATACCAATTGTTAGGAAATAAGAGATAAAATATGCGGAATAATCCCTTATAAAATCGTAACAGTAGAAACTAATATGCAGAAAATATTACAGATCTCAAATAAAAGTGCAGAATAAATAACACAACAGAGAGATAATATTTAACGTGGTTCACCCAATATGGGCTACGTCCACCAAGAATCACTTTCTCATATTTTATTACAAACCTCCACTCTCTCAATACAATACCCAGATCCGTTTGGAGCTATGCTCAACAAAATCTACAGAATTCACACCCGAATTCAAAGCACATCTGCAATACATTTGCTTATTTGTGTATCATATGCATAAGACCATATAAATAGACAATTGCTTAAGCAGTTTGATACAAAACCGTGGGTATCAAAACCATGGGCAAAAAACCGTGGGTATCAAAACAATGGGTAAAAAACCGTGGGTATCAAAACAATGGGTACCGAAAAACCATGGGCCCAAAAATATCCCATAACGGTTACCCATTACCCATGGGTTAATAAACCACCCATGAAAATTTGCTTCGGGGGCTTTGCCCCCAAAACCCTGACCGCTCACCGCGGCGGGACCTTTGTAAAAATACCCGAGTGTAACACACGAGAAGGTGTACTACACTCTAACAGAAAACAGGCTCCACAAACATAACAAAGAGAATGTCCAATCTAGCTAGGGTTGAAGGAGCATATGACGGTGAAGTTGCAACAACTGGCTATGGAATCATTGACAAGTGGTAGTTATGGTGATTATTGAACAGTACGGACGCATCAATTGGCAATATTTCAGTTTTTTTCAATTGACTTAGTTAAAATGAGTAGGACATGCAGGATCTGCTGGAAAGATTAAAGATGAAAGTTAAAAGAGTTTATTTTGTAATACAAGGAAAATCTGGATGAGGTCTTTGGATCAAATCCCTCATTGCAGAGAGGTTACAATAAATCAATGACGGTGTCTTTTATATAGAGATGTTAAAGAAAAATCGCAACAGAGAGAATTCTTTTCCTCCTTATCCAATGATTACATTTAATGAGCACGTGAATTGATGCAGGAAGATCTTTAATGAGCAAGTGACTTTAACATTTAATGTGAAAATGGATCCAAACTTCTGTCCTCTATTTCCCCTGCATTCTCCCATACAAACCACACATACATGTATGTTGTCTGCGTTGTCATTCCCTTGCTTTTGTTCATCTTGCATGACTAATAGAGGGGCTAGTATAAATAACGAAAGCTCTTTCTATTGTCTAATGAAAGCTAACAAAAACCGCTCCTCTTCGTCATATTTTCCTTCTACGTGAATAATTTTTCAAAATCTCCACAATAACAACTAAAATAAACTACAATGGCACAACCTCTAACAAAATAAGATTTCACTTCAATAAAATATAAATAATGTTTCTTTCTATTCACACATCTTCTCAAATATCTAATGTGCTTCTACACCTCACCTTTAATCAATTATTCCTTTTACAAAATAAAAACATTATTTTTTTCTATTCACGCATCCTCTCAAATAGCAAATGAACTTCCACATCTCCACTTCAATCAATTAGCAGAGGGTAGTGGGCATGCCCTTAACTCATGCGAATTCCAACTGCACTTTTAAAATATGTTTGAATGTTTGTTCCATCAAGTCAATGGCCATTGCAACGTCGAATACCACACAACACATATATAAAGAAAACAACTTCTCTTTTATTTCTATTCCTAGCTCTATAACAAAGTCCTCCTCCATACCACAAAACTTCATCTTCGGCAGGATTTGCCATATCATGGCCTTGTTATTACTGAGACATTATTATCATGTTACATAGTGTTGTAAGTCTACAAAAGAAACTTGAATGTTGTAAATTTATTTTGTATGTTCATGGTTTATAATTCAAAATGAAATTTAAAAGTTTATGGTTCTTAACAAAACAAAGAAAAAGTACATTAAAATAATATCTTAATAAAAGAAGTTTGGTTCAAGTAGTTTTATCATATATAGTTTATCTTGATGTGTCTTTTATTGGTCCTCCTTTCAATATTTTCTTTGTTATAGAAGAGAGATTATGCAAGGTGTGTATTGGACTTAAATCATTTTAGATATAACGACTCTAGCTTTAGTTACATTAAGTTAACTAAAAATTATGTATGTTATAAATTTTAGGATCACCAATATTATTTTAAGGTTGTGATATTTAGTGACCTAGACTTTGTAGTAGTTTGTTGGGATCAATTTGATATAGTTCATATTTCCATATTATCCAAAAACATTTTTGTGAAATGATTAATTACTCATGTTATTATTTTCATAATGTTGGCATCCATGCGCTTCATATTTTAGCTATTTTCCATGTCGTGATTCACTTCACATATTAAGATGTATTCTAGACACAAAATTTAGTCATAATAGACCTATAAATTCAAGGATCTTCAATCATCTACAAAGTTATGTGAATAAGGCCTAATCAAGAACACTTTATATACTCAATGTGCATCTTCCCTACTTGGCATTGGTATTGATATCAATCATTTTCCTTATAATACCTTTTCCATTGATGTTCCCCATGTGTTGAGTTTGATATATATCACAAAGGTTTCAAGGATGGGATCTAAAAATCATACATAAAATCTACTTAGAAAGAACCATCGAAACAATTATTGAAAAAACCACGACACTAGTTGAGAACTATATTCAAATAGAATATCCTATGGATGTATTATTACCACAGGTACACCATAATCTTTTGGTTTGATCTTTATTTTTGTTTAATTTCTGATATGTTCTCATCAACGAGATATATGGAGACATTTCACTTTCTTTTATATCATACATACATATGTAAAACTTTCAATAATAAACCAAAATCCTAGGATAATTTTGTATCTAATTGTTCAATGTGTTGTGAGATTGAGAATAGGTTTTACCACCTCTTCAAAGGAAATCAAATCTCTTGACCACACCTTATCATTATGAGAATCAAATAAGTGTGGATTTATTCATTAGATAGATTCCTAGAACAATTACAACTTCCTTTATATTTGTCACCACAAGACTTTGCTTCATGGTTCATGTTAGTGTGGAATCACAACACCCTCAAATGGCTTGGGTATAAAATGGGTCATTTAGTGTGATTACACAACATGGGACCATCTCTCAAGCTGTGGGACTTGTAAACCTGAGATGGCCCTCCGGAGAAAGCTGGTTCTTGCTTCCTAATCTACCTACCACAAGCTACTCCAATGCAGGCATAACTAACCTATCTTAATCTAACCATTCCAAGGAGACATGAGAGAGAGAGAGGGTGAGAGAGAGCCTACACTAAGCAATGATACACCAGAAAAGGAAGTGGTTGATCAAGAATCTGAATGCTTGAAGTGGAGAGAGGTGAGTAGAGGATAGGGTGGAAAAGATACACCACGAGACTAGAGATAGCGTTAAACCCATTAAGCACGGCTCCTTAACCTGCAATAGACATCGAAATATGCACAATATACCATGCAATGATGAGATGCAAGAAGATACGGTAAAATAAGGAAGGATGGACAAAATTTATCACAAAACATATCATATTGCTCCATGAGTTCACACAGTACATCATCAGTGGGAAAGAGGCAAGAAAATGTCATTACAGAGCCACGAGAAGAGGCTTAGACTCCACATTCTACCCTAAGGAAGAAAGAGAAAGGGGACAGAGGAGAAACAATGACCAACCCTTTGAAAATGCCCCTCCTTTACAATATATAGAAAGAATAAGAGAGAGAGGAGGGAAGAATTTGAATCCTGCTTTAGGGTAAGTGCACGAAGTTGGGGGGCCAAAAAGCAAACAAAAACCCAAAAAAAAGAAAAACACATACGCGTTCTATTATAACATGATCGCATTTTAAATTTTCAGGTTTGGGATTTACCAAGGCATAATGCGTATGTGTTATAATGCATACGCATTATGCCTACTATAAAGAAAAAAAGAGGCCCGAGCCTCTATCATTTTATCTCCCTCAAACATGAGTTTTGAGCTTAACCGTGCCCTCACATTTTTCATTCAGCTGGATCTCAAGCTCAAAGGATCGTTTTTGGATCGTCGGGAAGATCTGAATCAATGATGGTGCCATGGAGAAGAGGTAAGCACAATTATTTTCTCAAAATTGCATTGAAATTTTATAATTATAGATTAAAATTTCAATTGAATACATATTTTTATTGTTACAGTTAGAGGTCGAGGGAATCAACCACAACCAAACCCTGTTATTCCTGTCATCCCTCCCAACACTCCCACAATTTCTCAACATCCCCGGGTATTCAAGAAGATTTAGCAGCCCACATAGTTGAAAAAAAAATTGAAATTGAGGATTTAATCAAAAAATGAGGGATTCACAATCTACAAACCCCCACCGCGCCTCTCTTGCAAACACATTGGAGGCATTACTTGTTCAAGTTGACGTGGCAATGGGGAAAATTGATTGTTGGAAAACTTACAGAGAGGGTTGTAGGGTTTATTATTCCAACAAATTGTCATATGTGGATGTAAAGAAAAAATAAATTTCAAAAGACCTCATATGTGCCTTATTCACGGACCCCCGCACTAATTTTCCTGTTCCGTTGTCATGTAAATAGTTTCCCATCCATTGGTGCAATAATAATTTGATTAAAAATAATTTTTGGGACCGATGGTGGATGGTGTTTGATTTTCCACCTTGTAATAACAACGAGGTGCCACTATACTTTCTGAGGAAACTCTATTGTGAGTTTATCCTCAATGAGATCCCAAATTATTTTGATTTCCGAGATTTCTAGGGCCGAGGAAAAGGATCTACATAGGATTGACTAGGTGCACAACGTGCACCTATTCAGTAGGGTAGATTCCCCGCACAGAAGCCCCCTCACCCTGAGATTGTCCCTCAAGCAGTGAAGGAGACAGTAGAGATTGATACACTCCACACGCTTCAAGGGCTATCTACGACCCTTGTTTGACATACGAGGGAGATTTCTGAGCCAGATGCTCACGGAGGTACATAGAGTATTCCCTCAGGGAGTACTAGCATGAGGCCACATCTTTGCTCGTCATGTGGTAGCATATGTTTGGGGCCCGAGGAGGATGATACTTTCATGTGTACTGATTTTGGTGCACCTGGTGCTAGGGGTGCACACGATAATGTCACTATGTCAGATGTCCTTTTGAGTGAGACATTTGGATTACATTCATCGGCATCACCTTCGCGGGTAAATTTTATGTTTTTTATGTGTGTTACAAAAAGTTTGGAGCACTTGATTTACTTATATATGTTAAATTTTTTAAATAATTGTATTTGTACATGTATATGCATTGATATTACAATGCGCGGGAGGTGCATCTTCATCCCGACCATAGGCGGTGAGCACCATGCATACACATACATTCACAAAGGTAATTTAGAATGTTAATTATGTAAAATTTTCACATGTGTGTGTGTGTGTGTGTGTGTATTAGTTTTGAAGTCAAATATATGTATGTTCTTGTATGTCCATCTAACTCACATGATATACATGTTTGATAAAGATGTTGACTTCACTAGACACCCCACCATCTCTGTGATAAGTAGATAAAGGTGTTGCTGTTGCGATTTCATCTGTGTAACAACTCACTGAGGTATTCAAACAACACGTAAATTTTGTTAAATTTCTTGTGTAATTCATATTATGTTAAATTACATGTTAGTAATGTATTTCATTGTAGAATTATTAAATTATGTTAATAATGTCCTTCATTATGTATATGTAGGAGTTACCTACGATAGGTAGCAACCCTATTCATTTGATTCACAGGCATGGCGGGGTAAAAACAATAGTTCTATATTGATAAAATTAGTTAAAATATTGTCATTATGTACATACATGTACTTAGTTCTATTTTCACTAATTATGATGTTATATTTTTAATCTTATGTGTATGTAGGGAACTTCAACCCCCTCCATTTTGACTTCGAGGGCACGGACTCCTCCATCTCATCGTCTTCATACCCCCGTTCATATTGTAGGAGCTCCCGATGACTCATCTGAGCGTGAGATGTAAATTCGGCATGATCGACAACTTGCGGTAAGTTTTTGTATTTATGTAAATACTTTCATTCTAGCATGGTCTTAAATACATGTTGAAAACATATATAAATTAAGTTTTGACAAAAAAACATTGTTTGCATTTACAGGCTCATCTACAGGTGAGTATTCAGCGGAAGAGGACTCAAAGCATGGGCTTAGATGATCCAAAGTCATCTCATAGATCTCCATCTTCATCTAAGGGAGGGCCTTCTTCGAGCAAGGCCAAGAGAGGGATAGATTTTGATGAGTAGGAAATATATATGTCTTACATGACATTGTTTTTGTATGCCTATGTGCATGGCATTGTATGTACACCTATATGGCATTTGAACTTGATGGTATATGACCTATTTGGGAATTTTTGTATTTATTATGCACATTAAAATACTATTTGGAACTTGATAATTTTGTCTAAGACCTTACATTTCTGAAATTATTTTCACATGAAACTAATATGATGTGCACTTGACAATATTTAAGACATTATGGATTTTTTTTCATTTATTGGTGATGTACATGTACTAGCATTTTTAATGTATAATATGCATCAAAATTTGGAAATCAATATTTATATAATGTATGTATATAAAGAGTTACCTAATCTAAGTAATTATTCATTCAATTTATCAATGTGTATATGTGTATTTACCTTACTTGTGTTTCTTCTTGCTCATGGTCTCTTTGTATTGGTTCCTATCTTATCATGCACTTACTACATTCTTCTATGCTTCTTAGTCTTCTCCCTGTTAAAACACATGAGATTCATCACAATTTGATGCCTTTCATTTGTTGATATTTTGAGAATGTCTCTCCATATACATTACTCCAATGCTTGATAATTTCTTCGGATGCAATGACATTCGATTGAGACACTCAATGATTCTTGATTGTCTAATCCTGTCCAATTCATGTTATTACCTTTAAATCTAAAGGCATTTCAAGTTATTTGGAAATCACATCACACCCTTCACTAGGCTTGATGACTACCCTATCCTTTTGAAGGTGCTTTTGAAAGCATCCATGGGTTTATCATAGCATAAATTATCAATGAATGGAAGGTCACTAAGCCGTAGGCTGGCTGACTCCCATCCAAAACTAAATAAGAAATATTTACTAGGTGAGTGATAACTCCCATGTGTTCTTAGACATACCCCTATCAAATTCATTCTTAAGCCAATCTAGTCATTTAGGGCTCTTAAGGGACTACGCCTGAGACAAGGTAGCCCGAAATCACGGGTAGTGTAGGGAACAAAACAAATCCTCCACTAGTGTTCACCTAGCCACCCTGACGTGTTGGCGTAGTTGGTTCGGTCCCATGAGCTTCCGTTTCAAACTACGGCGTCAGGATCCCTCTGTGCACTAACTCTAGACTGTGCAGTATTTCACGTGTTTGCAAACAATAGGACAACGAGAGAACCGAATGGAGATGGATAAAACTAGGAGAGGCTTTCGTAGAGGGATTTAACATGGAGGTTTTGGATCTGATGAGACATCTCTAGGTGCCACGGAGTCGAGAAATCACATGTCGAAGATATAAGGTGTTTTGGTCTTAGGGCTCTTAAGAGACTACACCCTAAACGAGGTAGCCGAAATCACATGGAGCATAGGGAACCAAAACAAAGCCTCCACTAGCATTCACCAAGCCATTTGGATGTGTTGTCTTAGATGGTTGGTCCCACAAGCTACCATTTGCAAAATACAACATCTAGCAGCCTTACACTGACTCAAACTACACTATTTCACATGTTTGCAAATAATAGGATAGTGAGAGAACCGAATGGATATGGATAAAACCATGATAGGATTTCATAGAGGGCCCCAACGTGGAGGTCTCGGATCTGATGATATGTCTCTAGGTGCCACGGAGTTTGAGAAATCACCCGTCAAAGATATAGCATGTTTTGGCCTCAGGGCTCTTAAGGGACTACGCCCGGACGAGGTAGCCCAAAAGCACGGGTAGCATAGGGAACCAAAAAAAATCCTCCACTAGCATTCACCTGGCCACCCTGACATGTTGGCGTAGTTGGTTTGGTCCCACGAGCTTCCATTTGCAAACTACAACGTCTGGGAGCCCTGTTTGACTGCATCACTGCGTTATTTCACGTGTTTACAAACAATAGGACATCGAGAGAACCGAAAGGAGATGGAGACAACTAGGAGAGGATTTCATATAGAGATTCAACATGGAGGTCTTGGATCGACAAGATGTCTCTAGGTGCCATAGAGTCTCGAGAAATCACTCATCAAAGATATAGCGTGTTTTCACCTTATGGCTCTTAAGGGACTACGCCCGAATGAGGTACCCTAAAATCACGGGAGCGTAGGGAACTAAAACAAAGCCTCCACTAGAATTCACCTAGCCACCCCAATATGTTGGCATAGTTGGTACGGTCCCACAAGCTTCCGTTTGCAAACTATAGTGTCTGATGTGACCCTACACTTACTCGGTGCACTGTAGTATTTCATGTGTTTACAAACAATAGGACAGTGAGAGAACCAAATGGATATGGAGAAAACTATGAGAGAATTTCATAGAGTGCCCAAACATGGAGGTCTTAGATCTAACAAGACGTCTCTCGGTCCACGGAGTGAGAAATCACCGTCGAAAGATATATATCGTGGTTTGGCCTCGGGGCTCTTAAGGGACTACGCCTACAAACAAGGTAGCCCAAAAGTACGGGGAGCGTAGGGAACCAAAACAAAGCCTCCACTAGCATTCACCTTGCCACCCCAATGTGTTGGCGTAGTTAGTTTGGTCCCACGAGCTTCCGTTTGCATACTATAGCGTCTAGTAGTCGTACTGATGACTTAGAATGCAATATTTCACATGTTTTACAAACAATAGGATAGCGAGAGAACCAAATGGATATGGAGAAAACCATGAGAGGATTTTATAGAGGGATTCAACATAGAGGTTTTGGATCTAACGAGATGTCTCCAAGTGCCACGGATTTCGAGAAATCACATGTCAAAGATATAACATGGTTTGGTCTCAGAGCTCTTAAGAGACATATGGACGAGCAGGTGGCCCGAAAGCACGGGAGCATAGGGAACCAAAAAAATCCTCCACTAGCATTCACCAGGCCACCTCGAAATTTTGGCATAGTTGTTTTGGTCCCACGAGGTTTTGTTTGCAAACTATAGCATTTGGCAACCCTACACCGGCGACTCGGACTATAGTATTTTTTGTGCCTTTGCAAATAATAGGACAGCGAGAGAATTGAATGGAGATGGATAAAATGCTGAGAGGCTTTTGTAGAGGGGTCTTTAACATGGAGGTCTCGATCTAAAGAGACCTCTAGGTGTCAGTGGAGTCCGAGAAATTACTCGTCGAAGATATAGCGTGTTTGGGCCTCAGGGCTCTTAAGGGACTACACCGGATGAGGTAGCCTGAAAGAACGGGGAGCGTAGGGAACAAAAATGAAGACTCCACTAGCGTTCACCAAGAAATCTAGACGTGTTGGCCCAGACGGTTTGGTCCCACGAGCTACCATTTGCAAAATATAGCGTCTGACAACCTTACACTGACTCAAACTGCACTATTTTGTATGCGTTTGCAAACAATAGGACAACGAGAGAACCGGATGGATATGGATAAAACCGCGAGAGGATTTCATAGGGCCTTGACAATTTTTCCATGTTAGTACTGAAGAGCTTCAAAATTTCATTGAACGACTACATAAATCTAACCTAAATAGTCAGAGTAATAGACTAAATCAGCATTCTATTTCTCACATATAAAATGAATTTCTTCCTTCAAAAAAGAAACTATGGGTGAATGCTCAATCAAAAAATAAATTACAATTCTAAATGAGTTTTAGGCTCAATTATCAATACTTCATTGCAGTTTTTCTTGCCAGTATGTTGCTTTTGGAACTACCTGGTTTGATTTGTGAAGTTGAAGCAGTTGGGATTAATAAAAATAATCAACTTGGCATGTTGTCCTTAATATTATCCATGATTCTATCGACAACATCACATAGATCTTCCATTCTAGTTAAGTTGTGATCCTTCCATGCTTCCCATTTTTCCTTTTCTTCTGCTCGTATCTTCTCTTTAAGTTCTTCTAGATGTTTTTGGGTAATCAAATTGACTCTTTATGACTTTCAAGAGGCATTTCTTCTTGAATCATAGTGACATCTTCACCTAATTTTTTTCTTCACGATGTTCATTGTCATCTAAAGTTGAAGACTGAAAATTTATATGGCCTTCGACTTCTTTTTGGGCACAAACAACCTTTTGTAATGTCCAAAAAAATTCAGGCTCTTCATTCTCTGTTTGATTGAAGATATTCATTCTTTCAAAATGAATAGTTGGAACATTGGTGGTCTCCCCAAAAAAACTAAGTTCATAGTCTACATAGTTGCATCTTATGGCAAAATCATTGAACATTGGTGGTTTCCTCCACCCGTGCTTTCGGGCTACCTCGTCGGGCATAGTCCCTTAAGAGCCCTGAGGCCAAAACATGTTATATCTTCGACGGGTGATTTCTCGGACTCCGTGGAACCTAGAGACATCTCATCAAATCTGAAACCTCCATGTTGGAGCCCTCTACAAAATTCTCTTGCAATTTCTCCATCTCCATTTGGTTCTCTCATTGTCCTATTGTTTGCAAAACGTGTGAAATAGTGTAGTCTGAGTCAGTGTAAGGCTGTTAGATGTTGTATTTTGCAAACGGTAGCTTGTGGGACTGAACCATCTAGGCCAACATGTCTAAATGGCTGGTGAACGCTAGTGGAGGCTTTGTTTTGGTTCCCTACACTCCCCGTGCTTTCGGGCTACCTCGTTCGGGCGTAGTCTCTTAAGAGCCCTGAGACCAAAACATCTTATATCTTTGACATGTGATTTCTCGAGACTCCACACCTAGAAACATCTCATTAGATTTGAAACCTCCATGTTGAATCCCTCTATAAAATCCTCTCATGGTTTTCTCCATATCCATTCGGTTCTCTCATTGTCCTATTGTTTGTAAACGTGTGAAATAGTGTAGTCTGAGTCAGTGTAAGGTTGCTAGATGTTGTATTTTGCAAACGGTAGCTTGTGGGACCAAACCATCTAGGCCAACATGTATGGATGGCCTGGTGAACACTATTGGAGGATTTTTTTTGGTTCCCTACATTTTTCATGTTTTCGGGCTACCTTGTCCGAGCATAGTCCCTTAAGAGCCCTGAGGCCAAAACACGCTATATCTTCGACGGGTGATTTCTCAGACTCCATGGCACCTAGAGATGTCTCATCATATCCAAAACCTCCATGTTGAATCCCTCTACAAAATCCTCTCACAGTTTTCTCCATCTCCATTCGGTTCTCTCGTTGTCCTATTGTTTGCAAATGCTCAAAATAGTGTAGTTTGAGTCAGTGTAAGGCTGTTAGATGTTGTATTTTGCAAATGGTAGCTTGTGGGACCAAACCATCTGGGCCAACACATGTCTGTATGGCCTGGTGAACACTAATGGAGGCTTTTTTTGGTTCCCTACACTACCCGTGCTTTCGGGCTACCTCGTCTGGGCGTAGTCCCTTAAGAGCCATGAGGCCAAAACACGCTATATCTTCAACGGGTGATTTCTCGAACTCCGTGGCACCTAGAGATGTCTCGTTAGATCTGAGACATCCATGTTAGGGCCCTCTACAAAATTCTATTATGGTTTTATCCATATCCATTTGGTTCTCTTGTTGTCCTATTATTTGCAAAACGCGCGAAATAGTGTGAGTCGAGTCGGTGTAGTGTAAGGCTGCTAGATGTTGTATTTTACAAATGGTAGCTTGTGGGACCGAACCAACTATGCCAACATGTTGGGGTGGCCAATTGAATGCTATTGGAAGATTTTTTTGGTTCCTATGCTCCCCATGCTTTCGGGCTACCTCGTTCAGGCATAGTCTCTTAAGAGCCCTGAGGCCAAAACATGCTATATATTCAACGAGTGATTTCTCGAACTCTGTGGCACCTAGAGATGTCTCGTTAGATCCGAGACCTCCATATCGGGGCCCTATACAAAATCCTCTCGCTATTTTCTCCATCTCTACTTAGTTCTCTCGTTGTCCTATTGTTTGTAAATGCATGAAATACCGTGAACTGAGTCGATGTATAGGGTCATTAGACGCTATAATTTGCAAACAGAATCTCGTGGGACCGAACCAACTATGTCAACATGTCGGGGTGGCCAAGTTAATGCTATTGGAGGATTTTTTTTGGTTCCCTACGCTCCTCGTGCTTTCGGGCTACCTCATTCGGGCGTAGTCCCTTAAGAGCCCTGAGGCCAAAACACACTATATCTTCGACGGGTGATTTCTCAAACTCGTGACACCTAAAGACATCTCATCATATCCGTGACCTCCATGTCGAGTCCCTATATGAAATCCTCTCACATTTTTCTCCATCTCCATTTGATTCTCTCGTTGTCCTATTATTTGTAAACTGCGCGAAATACTACGGTATGAGTTAGTGTAAGTGAAGGTTGCTTAGGATTTATAGTTTGCAAATGGAAGCTCATGGGACCGAAACAACTACACCAACACGTCGGATGGCTAGGTGAATGCTATTGGAGGCTTTTTTTGGTTCCCTATGCTACCCATGCTTTCGGGCTACCTCGTTCGGGCGTAGTCCCTTAAGAGCCTTGAGGCCAAAACACGTTATATCTTCGACGGGTGATTTCTCGGACTCCGTGGCACCTAGAGATGTATCGTCAGATCTAATACCTCCATGTTAGGGCCCTCTACAAAATCCTCTCATAGTTTTCTCCATCTCCATTCAGTTCTCTCATTGTCCTACTATTTGCAAATGTGTGAAATACTGTAATCTGAGTCAGTGTAAGGTTGTCCATTGCCAATCACCTGAATAATATAGGTGGTTCATACAATATAGGTGGTGAAATGAGAATTTTAATAAGATATTTTTACAATATAGGTGGTGAAATAAGAATTTATGTTTGTTGTTCCTTTCTAATATTTAATTTCTCTTAGCTTCACTTGGCTTCGAGAAGAATAAATTCTCTCTATTGACGATTGCCACCACATGAAGGTGGAAGATTTTTGGCACCACTAACCTACATAAACATGTTAGTAAGCAATTAAATAGAATTTTAAATCATACAAAATTCAAACAAAATTATTTAAGTAAATATTCAAATTAAATTCTTGAAGAACATACCTTTGCAAATTCAATCCAATGAACGCATGAGGATCGACTCTATTCTCGCAAGATGCAAGAATTGATTCATGATATGATTCACGAACCTTCCACAAATTCTTGTTTGATGGCCAACCTTGATATTTGATCAATTTCATATATTTTTTCAAGGACCAAATGTTTTATTTTTTGATAGGATATCGTTGAAGCCAAGTTCCAGTGACTACCACTAACCTAGTGGGATACTCAAGGTCTTCACCATCAATGACTGTGGAAGTCAATTTTTCCCCTCTACACAACGAGACAAGAAGTAGTCTATTCCCTCTTCGTTAAATTCTATCGCAATAACTGCAAAAACGTGCCCTATGTATCACAAAGTAAAATTGTTCAGTCAATTTAAAAATACATTAAGAGTTGACCATTTAATAATTTATAAATCTAAAACATGGCATGTACATATATGTATGTACCTTGTTGCACTAAATTAGAGACTTGGTCAAAGTCAGGTGATGTTGTCATTTGATCTGAAGACCCTACAAGTTGTAATGCTCATGGAACTTGATGTGTGTCGAGTGGAATTAGAGGTCTACAAGTCCATTCATCCACCCACTGTTGTGACTCACATTCATTCCACGCAAAATCAATGCATGATATACAAAAACATGTCATGCACCTAGTATAAATAGTCCAAGCATTTGCATCTGAACTATGGAATGAGTGCATATCACTTGATCCTATAATTGTCATACAATCTTCAAACTTTGCTAGATTTTGTTCCTCTATCAACCAAAAATATCTATGAATTTTTTATCTCTCTTGAGATTCATGGCCCATATTGTTGACACACCAATCAACAATTTTTTTTTCATCTGTAAATTTAGCACCATACTTGAACTTTAACTCTTCTCTTGCAAGTGCTCTTTTTGCACATGCTCTTGCACCATCATGCTCTCCTTTTCCATGCCCTACCTCAATAAAACTCTAGATATGTTGTACACTTGTTTCTTTGTGCATCCTTCTTAGCCAATAAAACATCTGTGCATTCTTGAATTGTGATGTGCAGTTGTCCGACCAAATGTAATGTTGATCGAAACTAATGTTCCTCTTATTCAACTTTACATAAAAACACTGGAAACACCCTTGTACATATTCTGTAGAATGTGTCTGATCATCACTGATGTAGAAATGATACTCTCTTAATATTTTTCGATCTTTCTCAGTGCTTTCAGGAGAGTGCATGAATGTTATATGCACAAAAATAGAAACTTACACTGAGTTATAATATTGAGACTGAACCTCCATTTGTGGCTGTAATGTGTAATTCTTGCGAAGTCAATTCTTGAATCAATAGTACCAAGTGGGAATGTGTCCTTTCTTAACTTGAATTGTTCATCCAACCATTGATCTCTATGTGTGTGCCTTGCATACTCATAAAAATTTCCTCTCTGAATTTGACCATATATTCTAATATAGGTAATTATTTTCTAACAAGCTCACACCTCTTAGATTCTTTTCCATATTTTAATTGATATGCCACCGATTTATATTTGGTGAAATCAACCAATTCTTTTCCTATTGAATATGTACTCTCCTCATGGATATAACTTTTCAGATTTGGCAAGCCACCACATACATTGCACATTCCATCCAAACATGCTTTGTTATAAAAAAATTGTCTTGTTGATTTTTCACAAAATATTGTTAGAATAAATTCCCTTGAAGATTTTTGTGGGACATTTAATCCACACTCCTGCAACATGATGTCAGTATGCAAAACATGGCATATTTGATTTGAAAAACATCATAATACATTAAAAATTCAACATGATGCCTGCAACAAGTGGTACGTGAGTGATTGATTTTCACATAAAAGGGTTTTATCATTTCAAAGAATCTTTGGCTAATGTTAATTTGTGGATGTTCATTCTTAAACTTAGAGAACAATTTTGTTTGGGTCATATCTAATAAATGTTTTGCACACGATTCACGATTACAAGAACCTATTCTTCTTTTATTGTATCTCTTCTATTGGTGACACCCTTGTGTTCTCATTCCAAAATTTTACAATTAATTATTTTATAATATCATATGTATTCTTGTATTTTCATGGAAGTCTCTGTAGAGAAATCCCAATAGACATTGTTATCAACTGACTCAAGATGTTTATGTCTCTCTATTGCTTTTATTAGTGTTTTTTTGTTTAGCTTCAAATCGCTACTTGTTTTTCTAATCAAGCGTTTATTAAGCTGTTTTATCACTTACTACACAATTAGTAAGTGCACGCCGTATGTAAGCATTACTATCTTTGGTGTGTCTTTTTTTACCTACAATTTGGTATGCTTTATGTATGTTTTCAACAATTGACACATTTTAATCAACAACATTAGATGTTCTTAACCCCAAGGTCTTCCTTATAGGTCTCATATTAATTAATTTCATCAATGTAACAAATAATTGACATCTTTATGTGTCATTTAAATTCTCAAAGTAATTATCCCAAATTCCACTAGTTTTTCTTCTCGCATTTGTTTGGGACGTGCCTGTTAGGCATTGGTTTTATAATGTTTTCATCAATTTCAATTAAGTGAATTGGTTTTCTTCGCAAAATGGAAGGAGGTGTTCTTAGAGGTGAAGATTCGTTTACAAGGTTACTTTCTTCATTCAATGTTTTCATACAAATTTTGGGGTTAATATTTGGATTCTCATGTAAGGGTTCAACAATTGGATTCATATCAATTTCTTCATCCATACCAACATTATCATTCAATTCAATATCATTATCCATTACAAAATCATTATTCTCTACATTTTCATTATGTATTTCATCCCCATTTTCTAATACATTAGCTACATTTGATATAGCGGATGTACCTTTCCCTACTCGAAGTTTTTGTATTCTCTTCAATTTATTTATTCTCTTCTCTTCCAATTAATTCGGTATCTTGTTCTTGACTTTCCTCTTGTCCTTAGCTCGACGTTTATCGCCCATGATTAGAAAAAATCAACTATTGGGGTAGGGGACGAAAAGAACTACTAAAAAATCGTGTAAGAATGTAAAGAAAATTGCAGACAAAACATAATGTTTGCAGAATTCCCATGAAAGAGATGAAAGGGACGTTGGGGGCCACAATATATAAACAAAGAAAAATGCATACGCGTTTTGTATTTTCTCTTTTTCCAAGCCATGCCTCAAGGCTTGGGATCCGGTTTGGATCCCCAAGCCTAAGGCATGGACCCGTACAAACACTTTCTGACAAACAATGTGTTTTTGTAAGAAAATGTAAAAATGCCACTTCCTCTATGATAAATCAAAATAAAACAATCGATCAATTTTAAAAAAATTATACCACGACGTGAAAGCAGATTCTCTTCAACACATGAAACAATGTGTTTTTGCAAGAAAATGTAAAAATGCTACTTCCTCTATGATAAATCAAAATAAAACAATAGTTCAATTTTTTTAAAAATTATACCACTGACGTAGAAAATTTTCTTCTTTCTAAAAATATAATTTTTCAAATTTTTGAGTAATATAAGATTTCCATATTATTTATTTTCTAACTATGCCTTTTTATAGCTATTTTTTGAAGTGTAAATATGTCTATCTTTCATGGTGTATCTTTTTTTGGGTGATCGAAATTTAAAAAAAATTATACTAGCCCAAACTAGGCATAATTCTATACATATTCAAAAAAAAACTAATTTTGATTTTTTGAGGTAATTAGGGGGCACAGTCGAAGCTCGTTATTTTTCAAAACATAAAAATTTTGTACTAGAAAAATCATAAATAAAAAAATATTCTCTATAAAAATCTAAAACAAAATGGAGCCCAAACTAGATGCTCCTAGCTATCTTTCTACCAAAGGGTTTTCAAAAATACTAAATGGTGCTCAAAAAATGGTGGGGGCACGAAAGTCACTCTATTATGTTTTTTAACAAAAATAGGAGCATTTGTTGGTATTTTAGTTGTTTGACCCACTTAAACTTATCCATTTTCAATAAAATTTAGTAGCTTAGAAACTAGACTCAAAATGTTATGATTCATATTTCTACAACATCTTCCAATTTTGAGTGTAACTATTTCAAAAAAATCATACAAGTTGAAGTTTTTTTTTCAGAAAAATGCGTCCACTTAAGACTCCCTTTTGGCCCCCCAACTTGGTGGACCTACCCTTCAACCACCTTGATATATGCATTGAATATTATTTTGAAATCTCAACCACTATCAATCAATGCCCCTCTCAAATCCACCTACAATCTATCAATTTTGGTTCCCTATGTCTATTTGGCATGTTGAGGAAGAAGAATGGCGGATCAAATCAAATCTAATCTGGTAGTTAAAGCAATCAGGTTCTGCATTAATGGCCTAAAATATGTTTTCCTAATTTTCACCCACCAAAGCCTACTAAAATAGTATATTGTGCTTTCATGGCGTAGAGGGTATCAAGACCTTTCCAAAAAGTCTTCTCCCACCCAAATTTGAGTTTCCAGTCAAAAGATATGGCCGTCGAATATCGTGGTCGCGGGCGCTCAATGTTTAAATGAGTTTGTCCATACCGGGTCCACGTGGTAGCCCTACGCTCATTTGAGTTTTTCCCCTACCCTCGCTCTTGAAATTACACCCATGAGACACATGGCATCGTCCGCGGGCTTCCCTATTTCCTTTGTATTCTACCTGAGTCCTTTCTATTGGTGAAGGCACTATGTCTAACCCGAGACACGTGGAGGCTTCACGCATATTTGGAAACTACCCCAGACTTTACCTTTGAAGTTGCACGGTCGATACACACGGAGGCTTAGTAAGCTCTTGGACTATTCAATGGTGACCTCACATTTTTGGGCCCTAGGACACGCCACAAGTTGGCACTCGTTTGGGGTTTGCCTTTTGGCCATGCCTTTGAAGCTACGCCAAGTTGACACGTGGCACCTTTCGCGATCTTATTCTTTTCTTTGTATTTTGGCTAAGTCCCTTTTACTCGTCGGGCCCTATGTTTGACTCTAGACATGTGGAGACTCGGCGCTCATCTAAGGAAGCCGCTCGAATTTTACTTTTGAAGTAGCGCCATGCCGACACATGGCTTCTTCCGTTGGCTCGTTTGTTTAGAATTTTCAACGATCGGCTATGTCCCCTTTTTTACTCTAGACATGTGGAGGGGTGACACTTATCTGGGAATTACTTTTTCATTTGACCCTTGAAGGTGCATTGTTTGGACACATGGAGGCTTCCGCCGGTCCTTTATACTTAGTCATTTTGGGCCCGCTCCATCCCTTTTGACTCGGGACACGTGGAGGGCTGGCACTTGTCCTGGGAATTACCTTTTTAGGCTTAACCTTTGGATAAGCACCGATGAGGCACGTGGAAGCTTCCATTGATTCTTCCATACTTAACCAATTTGGGCTCGCTCTGAATTATTTGTAAAGCCCAAGACTTTGAGCCTTTCTCTGTTTCTCTCTTCTAAGCCTCTGGTTTTCTTTTGACATCGTTTGATCCTTTGGGCCTCTGGTTTTTCCATTTTGAGTCCGCCTACAACCTGACTATCAAATTTGAAATGTAGGCTCATTCGATGGAAACGCCTCTTAGAATTCTTCTGTGCGGGGTCGGGTTTGATCAATTTTTCCGGGGCAAAATTGAGATAATGATTCAACTTTGGACCACTCTCTTAAATATCAATTTCAATAAAGCAAATGGACCTATTGTAGTCACTAAATCATGCACTTACTATCTACATCTATCCTCTAAATATTTCATTTATATGCATGATTCCTAAGTAAGAGAATTACTCATTAACACCTCTTTACTTTGCTTTGACATTATTTTTATCATTTTCATCTTTATTTCTTGTTATTTCTAATTTACAACTTACAGCTTTTTCATACCATCCAATATCCTATTCAGATTTGATTTCATTGTCTAGCCTATTTGAGCACCCAATATAGGACTACCTATTAGGGACAGGAGTGCTCAAGCACTACTCTCCCCTCTAAACGTCTTTGTCCTCCTTATCTCTTTTTCTTATCTCGAATGTTACTTATTTTTTGTCTTCTTTATCACCCTTGGTTTACCTTTCACTTATTAATGACAAAACTTAAGAAAAGGAGTCATATATATTCATGTCTTATTTAATCTCAGTAAGGGGGAAAGCATTTCAAAGGCACATATTATTACAATGAGCTAATATTTTCTATCTACTACACCAAGGACTGCATTTTGGGATTGTATACTTCACTGCATAGGAGGGTTTATTTATGAATTCCATACCACACATTTTCATTGGAAAAAATTAGTTATAGCCCGCTATTCTTTATGCGACTAGCACTAAGGCATGCTATCTTGAAGGACATTATTTCAATAACACATACACAAGAACTACATAGAGTCTGAAATGTAGTGAAGCACTCGGTGACAATCACATTGGGGTGACCGCCGAGGTCAATTTGACTCAAGCATATGCATATTTTTATTCATCTAATGTGCACTTGAGTATTGTGCAGGTATCTAGGGTTTATTTTGTAGGTACATGTGTGACACATCAAATCTAATGTGACTTAAAATGAATAAGGAATTACACCAAGTGACACATAAAGAACTAGGTTCCAAGTTATCCCACGTGACAACAAGTGCCCATAATAGACGTTAGCGCCTAGGTGACCTTGTCCCCTTTCAAGTGATCATGTCCCTGAGATTATCACTTTCCATAATCAAAAACAAAGCTAATACAGTCCAGAATCTACCTTTCCATCCTATTCATCGGTTTAGGATTAGTCCAAACCTACGATTACAAGTTGAATAATTCTTTATACCTTATTTATCACTCTTGATATTATTTCATTTACTTGATCTTGCTTGAATATTGGTATATCCATTTAATAAGTAGTTTCCTTATCTTAGATTTAATTTTATTAAATCATTTTGAGAACGTGATCCTTTCGCATGCTCTTTAATGAGATCCATTTTTCTCCAAACCCAAACCCCGATTGCACTAAGGTTCATTTTATCTTCATATCCAAACCTGATTTTCATCTATAACCTGTTATAAATTAGATCTACAAAAAAATCCTAGGTTTTATGTTTCTTCATACCCTTTAGATCACTTTCTAGGGCTCATAATTTGCAAATCACCTTTTGTTTCATATATCAAGGACAATGACTCTATTTTTAATTTCCTTCAATTTTATTCTTCATTTTTACATTTTTAACAAAAACCACTTTTTGTTTTCCATAATTTTGAGCCCAATTTACATAAATCTAAAATTACAAAGTTTACTAATTAAGGCAAAATTCAAAAAATATACACTTTTGACCAAATCCCTAGGAGGGTTTTCTTTTAATTCATAACATTCAAAAAAGGCTCTTTTTGTTTTACAAAATTCAAATTCCATTTCGATATATTTCCATTTTATTAATTTGACGATAGTTATTTTTTAATCAACGTCACTTTTCATACAAATTTTTTTGTCTCATTGGATTGCTTGTGTAAAAAATTTTTATGGATAACCATATACTTTGTTAGGTTGTGGAGCCTATTTTTCATGTGTGAAAGTGTCAAGGCGTACACTTTTCATGTATCCTCGTCGGGGTTTGGGGCCGAGCTAGGCACTCGAGCGGGGTCCGGGGCGGTAGCCCAGTAAGGGGTTCGGTGCAGCCTCAAAAAAAAAAAAAAAAAAAATTAGGCGTAAATTTTTTTAGACTCAAAAAATGCACCCGACATATCAAGAAACGTACTTTTCTCATATGGGCGAGTTTTTTGACCCATAGGTTTATGGGACCGGTTTTTCCCATGGTTTTGATACCCACGGTTTTGTAAAACTGCTTAAGTAGTTGTCTATTTATATGGTCTTATGCATATGATAGATAGACAAGTAAATGTATTGCAGATGTGTTTTTGAATTCGGGAGTGAATTCTGTAGAGTTTGTTGAGCATAGCTCCAAACGGATATGGGTATTGTATTGAGAGAGTGGAGGCTTATAATAAAATCTGAGCAAGTGATTCTTGGTGGACGTAGCCCAAATTGGGTGAACCACGTTAAATCTTGTCTCTCTGTGTTGTGTTATTTATTCTACACTTTTATTTGAGATCTATAATATTTTCTGCATATTAGTTTCTCTGTACATTGCGATTCGTAAGGGATTATTCCACATATTTTCTCTCTTATTTCCTAACAATACTTAATGAAAATTCTTACCCATTCTATATTTAGGTTCAAATTCATAATGTGTTTGTTAAGCGTGCATTTGTTGATAATGGATCTAGTCTTAATATATGCAACATTGCCTTTCTCCATCAAATAGGCCTTTTGTTATTGATCAAACTCTATCTAATCTATTTATTTGTGGATTTGATAAGTCCCTTAAACAAGTGTTAGGGGAAATAATTCTACCCATTATTGTATTCCTTGCACGCTTCATGTTTTATTTCATGTTATGTCGCATTATCTCATCTATAATATCCTTCTAGGTTTCCTAGTTTTCTTGAACTGGAAGATTCCCTTGTTCAGTCGGTCGGGCAAGAAAAGTCTTTGTGAATCACCCTCAACTCTAGTTTCAAGTCTTATAGTGTGACCACTAGTGGGACTTGATCTTCAAATATGCTCCCCACGAAATATACCGAGCAACATAAACCATCGATGATCGCATCTAGCAATACCAACCTATCCATGTAAGGTTAGAGTCTCTAGGGAATACTCCTAGTGAAATCCGTTGTTCTCCACTCATCCATATGGAAGCCTCACGGAATGCTCCCTTGTTCTTTAGAATTGGGGATAAGGGGAGGAGAAACTCCTCCAGCAGTATGCCTGATAAGAAGGCTTCTAGGTCGTCCTTGGTTACATACTATACATGCATCTCTTTCTACCCATGTCATAGCACACAATGTCCTTACCACATATTCTTCCATTAATAATGCTACAATAGATTCCACACCTCATGTTATTACTACTTTTAATATCCTTCTCATACATGATAATGAATTTATTACTTATATTTCACATCATTCTTCTTCTACTGTGCACTACAGTGTTATTGATTTACATGGTACACTTTCTATCAACACCCATGATATTCCTCCCAAGTATGTATCACTCTCGATGCAATTCTAATGCATGTAGTTGGTTTGAAAACTATAACTTAGCCGGGTATTTTTTGGTTGAGTCCCCGCTAAAATCCTTTTAAAACAATGGGTTCAAAACCATTGGCAAAGTCATGGGGTTAAAATTGACGGAGTTTAAAACCTCACAAAGGGTTTTTATGTTTTTTTACCAACCGGAACACTATAAGGCCATTCTTAACCATGTTCCTTGGTTCATTCATAACTCAATGGTTGTTTTTTCACACTGGACTCGGGAATTTCATGTTTCTGAGCAAGCCAAGCTTAAAGTCCCTATTTGTATTGAATTTCTAGGACTTCCTTTAACCTTTTGGGGTTTTATTGGGGATTTAGTCAAACTATTGGGAATTCTCATCTGTAATGAACAATCCAAATTTTTTCATGGTCATCCTCAACACCATGTTTGCATTGAAATCTATTTATCAAAATATTTAAAATAAACCATCAATATTCAGATTGGGGACACCTGTTTCTCCCAAAGGGTGCTTTACATTAATTTACCGAATATGCATTTTTGTTGTCGGTTGTTTGATCACATGATTCATGAGTGTCCTCTTATGGCTGACTCTCATCCTACTCTCATTAATAAACCTCCAACAAACCCTAAATACACTTCTGCTTCTAATGGTTGGACCACTATCACTAAAAAAAAGGTGTTCGTGGGGTCTTTAAAATCCTCGAACTCCACTTATCGTCTAGTTGCTAACAATGGTTTTGCTTCCATAGCTCCTATCAAATAAGTTGAGCTCGTTAAACCCAAACCTCCATTGTCCCGCACATCTTTGGTCACCTCATTTGTTTCCCATGTTACTCTTTTTTGAGTTTCATCCATGGTTTTGGTGGCCTTACCTGAGTCCCCTTTTGTGGTCAAATTGTCTCATTTCGTGCAAGACTCGCTAGCCCAATCTCGTAGCCCTTCCCTCTCAAAGGATGGTGAGTATGTGCAAGATAAATTTCACCTTTAGAATTTAATATATCTAGCTCTGGTTCTTACCCAAGTTTCTTCTTCTCATAACTAGTTTTTGCCCTTTCTCATATAGACGATGAAGGGAACATATACTTAAACCCTTCTCAATGATTGTGTACTCTTGGAAGATACGTGGGCTTACTGAACCGACCCAATGATATATGGTTAGGGATAGTTGTCTTCATTTTTGTCACATGAATTTTTCGTTTGTAAGAAGTCAAGCTAGTTTTTTTGTTGCACTCTGCAACTCATACTATATGGCCCCATGTCATTTTTCATACCTCTAATCATGATCCTGATCATGGTGGATTCATGACCTTTATTGCTTGTGACATTTTTCAGCATTTGATTTCTCGAGGCTCATACCCCATGCATCGAGTGGTGTGGTCCCTTTTCGATTTTGACGACCGTATTTTTGGTTTAGCAAACATCTACGCTCCAAATGATGCTAGCAAGAAAGCTCTTTTTGGCATTGGCTTTTTGATTCCTTGTTATAGCCCCTATTGATTTTTTGTGGTGACTTTGACATTGTTGAAAGCCCGAAGATAAACATGGGTGTATTCCTATGCGATTGTGTGTGGGTGAGCGGGAGGATTGGTTTTATTTTAAGAACAAGCTTGGACTTTTTATCCCAATCTTCCTTTTGCCATATATCCCCTTCAACCTAGTTCACTTAGTCCAATTTTAGAGAAGGAAAAGATCGAGTTGTTTAGTGGTTAGACCGATCCCTCATGAACAATCGGATTTTTATCTTTCCCTGTTTCAGGTCATCTTGTTACTTTCACTAACACCACTTTGCTTTTAGACCATTCTCCTTTTTTCAACATTACATGGTTTTTTCCTAAAAAAATGCATCAACTTAATTCTCATTTTTACCTTAACATCATTTACCTTAAGAATGATTGACCGTGTCACACATACAATGAGTATGGAATCAAGTTGATCATCTTTCTTAAGTTTCTAGCTAGATCACTTGGTGGAATGATGTCATCAAATGCACCACCACCTTCCTTCACATATATGGGAAGCAAGCTTCCATTTTTAGGCAACATGCGCATGAAGCCTCATATCATGAGTTCTCCATAATCTCACAAGATCTAAATGCCTCTCCTTTCAATCATGATTTGCAAACCCAGGCTGCCTATTGGAGGCATACTATTAAATTTCACAAAGACTATCAGCTTCGAGCTCTCTTGCATTAGCTTAGAATTGGGGATCGAGCTTCCAAGGAGTTATTTGTCATAGTGCATTCCAAAAATTTTCGATAAGATCAAGGCAAAATCTCATGGTAATACCAGGATTATTGGTGGTGTACATCAACTTGTTTGATGATAATTCCCATTACATGTCCATATTAGTGAAAGATAAACAATAAATCAAGAAACCTTAGATATGGGAGGGTTTAGGGACCTCTTGATGTAGTATGATGTGCAAAAGGGATAATTGTCCTCGTAATAAATATTCAACCTGCAGAGCAAAGAGAACTAAAACTCAAAGAGGATTATAAGATATATGGTGGGCTTCTTAAAAAATTCGGTCCTAGGAAGAAAAATCTTCCTAGAAAGGATGCAATCTCATGTATTAATAAAAAGATACACTGATAACATAAATTCAAATCAGTGATATGATAAATGGAAATACTAACTGATATGATAATCGAGATGGTAATTGAAATGATAATTAATAACAAGAATATGAAAACAAACCCACATGGTTCGGAAGTGATCCAAGAGAAGACCATATGGTTGATAGTGACCTGAGAAAACCAATCAAAGGAAGAAAAATTCCATGAGCTCCGCAATATGGAGTGATGGAAAGATTGTAATTGAAATGGGATTGCCAAGGGAATCACAAGAGCACAAGGGCATCAAGATGGTATTATGGTGATACAAGTGGCATCACAAGGGCATTATGATGGTATGATGATGATATGAGTGGAGCTATAATGCCAGAGTTTTTCTTTCACTTCTAACTTTTCTGAAAGAGGGGGAGAAAGATCTTATTTATAGCCTAAAGATGGGGTTAATTTAGGGGTTATCAGGTAATCCTGATTTGAAAAAGTAACCCTGATTAGGTGAGTGGGGACATGATTTGAATGATTTTGGAATATTAAATTCAATAGTGGATTTCATGTGGATTATTTTGTAATATTTAATTCAATAATAGATTTCATGTGGATTATCTTGGAATATTTAATTTGATAGTGGGGTGCATGTGGATTATCTTGGAATATTTAATTATCAAGTGGGGTGATATGGATTATTTTGGAATATTTAATTCCTGATTAGATTGGATGTGGATAATATTTGAATATTAAATTCGTTAGTGGGATGACATGGATCTCTTTTTTAATATTAAATTCATTAGTGGGATGACATGGACCACTTTTGAATATTAAATTCATAAGTTGATTTAAAATGGATTAATTAACCAATTAATATTGATTAATTAGATATGTATTTTGGTGGGAAAATGAATTCAAATGGAATTAGGAGGGAAAAGGAATTTGAATGGGAAATCCTAATGCAGGAGAGCGGATGCGGGGTGAAGTGGAGGAATGACACCAAAATTGGTGTCTACATTTTCCCCTTTTTGATGAGTGGTTTGCGTTAGGCAAGCCACGAGACAAAAATGATGAAGTATTGAAAAGGTGATTGATTGAGTGTTCCCCCTCAAACTTGGGATTGACGACATAAAGGAATTCAATCACGAGTTTGAAAGAGATAGATGTTGAAGGTTGGGTGGGTGAAGATAAATGGGTAAAATGATAAGGCAAGGAAAGATGCCCCAAGCAAAAAGGATTTCAACAACAATAAAAACTATGGCGGTGACTCGATATCATGTCGGTAGGGGAAAAGGGTGGTCTCAATGGAGATGGCAACAATGCTCTACGGACCAATGAGTGGGTGAAAATCATTGCAAAATGGAGGGAATCCAATGGGAAACCTCTCAAATGGATGCGAGCCAGGAGGACCAATGGGTCATAGGAAAACATCAAACTATGCACACAAATGTGAAAATAATGTGAAATCCTTCATATGTGAGGAATCAAGTGAAAGGTATGTGTCCGCAAAGGACAGGGATGTGAAATAATGATGCCCCAACACAGGAACAAATATGGTCAAAAGGAGAGATGTGAAAAAGTGATGATACAAAATGCCACAAGGGGAAATAATTATGGCCACAAAGGTGGACTTTGAGAATAGAAAGGGATAGTTCCAATGTTGGATAAAATGCCCCAAGGGGGAATAATTATGGTTTTGAATACATGTTTCTTAAGAAAGGTTTTCCTTCGACAATAAATGATTAGACGAAGAAAAGAGAAAGCATTCATTTTTCTCGGTGAATAGGGGAAGAATTCAATCTACTTTTTCTAAGAAAAAGTAGTAGAGTAGACATTTGTGAGGGAAAATAGAGGATTGTAAGTGATGACCATTATGGTATCCTCCAAGACAAAAACGTTTTGGGAATATGTGATGAGGGATATATGTGATGATTCCTCCTCGGGAGAGGAAATGTCAACTCTGCGGAAAGGAGAGGAGGACGAGAATAGGGTGAGATGGAATGGATCGGTTGTGGCACACAAATGGAGAAATATTTGAATAGGTGTTGAATGTTAAGTGTGAAGATGTGTTGAAGGATATAATGAATGAGAGAGCTCATGAAAAAAACATAATGGACAAGAGTAGTGGTTGATGAAGAAAAGAAAATTTAGAGGTGAAGAAGACAAGGAGATGGAATAAAGCGGACACAAGGGGTCCAGAGAAAAATAAAATAGAGAAGGATGATATGAGAAGAAGGTAATGAGGAATGACGAACAAGAAGGAGAAGATGATATGTGAAAGGATGACATAGTAGAGGGTGAATTCAGGAAAATGGAGAAAGAAGTGCAAAATTAAGGTAGTGGAATATAAAAGATGAAGCGAGAGAACTAGAGGAGATGAATAATTTGAAGAATACGAAAGAGATGATATAACCGAGAAAAGAAATAAACTAGAGAAGAGAACAAGAAGACGTGGAGAAGATCAGAGAAGGGTGGTGGTGGAAAAAAGGTGAATAATGAGAAAAACAGAGATAATAGAATGGAGACCAAGGTAAGGAATATGGTACAGACCGCATTGAAATGCATGTGGAAGGTGAGAGGATTAAAATATGGGATAGTGAGGAAGGAACAAGGGACAATGGGAAAGTAAGAAGGAGGCATGAGGGAAGGAGGGGAAAATTTTTAGAGATGTATGAGATGAGGATAAGAGGATTAGGATGAAAATAACGAAGGATGTATTATGAAGATAGTAAGGATATGGGAAAGGGTGAAGGGAAGATGGAGAGGTGGCAAAGAAGTGACAAGAAAGGGTAGAGGTGGAGATAAGGAAGGGGAGGAAAGAGAGAATGGATGATGGAGGAGGAAATGCCAATAAAATAATGTTAGGGGAAGACCAACAATAATTATTGTTGGTGAAGGATGAGAGGAAAAGTGAAGAAGGGTAAAAGGGGAATGGAGAATGGAAGAGGCAATGTCAACAAAGGGACGTTAGGGGAAGACCAACAATAATTATTGTTGGTGTAAGATGGGGAAGGAGTGGAAAATAAATGGAGAAGGACGAAGAGAGTGAGAAAGGTAGTGGAGAGTGATGTGGAGTGATTTTTAGGGGTCGACCAACAATAATGTTTTAGCATGGAAACCGAAGATCATCATGAAATAATTTTAGGGGGAGACCAACAATAAGTTCATTAATGGGTATGAAATATGATAGCATGGAATCGGTATGAAGGATGATGGATCAAGAGGTGGAAAATGGGTGAAAGGAGTATAATTGCAAGGGGGATATGGAGAACGTATTCTATAATTTGACAAGTTGAGATAGGGTAAAGGTAGGAGAAAAATGTGGGTTGGGAGGGGAGACTAGGAGGAAGGAACGGTCAACGAGGGGATTTTGAGTGAGTAGAAGGCCTTGTCCAAAATGACAGGTCTACTTTGAGTAAGATTGTTGTGTTGCATGAATAGTTAAGTAAACATGCCAAGCTAGAGAGAAAAGGGGAGGAATGGTGAGAAGGGTGATGTCCGCACCAAGTGGTAGAAGGGGACAAGAATGGTGAGAAGAGTGATGGGGGATAATTGATGGGAAGATAAAGGTGATGCAGGAGGATGGATGGAGAAAGGACATGTTGGCCATGGTGGGGGATGAGGAGTTGTAGGATAACAAACTCTCCTTGAGAGGGATTCTCAAGTAGGATTCACAAACTACAATAGAGATCAAGTAGAATTCCCAAACCGAAAAGTGCATTAGAGATAGTGTTCATAGACATTAACAGATTTCATGGATTTATGGATGATGTTAATATATGTCATCCTTAAAATTAAACATATGGATATAGATGGCATAGTTTGAAATTAGATATGCAAGAATGCAATCTTGATAAAAGGTGACTTTAACAAGATAAATGACACATAATCATAGTAAGGAGCATATGGGGAAACCATGCTTCAAACCAGATTGGAGGTAAACAAGAAAGGGAACCACTGAAGGCATTGCACTTGCAGCCAATAGCAGATGTTAACACATAACCAACAATAGTTATTTCTATCATAAGGGAAACATTGATGCTATACTCTCATAAACCTAATGTTGACATGAAAAGGGGGTTTGAGATGTAAGTTGTACGTAGGAAGAGGGTTCTCCATAGGTGGGTATTCCTAGGACTATGCCCCAACTCTGGGAAGGAGGAAAATGCAAACTAATCAATGTGGGAAGTCTGCAATGTATATGAGAAAGTTGATTGATGTGGGAAGCTTTCTTAGGATGTTATGATATATAGAAGGTTGATCAATGTGGGAAGCCTTCACTGCCATGATACAATAGAGTAGCCATCCTTTGAGGGTATGGTCTACTTTTTTCTTTTGCTTTTGGATTTTTGACTTTTTATTTTAGATGGCAGGATAAGATATGCATGATAGTTATCTTTTTGGGGGATTAGACTATTTTTATGAATTGTTTTCCTTCGAGGGATCAGTCTATTTTTGGATAAGATAGCATGAGATAGGAGCATCCATAATTTTTACTTTCTTTTTTTCTTTTTTCTTCTTCTTTTTTTAATGGGGAGAGTTGGGTATAGCTAGGTAGACCACTTAGGAGGGGATGATGATTATACAAGTGACACCCTAGGCCCTTAGCATGGTTTCAATAGGTAAATAAGAGGGTGATGGGTGTAATGATCGTGGAGTTCTCACCAAAAATGAGAACCTATCCAATAGGAAAATTCTATGGAAAGAGTCATGGTGCCCATATTTAAGGTCATGTCTAGGAAGTGACAGTAGACCATATAGTTCCATATCATTACAATGATAGATGGAAGGGATTAATGATGGAGGAATGATTTAAAGATATGACTATCTGCTCATTGGTATATATGCTAACAATAGAATGGTCGTAAGTGTAATGCATTAAGAGGTTATGTCTCTGGTTTACCATCAAGGGAAGCCAAATGATAGGCCCCAGACCCATACTTGTGCATGATAATGTAAGGTCCAATCCAGTTGGAAGAAAAATTTCCACATTGGCTCCTTTCTAGAGTGGTAATGTTCTAGTTTTCTTGAAGGAAAATGTTTTCGACTTTAAATTTGCATTAGCATAGGATCATAACTTGCAAAGATGGGATGAGATAGATGTGCAAAGATAAAAAAATGTGCTATCCTTTAGGAAGCAAAGAAAATATATGTCCTTAATGAGGCGAATAAGTGGCCACAAAATTGGTCTTGGGATGAAAATAAATGGTCCCCAAAATGGTTACAAATATTATCACAAAGGTGGGTCTTAAGATGAGAAGAAATAGTCCCTTAAGAGAGGTACAAACATGGCCACAAAGGTGGACTTTGGATGAAAAATAAATGGTCCCCCAAGGAAGGGATAACTACAATGATTATTTTGAATAAGAATAAATGGTCCCCGAAGGAAGGTATAAATATGGCCACAACAATGGACTTAGGACAAGAGGATAGATTGGATGAAATTGGATAAGGTAAAATATGTGCAAGATCTCAAAATGAAGAAGCGATAAATATTCATATTAGAAGACAAAATAATGGCCACAAGAGTGGGCTTAGGATGATCATAAATGGTCCCCAAAGGAAGGGAGAAATATGGCCTCAACGGTGGAATTTTGATGAGGCGGTAGATAAGAAGATTTGGACAAGATAAATTCGGATTAGGTTGGTGAGATTAGTTGGATAAAGATTATAAAATATGTGCAACACCTCGGAGATGGGAAAATGAAAATATATCCATAATGGCCACAAAAGTGGACTTTAGAAAAAACCATGGTGTCTCCCAAGGGGAGCACAAATATGGCCACAAAGGTGGACTTAGGGTGAGTAGATGGTGGATAGATAAAATTGGATAGGATCGGATGAGCTGAGTTGGATAAGACAAGACAATGTTAAGGAAAGGAATCAATCTGCAAGCAGACCAATCCTAGAATGAAGTCCCCCAGTGCCAAGGGAGCCATGGGGATAAGATGTGTGGATGAGGAAGAGGATGCGAGAGGATAAATAACTAGGGAAGGATGCTCCCCATAGATGTAGATGAGTTAGTGGATGTGAAAGATATTGGATGTCGATGATAACTTTGAATTTGATTAGGTAGATGACTGGGGATCATAGGAAAACAATGTTGATGAATAAGGGAGGACCCTCTATATGAGGAATGATATGCAAAGGAGAGATGTTAATGGAGGATAGAGGAGTCTTGGGAAATCCGGCAGAGATGGGATACGAATTGGATTAGTTGTAGATGGATAAGGATGCTCTCCCTAAATGAGAAAATCATCTTTCTCAATAAGGTTATGGATGATTGTCTGAAATTCCTTAAAATTCTCAATGTCATGGCCCGGGTATGATGATAAGCGCAAATGCAATTGGGATTGAACCATGATGGATTTGGACTATGTGGATTAAAATCTTTAATGGGAGGAAGTGTGATGGTAGATATTTGAATTAAATGTCAAAGGATGTCTACGTAGGACCCAATCAAAGTGTCATGGGGAAGGTAACTCTTGTGGGTTTTGATAGAATATTTTGGCTTGGAGTTAGGGGAAGAAGTGGATGTAGATCGATGGGTGAATTAGATGTCTTAAAAGATGAATCAATTTTGAGAGGAGGGTTAGATTGTTTGGATTGGGATTTATCGTTACGAGGTGTATTAGATGAAGGGATTGGCCCTAAAATAGATGTTGTAACATTGGATTGCTGAGAAGAGGGAAGACTTGACTTCTTACGAGGATACGCAAGAGAATTTTGGGGATGTTTACCATGAGCCTTAGATTTTGATCGAGAAAATTTACCCTTGGTGGGGATGATAATAATATCAACTGGAGGATCTAAATATTGTGGTGTAGGTGTGGATATTGATGGAGAAAGAGGTGTTTGTATAATGTGATTAATAAGGTCTATGTGAGATGTGGATTGTGTAGGCTTTGGATTGGCCAATGTGGAAATAGTTGGTTCTGTAGTGGGAGGATGAAAACCGTTTGTGTTTGACTTAGGTGGAGGTGTTTGTTCCATGAATTGTTCAAGGGGTATCATTGATATATTTGCAAATGGAGAGGATGTGGTCAGTGTGGTAATGGGTGATGTGGCCATGGGCAAGGATATAGGTATAGGTGATGAAGATGTCAAGGTAGGGGTAAGTGGATTTGTTGATATGATAGATATAGGGGTAGTTGGGATTGATAGGGAGGTGGGCATAATTGGGACATTTGGAGATGTAAGTGATGTGGTGATGGGTATGTTTGATGTAGATGTGGATAAGGGGTTGAATATGATAGGTTGGGGCATGATAGATGTGGATGAAGTGGTATGTATAGTCAAATTCAATGTGGATGTGGTAAAGGTAGGGATAGATGTAGATGTGGCCACAATAGTTGATGTGGTGGGTACATGAAAAAGTGTGGAAGGAGGAACTGGGATCGACTCTAAGGATGGTATAATGGGTAAAGGTGGAATGGATGTAGGTAAGGTAGTCAAATCCAATGAAGGGGATGTGGTAACCGATGGAGTAGATATGATAGGTAATGAAGTAGATGTAGGATAAATAGGTGGGAATGTGTAGAAGTAGGTAGGATTTCTAAATGGTTAAGAATGATATGTTTGTGAATGGGGTTGATGTGGTAGGTGTGGATGTAGGAATAGGTTCTGAGATAGATGTAGGTATGATTGGTGCGGTTGTGGGTATAAGTGTTAATGGGTTTTTAGATGTAGGGGCAATGTCCAAGGAGGTGGATGTGATTGGTGATGAAGGAGGGGAAGTTGTGGATGGGATAGGATCTTGGTCCATGGTGTGAAGAGTGTTTATAGTATGAGCATTGGGCACTTGGGTTGTAGTGGTGGTGGTTTGACTTGTCGGTGTGTGGTTAGGGAATGGTTGTTTAAAGACCTCTAGTGGTTGATTTGGAGGTGTGTTGGGGTTGTCTACTTGGAGGTCACCTTGATCAATGAGTCTTTGGACCAAATCTTTAAAATTTTGACATTTCTCTATGTCATGTCCTTGGACTTGGTGGTATTTGCAATAATGGTCTTCACGATACCACATGGGTTTGGTCTTGATTCATCAAGTGGTTGGATAGGAGGAAGTGTGATTAGATTTACTGCCATCAACTTATCAAATATTGAACTATATGATTCTCCAAGGGGTGTAGTTGGGTGTTGGTTGAGGGGCTCGTTGTTGAGGCCACGTGCTAGATATAGGTGTGGATGAGGACTTAACAACCATGATGTTGGTCGCACCCTTAGATGTGTCATTATGTGTGGATGGTTTAGTAAATTCAATTTTAGGTTTGTTTAATCTGAGTTTAATATTACCTTGTTCAACGGCATGAGTTTCGAGTTTGCGGACCATGGTAAAGGCTTCCTCAAATGTTTGGAATGATTGAATTCGTAAGGTAGATTATATGTGCTTCACAAATGAAAATGAGAAGATCTCAATTAGTTCGGTTTACGGAAGAGAAGAGAGAAGTTGGTTTATAACGCCATGCCATCGTGGAACAAAGTCCGTGATAGACTCATCTTCAAATTGTTGAAAGGCATATAGGTCAGTGATAGTGATTTTGTGCGCAATGTTGATAGAAAAGTGTTCTAAGAACAACTCGCATGAGTTAGGTGAAGGAAAATAAGGAATTTTGAGGAATCTCATTGTACCAATCCAGTGTTGGACTAGCCAAGGACATAGGGAAGGTGTGAAGCATAAGTTCCAAATCATGTGCGATAAGGTAACATGTGTGTTTAAAGGCGCAGAGATGTTGTTGGGGATCTTCCTCATCTTGTTAAATTTGGTAAACTTGGGAAGATCCTAATAAGGAGGGTAAGTTTTAATTAGAACCGACAGATGAATGGGTTCATTAATGATTTGTTCATAAGAAAATGTGACCTTGGGCCTTAAGGTAGGCCCTCTAGACTAGCCAACCTATTCATTAGGGAATGAATATGATCGTTCGATGTGATGATAGGTTGGGATTGGATTGGTTGTGTGGCATGGAATGTAGCTTTATAAGGTAGTTGATAATTTTGTGGATGTGTGAGTGCTTGGGGAATCATTTCATAAGGATTGATATATTTCATGGGTTGATATTGGATGAATTGTTGCAATGGTTGATGTTGAGAAATAGGGACATGATGTGATCTTCAAGGTTGAGCAAGTTGTTGTTGTAAATGATAAGTGGTGATATGAGTGTTAAGAGGTTGAGATGGTTGGAGCATATGATGGGTAGGAATGTGAGTGCTAAGAGATTGAGATGGTTAGATAGGCATACAAGTAGTGGATGGAATAGAGTTGACATAAACTAACATGGGTGGAATAGGATCCACCAAATGAATAGATTGGTAGGATTGATAGATTGTGGGAGGTTTACAAAATAAGAAGTCATACATGGGGTTAGAAGGACGTCCAATAGTTTCTAAACGATCGAGAGATGGGGATATGGTTATTCTAAAAAGTTTGGATTGGTGAGAGATATGAGGATTAGTTTCAAGATAGGGATGATTTTGGATGACATGGTTCTCATGAAGTGGGACCATGGAAACAAGGGGTTGGGTAACCGAAGGTTTGGTCTCGAGTTTAGAATCTTGTTGGGAAAGATCATTAGAGGAAGGGATGTCATTAGATGGAGTGGATTGTTCTACTTGAGAACGAGCAACAATAGGTATGAAATAGATAAACATTTGTTTATGTAATTTGTTAACAAACAAATCAAGCAACAATTTTCTTATCATCATGATTAATTAGAAGATGTGAAAAGAAAATAAAATTGGATAACGAAGGTACCTAAGGGATGAAAATCTATGTTTGGTTTCAGGTTTTTATGGCTTGGAAAGTCTCGGCGATTCTTATCCGATGATGAAATCACAATCAGTCAACCAGGTAGAATGTTGTTTTCATGTGTTAATTGATTTATGAGTTTTCAATTATGTGTGAGGATTGTGAAATGCAGCAAGTTAACCTCCTACTTAAACTATGTGAGCAAGAAGGATGAAAAAATAAATTTTCTTTTTAAACCAAATCAAAGTGTGATATTTTGATGAGGACACACATGGGAAAGGGAAATTACAATGCAGAAAGGATCAAATTGGGAAAAATGAGAAATACCTAGATAGTTCCTTTCCTTTTTATCTAATTGCACATGATAATGACATTTTTGAAAGTGGTAATCGGTGACTGGGAACATTCGGGGACCCTAAAGTTGTAAAATTCGTGATTACGAAAGGGAAAGGGATTTGTGACATGTTTTGGTTTCAATAATTGATCTTTTGACAAAGATAACATGGTGGTCATAGTGTCGTAGATTTCCTGCAAAATCAAAGAACACAATTAGTCGCTTAGTTAGAAAATATGATAAGGAAAATGGAAAGATCGTAAAATTGTTGTTTGATTTTCAAAGTAAACTGATTAGAAAAATAAGTAATCTAAAAATGATTGTGTATCCAAAAATAAGGCCTAATGAGTTGTGAATGAATATCCAATGAAAGTGAACATATGATAAAAAAATGGAAATGACCAAATGGTGGTTAGCACTTTATCAAATTTGATATCAATGTAAGCATGAAACCTATTACCAACTTGATAATATGGCCTAATGAAATGTGGAACATATTACAAATTAGATAAGAACATCGAGTTACTTACAGATTAAAGAGAAAAGTAATAATGAAAATTATCTAAACAATGGATCAAATCAAAATGCCCTAAATAACAATAATAGCTCAAAAACCTTTTGATTGTTGATTTTTGTATTTTAAATTAATCTATTAATAAGGATTTTAATTTAAGGTATGTTGACCAATGTGTTCAAGTCATGGGATGGGGAAGAATTGTGAATGGAACATTGATTTTGTGGATGGTTATGGATGAGGGCCGAGTTGTAGAAGGTTGGGGGTGTGTGGGTATCCGCGTGCAAGGAGAGAGATAGCTCGAGGGTCGAGAACAGGCCATGTTGGGGAGGTGATCCGAGGGCTTGGTGGGGGATGAATTCGCAGGATCGATGTTTTGGGAGGGATCGGTGAGGGAGTTGTGTGGAGCCGAGTGGCTTAGTCGAGGGAGCTATGTGGACGTGGGGAGAGTCTACGGGAGTGACTTCTGCGGGAGGTGAGTAAAGGGTAATTGTGGTAGTTTAGGGTTGGGAGATTGAGGGAGAGTGAGGTAGTTTATAGTTAGGGTTTTTCTTGGTGGTTTTGAAGAGCTTAGAGCTTACATTGTTTCAGATTATGACGAAAGGCATGTTAAAGGATGTCATTCTTCTCTTAATGCTTACTATAATTGTGTCTTGTTCACTTCTAGTGCTTGCGAGGCTTGATGAAAAAAATTGCTTCTCAACGAATGATGGCTCAAGAACAATTGATCAAGGATGGGAGTCGAGGTTATTCCAAGTGCTCAAGTAATTGGTGACAGTCGAGTGAGTGTTGCATGGAAGGGGAGGATGCGAAGAGGTGAGGGTTGCATGGAAGGTCATTCTAAGTGGGTGAGAGGTCCACATGGGTGGGGGACGTGGACGGGTGTGCGGGGTTTCGTCGTGGGAGGGTACATGGATGGAGACTGTGGTGAGTGGGGTCAAGGGTCGAAGTGTTTATGTGGTCGGAGTAGGCCGTCGGTAATGGTAATTTTGTGTCAAGTGGGGGTAGATTTGTTGGTGGGTGAGTGCGGGAGGGCTCAATGTGTGCATGGAATGAGGTGAGTGATGCATGTAAGGGTAGGAAGCGAAGATTTGAGGATGATTCGGGAGTTGAGAACATAGTGGGAACAGATTTTGGGTTAGGAACGGGGATGGGTATGGGAATTGAGTTGGGTGTGGGGTGAGGGAATAGATCAACCGAGCTAATTTGGACTAAGAGAAGTAAGGGATAGGTGGGGGTAGTTTAGGGGGTAAAGTTTATTTTTATTTTTTTATTTATTAATAATAAAAATATAACTTTACACTAACTATAAACCATGCAATTAAATTTCTATAAACCAAAAAAATTACCATAAACCACAAAATACCAATAACAAACTCAATTAGTTTTGAGATCAACAAACTAAGTCACTATATGTGGACACCTAAAATCCGCTTATACGGGCTTTAATGCTAAGATTGCACTAATTATCCTCTTTCTCATCATTTTCATAATAATTAGTGTTTTTCCACTAATTAGCTAACATTCCTCTTCATATTCATTAATTAATGACCTTTCGTTAATTAATTAGCCTTCATTTCATTAAGGATGTCAATTAACGACCTTTTATTAATTAATATCCATTTCTACTTGGGTTAATTAATTATTATTAATTAATTACACTCGTAACTCTAAATCAATAAATTACCATTTATTGAATCAAATTCCTCTCTTACATCCCACAAATCATACCAATTTTCCTCTAATTAGCTTCTATAAGCTTACCTCTACCTATTAATTAATCACCTTTGATTAATTAAAACATCCCCCAACTCCCATGACTTACTAATGACAAATTAAACTATTCTAAATCAAGATTACCTTTTATAAAGCAACCTTATCCATTCCTAATCTTGTTTTACCTTTATCCCACATTCATCAATTTTTATCCTTGCCTCTTCAGGCAAGCTATACAAGGAACCCTCCTTCTTACCTTTCTTCTTGCACCATGCTTTTAATAGTGCAAACTATAAGCATTTTGATCTTGAGCCATTCTCCATTGTTGGAAATAGTTTCTCCATCTTACATCCTTTCACTCAAAATTGAGTAATATGGGAAGATCCAAAATGGCCTCAGTAGCCATTCTTGGTGAGATTCCATTCTCAATCCACAATCCACTTTGATTGCTTATGTTATTCATAGGTTCATAGTTTAAGTTAGCAATCATAGAGAGTAGGAAATAACTTAGCATGTAGTTTCATTTATGCATTGAAGAAGCATTTCCTTTAAGCTCTTATCTTGATGGTTCATTATTTAATTAGCATTTACTTTTAACGCTATGTAGATATTAGTTTCAATTTATAGCTTAGTTAGTAAAACATGAGCACACTATAAACCACAAAATGACGATAATAACACCACCAAAACCCTACAAACACGTATTAATATAACGATACATTAGGAATCCATGACAACGTAAACAACATATCCACCACTACCAGGACCTACACGGACACCCTAAAACAACACAAAGTAATAATACTTCACACAACATCAACGTTAACCAAAAATACTATATGGAATGGAAAATGAAACTATAAAAACAAAAAATAGTAGAAAAATAATGGTTAAAGTGACTAGTTCGAAACCAACAATAGTAAATCATGGGAGGGTCCCACCGAGTAAAAGTGTGCCAAAATATTTGAATGGAATTCTCGCTACCTATCCATATTAGTGAAAGATAAACAATAAATCAAGAAACCTTAGATATGGGAGGGTTTAGGGACCTCCTGATGTGGATAGTGATGATGTGGTACGGGTGCAAAAAGGGATGATTGTCCTCGTGATAAATCTTCAACCTGCACAACAAAGAGAACTAAAACACGAAGAGGATTAGCAAGATATATGGTGGGTTTCCCAACAAAGTTGGTTCCAGGAAGCAAAAGCTTCCTAGAAAGGATGTCATCCCATGTATTAATAAAAAGAGTGTAATCAATGTTGGATGAAGATACACTGATAACAGAAATTCAAAGCAGTGATATGATAAATGGAAATACTAAATGATATGATAATTAAGATGGTAATCAAAATGATAATTAATAATAGGAATACACAAACAAACCCACGTGGTTTGGCAATGATCCAAGAGAATACCATATGGTTGATAGTGACCTGAGCAAACCAATCCAAGGAAGCAAAATGCCATGAGCTCCACAAGAGATCATCAATATGGAGGGATGGAGAGATTGTAAGAGAAATGGGATTACCAAGGGAATCACAAGAGCACAAGGGCATCAAGATGGTATTATGGTGATACAAGTGGCATCACAAGGGCATTATGATGGTATGATGATGATATGAGTGGAGCTATAATGCCATAGTTTTTCTATCACTTCTAACTTGTTTGAATAAGGGGGAGGCTCTTATTTATAGCTTGAATATGGGGTTAATTTAGGGGTTATTAGGTAATCTGATTTGAAAAATTAACCCCGATTAGGTGAGTGGGGGACATGATTTGAATGATTTTGAATATTAAATTCAATAGTGGATTTCATGTGGATTATTTTGTAATATTTAATTCAATAATAGATTTCATGTGGATTATCTTAGAATATTTAATTCGATAGTGGGGTGCATATGGATTATCTTGGAATATTTAATTATCAAGTGGGGTGATATGGATTATTTTGGAATATTTAATTCCTAATTAGATTGGATTTGGATAATATTTGAATATTAAATTCGTTAGTGGGATGACATGGACCACTTTTTGAATATTAAATTCATTAGTGGGATGACATGGACCACTTTTGAATATTAAATTCATGAGTTGATTTAAAAGGGATTAATTAACCAATTAGCATTGATTAATTAGATATGTATTTTGGTGGGAAAATGAATTCAAATGGAATTAGGAGGGAAAAGGAATTTGAATGGGCAAGCCTAATGCAGGAGAGAAAACGCATGGTGAAGTGGAAGAACGACACCAAAAACTAGTGTCTACACAACTTGCAGTAATTAATATGTTATATATTGAGTTACATTCATTTAATTATCATACTATCGGGACTATAGACTTGAAATACTACCAGTGTTATATGCACATTTATAGCTGATCTAGAAGTTTTGAAAGGAAATAACTTTCACATAACAATGTTGAAAGTAAAATAAAACTCATACTTGAAAATGAACTTTTGTTAAATTTTATTACTTGAAAACAAATTACTGATTCGAGAAAGAAAATTGTTCCCAAGGAAATATGCATGAAATGAAACAATGGAAGGGGTGTGGAAGACCTCAAGTGGGCCCTGACTTGGGTGCTAATCCCTTCCTAACTCTGTAACTAAAAACTAAATAACATAACTAAAATTTATTTATTGATTTACATGAAACATTACATTTAGGAAAAAAATTTAGAGTAATAATCTATTTTCTCTAATTCCAAATCTGACTCTAACTTCTTACTAATTTCTCACTAACTCCTTACAAGGCACCAACCCTTTCCTTTATATCTTATCATTTACAACACATGAGAAGAATAAGAATACAACAAGGATTCTTCAACATAACAAGTGATATATTTAACACGTGTTTGAAACACACAAGTGTTCAATTAGCAATCAATTCGTGTTTAATTGACAATCAATTCTTGAAGAGTTTTAATCAATGACCAAATCAAATATTTGTTTGTTTCACATTTTTATATGTTTCGTTATAACTACTTCTCCCATGGTGCGTAAGGACTTGTTCCATCACTTCATGTTTCAAAATATCTTCATAAATGCTTGTAACTTGTTGTGAATGATTTCCTTATGCTACGAACAAGTTGATGTGGACAATTTCTTTGGCTGTGGATAAGTTCCTTTGCTTCATATGACAAATTACTTACAACCAAGAGTGGAATCAACACATATAATCATCCAAAAAAATTATCGAGAATAAATGCACACATAATATCACAAAATAAAGACAATTAGATATAACTATATCAATTGTTCATTATGCCAAAAGTTCATGGTTATAATGGTGATGTTCAGCAATGTACTTAGGAAATACATAGACATGGCTACAATGGTCTTATCAAAATACAAAAGATGAGTTGTTATGAAAGTAATTAATACACTCATCACACCCCCAGGCTTAAACACTTGAATGTCCTCATTCAAGAGCTTCATATATTCTTTGCTGGAAACTACATTCTTTCCTGAAATCTATGGGTGTTCTGTTCCTTCCTCTTCTAAGAAGAAATATCCATAATTCCTCCTCAATCTATCCCAGAATCTTTCTTGCACCCTCTGATTGATTGGTAAATTTCTTGTCAAGGTGCAATTGGGAAATGAAATATTGGAGGATGATAAGCTATAGGAAACCAATCATCCTCACATTCATTTGTTATTTCAATATATTTTTTCACCCTGCGTAAAGTGGGAAGTAAGTTTGGATATGAGTGCACTTCTTTCCTTTGGAGTGCAGGTGACAACTCTATCCATCTGGCTTTGCATGCCATCATAACCTGAACTGAATGTTCTTTTATCATGTTCCTGACTTCTATGTGGGCTTCCATCCTCATTCTCAACACTTTGTTTTTATTTCATCCACTTCCATGTAGTTTTCATATTCTTCTACAATCTCGTTTGATGTTATTTCCTCAACTCTGGTATAGAGGGTGTAACCTTCTCCAAATTTATATATGTCTCCATTTGATTAGCTCTTTCCATTTCATTGGAAATATATGAACATAATGCCTTAACCTATACATCCCCAATATATAGAATTGGGATCCAATCTCTGTCATATGGAAGGGCATAATTATGCAAATATAGCTCACATAATAAATTTTACAGTTCATGTGTACTATGTTGATACAGAGTAAAGAATTTCTTGGCTGATCTAATGTCATATATCATATTAGAATTTATGCAAGTGAACTTATGGTACAGCATCTTTTCTTTTAGGTATATTGCATAGACATTTGATGGAGGTCTGCAACTCAACATCTCAAATGTTACCTTCAATGTTTCCTCTTGTTTTTAGGTTGCATTGGTTCTACATTTGCTTCTTGCAGACTATCATTTTGTGATTGTTCAACAACTTTCTCAATGAATTGTTCATTGACATCATCTGCAGTCATTTACTCTTGTTCATTTCCTCCTTCCACTTCCTCTTCTACTTTTCTCACTTCATGACTCTTTACTTCATGAATTGTTCCCTCATTCTAATTTAATTCTTCTTGTCCTTCCATTGGTTGTTCATGGTATTTTGGCTCTTGAGTTACTATGGGAGCAATATCTCTATACTCTTTTTCCAATGGTTCAAGATCAAAATTTTCTTCTATGGCTTCCAAATCACTATCCAATGAGATGTGTTGAGATTTTTTCTGGAACTGGAGGGTTTTTCCCTCTTTTTCCTAAGCCTATAGGAGTGCCTAGTTTGTTTTGGAGCAAGAATGAGTAGATTTTCTTTTGGTTTTGGAAGTGGAGGGCTTAGTTTGTTGTGGATCAGAATGAGTAGACTTTTTTGTTGTTTTGGAAGTGGAGGTTTCAAGGGAGGAAAATTCCAATAAATTTTTAGCTACAAATATTCTCTCTGGTGAAATAGGTACAGGGGTTTCTTCTGTGGAAGGAATATTTTCAGGATTTATTGGTTCTTGAGGTGGAGAAGAGGGTGGTGTAGCTTCTGACATATGTGAAGTATAAATTTCAGTGTTGTTTCTCTTTTTTCTCCTCTTTCCCAACAAGGTTTCAATATTGTTGACTCTCAAAAATTCATCCCATAATATCTGAGGGTGCTCCCTCTGCAAAGTATGCTTGACCACTAGGGTTATTAGACAGTGATGTGACAAGGATTCCCTACCCCTTTAAACCTCTTTGCTCATTTTCTTAAGCATCTCATGAAAGAAATTTGGAACATTCACTTGATGATTATTTTTCAAATGATTTAACAATTTGAAATGCATTATATTTAACCTTGAATATCTCCCTTCACAAGTAAAATATTGAATGACAAAATTGGTAGCTTGTGCCCATAAAGGTTTGAGAGATGTTTTAAAAGTACCTTGGCAATCTAAGATGAACTTGTCATCATTTTCTACAAATTCTCTTTTTACTTCTTCTAGGTTATATCTGTCTGGAAATGGATCTCCTTGAGTTGGTAGACCAATGACCTTTGCTAAAATCTCATCACTTACCCTGATTATTAACCCTTTTACCTTTTCCTCTCCATTGTTTGGGGTCTGCGAAACTACATCATCAAAGCCTTGAAATTTTTTAATGTATTGCATCCATCCATGATTCTCAAAATATTGCAAAATATCATAATGATTCAAAAGTTGAAAATGTGCAAAAGGTTCATATTTGATCATGGCGAGATACACAACTTCTCCCAAGTGCAATACGTAACTAGATAATTTTTCCTTGAAAGAACTTTGCAAAAATGAATTTTTTTGATGGATTTTCATTACTTTGAACTTTATTACCAAGGGGACAAGCAATATGTGTAGGGGTGATTAATCATTAAGTGGATGTGACAACATGAAGCAAAATGATGTGACATGTTTTCTTATGTGGAAGGCTTAAGTGGACACATCATAACTGAAAGGTGATGGTCTTTTAAGTGACACATGCTTCATGACTTGGCATAACTCATAATTAAATATAATTAATCTAATCATATTTTATTAAAGTAATAGATGTATGCACTTATCTTGTTGTTGCTTGTAATGATTGATGTGCATGATTTATTGAACTGGAGTCTTGGTTGTATGTAAGTTCCCTACGATGCTACGGACGTGGGTTTAACTTGTGTTGACTACTCCTTACTACAAATAGATGCTTCCCAAAGAGGGAACTCTAATTGGTTGGGTACCAATCATTCCTTGTATATCATCCACTCATGCATGTTTCCTTGATGTCCTTTATGTAACCATGAGTTTTTCCTAGACACTCAAACAAATAGGATCTTATTTCTTGTGGCTGCAAGTCAAACCATTAGTCATTACACTCTCTCCTTGTGATGGATATCATGATCTCCTATAATCACTTGTCAATAAGATCTGCAAAACAAAAACTTATATAAAAATGGGTTAGCAGAGTGTTGGTGATCACCCAAAAAGGTAGATCTCAACACTTTTATTGAGCCTTGAAGTATTCAGCAAGCTGAATGCTCCAAGGCTACTAAAATCTTTTTCAATTCTATGGAATCCTAGAAGGTGAGCCAGCAGACTCAACCTCTGAGGTTAATTCGATGTTTCTTTCTCCATTCTTCTATGATATCCTCTTGAACATTTCCATAAATGAGCCTTTATCAATTGGCTTTTTATATAATCTTAACTTGTGGTCATTCACCAATAACTTGAATCTCACATGATCAATAGTAGTAAGCTTCACAACTCCATTAGGGAATATCTTCTCAATTTCATAGGGGCCTAGCCACCTTGTTATGAGCTTCCCTATGTGATCCTTGTATTTTGAGTCAAACAAAAGTGCCTAGTCACCTTCCTATAACTGTCTTATTTTAATATACTGGTCATGCCATTTGATTCTTTATTTTTACACTACCTTTGTGTTATGAACTACTTGATTTTTTAATTCATCCAACTCATTGAGTTAGAGAATTATTTTTCTCTAAGCTTCTGATAAGTCTATTCCCATCTCAAGTGCAGTTCTCAATGTTTTATGCTCAAATTCTATTGGAAAAAACTAGTCTTGCCATATAATAGTTCAAATGGTGTGAATCTAGTTGTGGTCTTCCATGTTGTATTGAATGTCAGACTACTTCTGGAATCATGTCTACCTAGTCTCTTATGTGGAGTGCTATAGTCTTTGTCAATATGGCCTATATTTTTCTGTTTGTAACCTCCACTTGGCCATTAGACTGGGGATGGTATGGTGTATACTTTCTATTCCTGATTTCATATTCACTAACCAAATCAGCAATCACATCAGCAATAAAATGTGTACCTTGGTCTGTCACAATCTCCCTTGGGACTCCATATCTAGTAAAGATGTTCTCATATATGAATTTAGCTACCTTCTTACTGGTCTGGTTTGGAAATGTTTTTACCTCTATCCACTTGGTTAGGTAATATGTATCAGACCATGATATTTTTTTTCTGAGATGGAGGGTCTATAGGGATAAAAAATATAAGCCCCACTTATCAAAAGGTTGTAGAACTAATTGAAGTTGCAATGGCATCTCATCAGACTTAGTGGGCTTACCCGTTCTCTGGCATTTTTCACATCTCTTAGTCTGTATTGTTGTATTCTTATGTAATGTTGGCCAATAGTAGCCAGTAGTTAACACCTTTTGTGTTGTTCTCTTTGTAGTAAAATGCCCTCCACAAGGTTCATTGTGGAAAAATATGAGGACATAAAATATCTCCTCATCATCTATACACCTTCTCATTACTTGATCTTGACCTATATAAAAGATAATTCCAGCTATCCAAGAAAAGGGTAAAATTTTCAACTAAATACCTTTTCTTAGAGGATGAAAAATGTGGAGATGTTTACCTAAAACCAAGTAGTTGGCTATGTCTGCGTACTAGGGTGTTATTGTAGAAATAGCAAATAGGATCTCATCTCGGAAATCTATCATCAAATACTTTCTTTTCGATGTCGCGTTCTCCATCCTTGAGAGGAAATTTTCCACCACATTATCTTTGTTAGGCTTGTCCACTATGGTGACATCAAATTATTACAAGAGGAGTAGCCACCTTATGATTTTGTTGCTTACTATTGGTTTGTTTACCAGATACTTGATTGCAGCATGATCAGTGTGAATAAACACTAGGTATCTGTGATATAATGTCTGAATTTTTTTATGGAATATACTACTATCGGAACTCTTTTTCTATTACATTGTATAGTTCAATTCTACATGTTGTAAATTCTTGTTGACATAGTATATTACATAGTTCAAACTACCATATTTTTACCTAAGATAGCTCCAATAGCATGATCTGATGCATCTATGTGGATGTGAAAGGAAGGTTCTATCATTTCCTCTCAACACATGAGCAGTAGTTAACATCTCTTTTAAATTTTGAAAATCATTTTCACAGCGTTCAGTCCTTAAAAAATCAGCATCTTTCCTAGCAATGCAAAAAGTGGCATTGTAATTTTGCTGAAGTCTTGTATAAACCTTCTATAATATCTAGCATGGCCTAAAAAGCTTCTAACATCCTTTTGTTTTCTTGGTGTGGGCAGGTTGACTATGACAAAAAAATCCTAGATCTACTTGAATTCCCTTGAGGAAAGGTAGTGCCCCAAAACTATACCCTTTGACATCATCATGTAGCACTTCTCATTACTCAGGGACAAATTATGATCCTTGCATATTCTTAAGACCTTGTCCATATTTTACATAGCCTCCTCAAAAGTACTGCCATGAATAGTGAATTCATCCATATAGACTTTCATTCATTCATTTGTTAAATCATAGAAGATGTTCAGGACTTCCTTCTAGAATGTAGTAGGTGCATTACATAGGAGAAATGGGAGAACTGAATAGGAAAATTTCCCCCATGGACATTTGAATGCAGTCTTATCTTTGTCCTTTGGTGTAATCTGGATCTGATTGTAACCAATGTATCCATCAAGAAGGGAGAAGTACTTTTTTACCAACTAGGGTATCAAGCACTTGATCAATGAAGGGAAATGGGAAGTGGTCTTTATTTTTGGCTAAATTTAGCTCTTTGTAATCCACATAGATTATCCATTTCCCATTATTATTTGGTATAATTACCAGAGGTGATACCCACTAGTTGTCTGATATGGGGTATATGAATCCAACATCTAGCAACTTTTGTAGTTCACCCTTCACAATTTCTCTTATTGTTGGGTTCATGCATCTCTGTGGTTGTCTAATTGGTTTACAATATTCTTTAATATAAATTATGTGAGTAAAAATCCTAGGATGAATCCCATGCATATCACTATAATCCCAAGAAAATGTTGTCTTATGTTCTTGAAGAAGAGCAATCAACAATTTCTCTTATTGTATATTCAGCATCTTTCTTACATTTAGTGGCCTCCCTACTATTATTTCTACTTGCTTGGAGAGGTCCAACATTGAAAACACATCGCTACTAACAAAATTTAATATGCATTCATGAGGAAGAAGTTGGTGAAAAATATAAATTTTACCTGAAATACATGGTGCTCGATGTGGTAAGACTTGGTTCAAAGGACAACTCAAGCACCTTAATATGTCATCAATTTCTTCATTTCTTCCATATTTGTTCTACAGAATATTAGAGAGAACAATATCTTCCTCTTGATCTTCAATAGTGTAAGACATTTCCAACATCATCGAGTTGTTGGACATAGCATTGATCGATTTCGGTTCTTAAACCCAAACGGTTTGATCTTCATCATTCAATGGTTGGGCGGGATGATAGATTATAATTTTCTTAGTACCATTTCCATTTGAGATGATCATTTTCCGTAAGCGCACCCTATAAATGCATCAACGGTGGCTACTCATTGCATTCCTAGTATACGAGGGTAACCTCTTATACTTTTCTTTTGTTATACGACAATGAAATTAGCATGGTATTCTAAGAGTCTACCACCACAACAATGTCCTCAAGGACTCCTTCGAGCCTTACTGTTGATCTATCATTAATTGCAATATTGTAGTTGTTGGCCTTAGTCCTTCCAAATTCATGTCAAACATGATTTTCTTGGTCATGACATTTATTTCTTCCCCTAAGTCAATCAAAGTATTTTTATTGTAGTTTTATTAATAGTGACATTCACCAAATGATTTGCCTAGATCTATGTTCTTAGGTAGCATAGAGTTTCCAAACTTGATGTTAACCAATTGTCCAATGACTTATACAGTGGATGGATCTTTTCTTTTTCTTCCTAGATTCTTTATACATAGATCCTTGATCATCTTGTTGTAAATAGGCACATCCTTGATGGCTTGAATGAGTGGAATTTTACACAAATTTCCTTCAAATTTTGACAAAATCGAATATGAATCGATTTAGGGTCAGATTTTCTCTCTTGCAATATTTCTAGAAATGGGGGTCCATTGACTTGCATCTTACTTTTGCTGGAATTTTGTTCATGTTGTTGCAGATCAGCTTACAGTGTCTTCTAGCTTTGTTGTGGATCACTTGCAGCAATTGTGGTTCATCTGGTATCTCTATGATTGTAGGTTTACTTGGTGGCACAAGTTCTCTTCCTAAACAGAGATGGATATTATTGACATCAACTGAATAAGTAGAGTATTGGGTTGATTCAATGTTATAGGTTGGTTGAGAAGCTTTATTATTGGGGTTAGTTGTTGGTTGAGCTAGCAATTGAGTAGTTTTTGGTTGAGAGCTAGATTGGGGTTTGGCATCAAATCTTGTTATGGGTAGGGAGGTTATTGGTAGGTTTTTTGGTAGTTAGGAGGTTTATTAATCCATTGCTTCCCTCCTATCCATGGTTGTTGTCATGAATACGGGGTTGTTTCCCTTTGTTGGCCCGAGAAATGAGGTTGTCATGGTTGTTGGTATTGGCTAGGGTAAGGAGCCCATCCTTATTGAGTATTATCCCAAGGTGGGGGTTATATATTATTATATGAACTACTAGCCTAATTTTGAAAATATTGCATGGGATCTTGTGACATACCTCCTTGTCTTGGTGGCCATGGCTTCCTTTGGGAAACGTAGAAAACTTTCCCATCCTCCATTTCTATCATTTTGAACTCTGGTGTAACCTCATTTCCTTTTGTAATGTTGGTCAGTCCCCTGCATGTGAAATCATCTTTCTTTCTTCTGCAAGAATGGCATAACTTTGCAAGTGATGCCTTTGGATCCTCTCTCTTATTATTTACATGTAGAGCATCAAGTTGGGTGGCCATGTCATTAACTATTTCTTATTTCATGTTCTTAAACATGTTTGCAATTTATGATTTAGATATTTCCCCAATTCCTTTGGTATTTGTTCCACCCTTTGATCTAGTACTTCTTATTCTTTTCATGGTTGGTCTAGAATAGTTCCTACAGGCTTCAAAAATTTCCTCAAAAGTGGCTTTGGAGGTGTCTCTAGATCCTATTAGATCCAAAGCATTCATATCTTCCTCACTTGAGTCCTTTTTAAAATTTTAACTTAAGATACTTATGAGGTAACCTTGTATGTCTTATCTTTTGAACACAAAATAGGAATCTCTCCAAGTAATCTTCTAGTGGATCATCTTCCTTATGTGCCATCTTGAAGAGTTCATCTCCTCCTCTTCTACTTGTCCTACATTAGTCTTGGTAATTGGTCAGAAACTTGTCTTTCATCCCCTGCCAAGTAGTAACATCATATCTTCCTAGGCCCATAAACCATCTCATGTCTTCATCTTAAGTATAGCAGGAAAAACTTCATCTTGTGTGCATCAATTGTGTATTCATAACTCTTTCATAAGACATCAAACTCAAACAAGAAATTTTTTGGGTCTTAATCATAGATCCATGAAAATTAGGAAGAGCTAATGGAGAGATGTTCTTCATTTGAGCAGGTTGATTGTTATTGGAGATAGGAAAATCAAATGTGCTTGGTTCCCTTGCCTCATCTTCCATGTTTTGATTCACCTCCTCTACCATGTTAGACTATTCAGAACAACTTCAGAAATCTCACTTGGGAGGGAGTGTTCTATCAAGCAAACCCTATACATAAGAGGATGTTTATTCTTCAGAATTAGAAGTAATTTCTTTTATTTGAGGATTGGGTAGGAATCTACCATAGGCATATCTACGATGGTGCATACATCAACTGACTTAACTCAATCAACATTCATTAGTGGGGGTTTTAAGGTGGAATTTCTACAACCTAATCTATTCTAAGAAATTCGAAATGCAAAACCTCACAAACTCCTATAAATTTGGAAATATCCCCAGAAACGGTGCCAAAAATGGTGGTGTAAATCAACTTATAGTAATTAATATGTTGTACATTGAGTTACATTCATTTAATTATCAAACCAAGGAGCGTAGACTTGAAATACTATTGGTGTTGTATGCACAGTTATAGTTGATTTAAGAGGTTAGAAAGGAAATAAATATCATGTAACAATGTTGAAAGTAAAATAAAACTCAAACTTGAAAATGAACTATTGTTAAATGTTATTACTAAAAAAAAGTTACAAATTCAAAAAGAAAATTATTCCTAAGGAAATATGCATGAAATAAAACAATGGAGGGGATGTAGCAGACCTCAAGTGGGCCCTGAATTGGGTGCTAATCCCTTCCTAACTCTGTAAATAAAAACTAAATAACAGAACTCATATTTATTTATTGATTTGCATGAAACATTACATCTAGGAACAAAAGATCAAAGTAATCTCTTTTCTCTAATTCCAAATCGACTCTAACTTCTTTCTACTTTCTCACTAACTCGTTACAAGGCACCATCCCTTTCCTTTATATCTTATCATTTACAGCACATGAGAAGAAGAAGAATACAACAAGGAGTCTTCAACAAAACAAGTGAGAGATTCAACATGTGTTTGAAACACACAACAAGTGTTCAATTAACAATCAGTTCATGTTTAACTAACAATCAGTTCTTCACTAGTTCTTAATCAATGACCAAATCAAAGATTGATTTATTTCTCAATTTTCCATGTTTCTATTGTAACTACTTCTCCCATGGTGCATAAGGACTTAAGTGCCATCACTTCATGTTTCAAAATATCTTCATAAATGCATTGTAACTTTTTGTGAATGATTTCCTTATGTTGTGGACAAGTTGTTATGGACAAGTTCCTTTGTTGCATATGAAAAATTTCTTACAACCAAGAGTGGCATCAACACATATAATCATCCAAACAATTTATTAGAATAAATGCACACATAATATCACAAAATAAATACAATTAAATATAACTATATCAATTAGTCATTGTGCCAAAAGTTCATGGTTGTAATGGTGATGTTCAAAGAATGTACTTAGGAAATACATAAACAAGGCTACAATGGTCTTATCAAAATAAAAATATGATTTTTATGAAAGCAATCAATACAGCTCATCACTTACCACCTTACCTAAAATTCTCCAAGATTTTGTTCATCATTATCATGGGGTTTTGTTACTCAACCTGCCACTCCGGCTCGGGAAGTGACCCTTTTAAAATGTCTCTAGGTGATTCCTTACAAAGTTTATCAAATCCAAAGTGGGTTGCATGTGATCGGCCTTTATCTCTTTCTAACCTTAAAGAGGCTTCCTTTCAAATGGCTTCAAAAAAATCTCCGGAGTTGATGGTTTCCTTACTAAATTTTATCAAACTCTATAGGACATTGTTTTTCTAATCTCCATGCAATGTCTACTTGAAATCTTTGGAAATGAACTCTTTGGGTGACCTGATCAATCAAGAAAAATCAAATGCATTCCCAAATCAGGTGATCCTAAACAAATTTCCAATTGGCACCCTATTACTTTGCTTAACATGTCATACAAGATTATTGTTAAAGCTTTCACTAACATAATTTTTAATCTTGTCCTTAATTATTATAAGTGAGCAAACGGGATTTATTAAAAATGGGTATTTCTTGATAACATTATAGTTGTCTAGGAAGGTATGGAATGGGCTCGACTCTCCTCTCATCAGGATCTATTTATCAAGATTGATTTTTCTAAAGCTTATGACAGAATTGAATGGTCTTTCATCTTAGTTATGCTCCAAGCCTTAGGGTTTGGTATTCGCTTCATTCGTACTGTGCAAATGCTCTTTCAAAATGGTAGAGCATGTATTACTATCAATGGTGCCCAGTCTTCTAGATTTAGTTTGTTCATATCTATTAGGCAAGGTTTTCCCTAGCCCCTTCCCTTAATGTGTTGGTTGTTGAAATATTTAGCTATCTTCTAGCTCACGGTGCTTCTCAAGCACTAGTAAAAGGCATGTCTTTGCCTTTTACTACTCAACACTTATTAATGATCATTTTTCTAATGATTCTTTTCTCACGCTTTTGAAGGAAGAAAAAAATTCATCATGCTCTATATTATCTTGACACTTTTTTTCTTGCTTCACGCTCTGTTATTCAACGAGAGAAAACTCAATGTTATCATCAATATCAGACTCCCATTCCTGCTTGGCTAGCTGATATACGCAATGGAGCTGGATTTAGCCTAGGGTGCAGTTCAAATTTCTTGGGATCCCTTTCAATTTTCAGGCTACTTTAGCTTAGCTCTAGTCTTACGTGGTCCAGCGGGTTGAATGCAAGATCTCTTATTGGATCACCAAACCTATTTCTCTTGCAAAGAAATTTCATATATGCTCTAAGGTTTTGGCGGCCACACATGTGTATTACTCCTCATGTTGGGTGGGATCCTTCTAATGTTGCTCATGCCAAACTTGAGAAGATTCTTCATGATTTCCTTTGGGCCAAGACTGAAGGTCACAAGGGGTTCCATAGGGTTGCTTGGAAAATTTGTTGTATGCCTAAAGAAGCTAGTGGTTAGGATTAAATGATGTTAAACACCGGGCGTGCTATTTGTGCTAAATGGATATTATGTAATCTAGAAGGGAAGGAAGCTTGGAAAATTTTCATTTGGCATGGTAGATGTAAGGGTGTTCCTTTGGGTAGACAAGTTTGGATGGTTCTTAACTTTCAATATATCCTTCTTTGTTCAGTGCCAGTTAAGATTAAGGGCACTTTTATTTTGCACAGTATTTGGAAGGCATGGGAGTCTCTCCGACTACACCTGATTTGGGTTGGAAATAGTTTAGTATCTGGAATTTTCTCAATTCATTCTCTCTAGTGGTCCTCTCTTTTCTTATCATGATTCACCTCTGGATTTGGCTCCTTAGGCTAAAGCCCTCTTTTTTTTAAAAAAGGAATTAATTTTTTTGGGGATTTTTTTGCAAAAACTCTTGTTCTTGGCTTTCTTGGGAGACATTGGCATTAAAATTTCAATTTCTTCATACGGTTGTTGCTCTATCCAGGAAATTAATTACATGCATTCCTAAAGATTACTTACACAAGATAGGACTTACCTCTAGAGTTCCTTGGTGGCATGACTGGAATTGGCCTACTGCTACCCCTTTTCACAGATATAAACCCTCCCTTGGTTATTCTCTTATGGCTCCTCGTTCAATTGACAATGACATGCTTAACAAGCATTGGTCTCTTTCCTCCTTGGCCTTGATATGGTCCCGTCAATTTCAAAGGGTTTGGTGGTCATTGTTGAGCCTAAAAATATCATTTCCTTTGGTGTCTTCTTCACCAAGGTCTCCCTGTTGGTTCTATCTCAAACATTTTGGGCTTAACCCCGTCTATTTGTGTTGCAACCAATCGGAATCTATCAAGCACATTTTTTGGTTTTGTCCCGTGCTTAGAAGGCTTAGAGATGGATTCACACCCTTTTCTCCCAAGTTCTTCACCTAGAAAGTGGTTCTTTTGGGGGATTCAGCCATGTTACCTACAATTTACAACAAAATTTGGCACATCTTCAAAACTGAAATTTTGTTCCATTTATGGAAAGACAGAAACAATGTTATTTTTAATAATGTTCATCTAGATTATGATTTATCTATTACTAATAAGGTGGTTTTGATTTATAATATTGTGTTTCATATTTAAAACCAAGTTGAAAAAGTGCGCTTGGAGGTGGAGCATCCCGGCGCCTCCTTAACTATTGGGGTTTGGGGCCCTATGCCATTAGTCGAGTGCCCCAGAATGCATCTCTGTGTCTCCGCTCGCCACCTCGGCGCCACTATTTTCCTCCGCTTGCTCGTGGTTGGGGAGGTCCTCGCCATCAATGGAGTCCTCAACCTCCACCACGGCGGATATCCCCTTGGTTGAGGTCGTCTTCACCTATGTCTCCTCCTCTTAGTGGTTATGGTTGGCTCGGTGTTTCATAAGGGAAATTCCCTCTGCTGGATCGGCCATTTCTCCTCGTGAGCTTGATGATGGTACTAACATTGAGCAGAAGAAGGACTCTAGTTGGGATGGGTGGGATCATGTCTCCGACAAGGCTCACCCCTTTGGTTCGGGTTGGGGCGATAAGCCCGATAGTCCGCCTCCTCCTCCACTACCTGTCGACATGTTCGTTGTTGTTGCTTGATCTTTTTGTTCTCCTTTTTTATTGAAGTTCGCACTATGTGTTTTTAATGCTAACACTTTGAGGTGATTTGGCCTCTCTCGAGGCCTTTTTGGCTCGATTTGATGGGACATCTTGCATTCTAGGGTGTGACTTTTTCCACCCGTTTTTTGTATGATTAGTGTTGTACATCCTTGTTATTAATATAAAAGTGCACTTTTCAATAAATAAAAACTTATTTCTAATATATTTTTTTATTGATGTTTATAGACATCCTACAATTGTATCATGGAGAGGAGTTTGATGTCGTACTTGTGAAAGAAAAATTAGGGCTGATTCAACTTTAAAAATTTTTTATTTTAGCCACATTATATTATATATACACTTCAATTTGTAAAAATTGAATCATAAAAATTGTTATTTTAAGGTTTATGTAAATAGAAAATTTAATTTAACCACTAAAAATTTGAAACATAAAATTAGGTATGCTAGTTTATTTTACAACTTAATAGACATTAAATAATACATAAAGTAACTAATGGTTTTTTTGGTTAAATGATGGTGGATTTGAGTTTCTTTTGTCTTGCTTAATAGGGATGGTAAGATATATTGAGATGGTTTGTTCCAATATGAAGATGAGACCGTGACTCTTTCCAAAACATCTTTTTATTGTAACAATCTATATCAAATGGAGATGAATAACAAGGTTAATAGTCATAACTACACTAATGTTAATGTTTTTATGCCAAGAATATAAATTATTGAACTGCAATAATTACAACAAAATTCAATATAGTTGACAACATGTCTGATCGACAAAATTTATGTTAATCAAATATTTACTCAGACAAAAAGACACTGGCCAACCATTTTATGTACGCTGGTTTCCTGGCCTGAAGCTTTAATGGAGACCATCATCTCAGTGTTTCATAATAATTATTTCAAGGGAATAAGCCAAACCAAATCTTGGTTGTATCTAAAATTATTTGTTTTCTAAATGTTTGTTGGCATAAACTTTAACATGCAAATTTGATTTATGGCCAAAAACAAACTGTCTTTATGGACAGGTGGGTCCATCAAACACATAACCAGAGCCTCTCTCAACTCCAGTCAAAAATATCAAACATTCAAACAATTCAAATTAAAAATAAATAAAAACAAGGGCCAAATCTGTTAGTAGTGATTGGTTATTCTTTCACAGAAGCCCAATCAAGGGAAAGAATCTCAATCTGAAAAACATTTGTGTATGGATAATATCTTCACAAATAATATCTTCAATAATGCTGCTTTATTTGCAAGATGTTTGTATTCGATGTATTGGAATTATAAGATCCAAATATGATAAGATTTTTAAAAAGGATCCATGTTCTGCATGTGCTACCAACATTATTCTCAAATATACCATTGACCAATAAATCTATATGTGATCCACAATATTTTCCATAAATTAAAAACATTAACGGGAGCATTTGATCACTTCTTTAATTTATTAGACTCAATCATCGCTTATTGAGGAGAATATTTGAACATGACTTGGGCCTTGATTATCATTGTTATTTGGGTTTTATATTGAATCATTTCGCTATGAAATTAAAAGAAAAGTAATAGGAGTATCTAAAGTTAAACTATAAAATTTGTATCTAGAATCTAAAGAAATTTCTAAAATGTTTCAAAACCCTTAATTTGAACATGTTTAAGAGTCTACGTTAAGCTGAAAAAGTTTACATTAATTTTGCAAATTAACATTTAATCTTAAAATTACTTTTTAATTCATTTGTAGCTTCTTTGTTTAAGATTTTCTTTTTGTTATGATATTATTGTGATTTGATTTCAAATTTATTTATTTTGTAAATGAAAATCCTTACTAAAACATTAAATGGGAGTGTTTGGTAATGTACTTCCATTTGCATAATTATTTGTAGCATTTCTTAGGTGGAGGGAACATATTATGAATGTGATTTGATCTCGGATCCATTTACTTTATAAATGTTAAAAAAATAAGTTTACTTTTTTGGTGTGGAGCATATCATTAGTGTGATTTGATCTCGGAATGTAAATCTTCACCAAAACACTAATCCGGAGTGCGTGGTAAAGCACTTACAATTCTCCTTCAAGTGGAGATTTAAGACTTTATTGGAATAGAACATGTCATTACTATGATTTGATATTGGGTCCATTTACTTTGTAAATTTGATTTCATGTTTATTTATGTTATTTACTTTGTAAATGTAAAAAAGTAGACTTTCTTGGCATCTAGAATCTAAAGAGATTTCTAAAATGTTTTGAAACCCTTAATTTGAACATGTTTAAGAGTCTACATTAAGTTGAAAAAGTTTACTTCAATTTTACAAATTAAGAGAGTAAAATAGTTAAACATTTAATCCTAAAAAAACATTAGATACGGATGTTACTTTTTAATTCATTTGTAGCTTCTTTGTTTAAGATTTTCTTTTTGTTATGATATTATTGTGATTTGATTTCAAATTTATTTATTTTGTAAATGTATATCCTTACTAAAACATTAAATGGGAGTGTTTGGTAATGTACGACATTTGCATAATTATTTGTAGCATTTATTAGGTGGAGGGAACATATTATGAATGTGATTTGATCTCGGATCCATTTACTTTATAAATGTTAAAAAAATAAGTTTACTTTTTTGGTGTGGAGCATATCATTAGTGTGATTTGATCTCGGAATGTAAATCTTCACCAAAACACTAATCCGGAGTGCGTGGTAAAGCACTTACAATTCTCCTTCAAGTGGTGATTTAAGACTTTATTGGAATAGAACATGTCATTACTATGATTTGATATTGGGTCCATTTACTTTGTAAATTTGATTTCATGTTCATTTATGTTATTTACTTTGTAAATGTAAAAAGTTGACTTTCTTGGCATAGAACATGGCATTAGTGTGATTTGATCTCGGAATGTAAATACTCACCAAATTACTAAAACTAAGGTGCTTGGTAAAGCACTTAAAACTTAAAATTAGTGTGATTTGATCTCGAGGTCCATTTACTTTGTACATGTAAATCCTCACCAAACACCAAATTGGGGTGTTGGGTAAGCACTTACAATTTTTGAATTACTTGTAGCCATCCTCAAGTGGAGGTTTAAGACTTGCTTTTCATATAACATGTCATTGGTGTGATTTGATCTCGAATCCATTTACAAATCCATTTATTTTGTAAATGTAGATCCTCGCCAAAACAACCAAATGAGTTTTCATCAAATTGTAGGCATGAAAATGGTTTTACATTATGATTACACTACACTTAGAACTATAAGTAGGGGTGCAATATGGTGCAAACTAGATATAAATAAATATCAATTAGTAAATCAAACTTAATTACATAGTAACAGTTTACCTAGAAAAAAATGAAATCATAAAATAATAATAGATGTTTGAAAATATTAGAGAATTAATGTACTAATATGGAGATAGTTGTCAATGGCATGTGGTAGGGAACAAACTCTAGAAGTTAGATGAATCAACCCCAATGAGATAGGACTCAAAAATTGTCCTAGACAAAATAGAAATCGCTACTGAAACCTGACTAACGAATAGTGATGGTTATGTAAATGGCCTTATGTGAAAAATTAAAAAAATATATCCATTTAATATGATCACCTAATCCTAGTTTTCTAAAACCTTGCTTATTGTCTATATAGTTCTATCATTGTAACACCCATGTTATGATTCATCCAAATTAAGGGGAAAAAATATTTTTAAAAACCCCTTAAGTGTAATTAATGCCTTTAATGATTTCAGCTTGCAGCAATTGAATCCAACATAATTAAATGTTTAATATTCCAAAATCCATCTGATAACATATGATAACCATGTGCAGTAGTAAGGGTCTACTAGATCTACCCAATATCCCTTGATCACTCTAACCAAGTGTGTATAACTTACATACTTTTGGTTAAACCTTTATAGGTTAACGAGCGTGTGCATCTCCTTAGTTCCAACCGGTAAAGTATTATGTAACTTCCATCTAAATCCAGGCATTATTGAATTAGGGGATTGGTGAACAAGACAATATAATCAGCATTTATATTACTTTGGCCAAATTTTTTAAGCATTGCTTTCCAAGGTAGTTTCGAGACTACACATTAGCCTACAAAACTTTTCTTCTTGTCACCACACAACCATTTCAATATAGTATCGGGATTCCTTTTTCGTTGTTTAAGAAGTTAAGTTCTAGTTTTGTAGAAGTAGGGTCCATGACTCACCTTACTAATCAAAAGGATCCTATCAATTCCACCTTAGGATCCCTATGGGAAAGATAGTGACCACGTAATTATTTTCATCATTACGTCCTCACTACCCTTCCCGTATCCATCCTAATTTGGCATGGGTAGGATACTATTGAGAAGAGGATAATACATAGCACTTATGCTTCATTTACACCTAAGGTTGTCCATGAAAGATAAAGTAAATAAGTTCATCTTTATGAAAGGTTATAATGTATCATTACATGATATTAGATTCTCGAAATAGGATTACAATAACTCCACGAGCTACTATCTTTCATTAGTCCCTCTTATCAAACTAACACAATGTAGTATTCGTGTTAAGTATAGGTTTACTAACCATGTTCCGCATTGAGATGTTCCATTACATTATTCATTATGAATAGTCCTCAATTCCTTATAATCATTCATTTTCATGTTTAGTTCATTTTATTCCATAAGGTACAATAATAACTTTACATTGTTTTCGTTATATAGTTGTCCTTATCGTTCTATGTTTTGTCATTCAACATATTTGTTCATCTCAAAGGAATCAATAAAATCAGTAATAATTACATATCATAAGTTTAATCATCCTTATTTATACTCAGTTGTAAAACAACATATAAATACTTTCATATCCATCAAAACAAGTTACAAAATAGCCAAGTATTATATTCAAACTTAATAAGGATAATCCATTATTTTCATAAATAAGGATATACAATTCATCATGATAGTACACTTTGGTAAAAATGTCCATTAATCAACTTGTGAATATGATTCATTCATGTTAGCAAATAAATACAATCCAATCATTCACTTCATGAATGTAATTCCTTCCTACAAACTATAGGAGAGAGAAAATGTATATATGGGTCAATTCAAAGAACTAACATGAGTTTACTAACTCATATTCTTGTTTTATTTAAATGAAATAATAAAATAAGTTAAGGTTAACTTAACTGAAAACAAATAAACTTCCTAGTTTATTAATTAGATATCTATATCATGCACAAATGAAATGATACTTCATATTGTAAGGTATGTTTACAAACAGTACATTAAATCAACTGATAAACATAACTTTTAGATTGTTAAAGTAACATACTATTGCAATTAATTATTACAATAATCAAGAATAGGATTTACATCTACATCCTTCAATTCCTTTCATAATTTGGGTTGCATACAATGTATATATTCTTCAAGAATAAAATAAACAATGTAACCTTCATCAATGTATAACTGTCATGTTCTAATGAATGATCATAATCTAACTCATTAACCATTTCCCGTATTTACATATGACTAAAAAAATGGATCATATACCTTTTCGAGTCAATAATCAATCCAAAGATATGGATTTCAATTTCCTACTCAATAATTTAAATTCCCTTAATGAATACGAGAGGTAAGGAAATAGCATCCAACTTCATAAGAAAACCATACAATACTCAATACTTGTCCAAATTTCATTTCTTTAAGCAATAAGTCAAACATTCCTACTCATAAGGAGCTAAAACATTTCTACATTCAATACAATGATGAGTTAAACCTTACCAAATAGCAAAGTTCATGATTTGTAGTTACATATCAACTTTTCTTATTATTAAAATGACCAAAACATATCAAATCCATAATGAATAAATTAAACCAATACGTACTTGTGGGAGAGTGAAAGAGATCAATTAACTCATATATCTAAGAATTTAATCATCAAAAAACAACAAGTTCTTAATGAGCTAAAATACACACAAGCAAATCAACCCATTAAGGGCTAAGAAGTAATGGTTCTCTCTTGACCAAATGTAGGTTGAATCCACAATGACTTACATCTTCAAGACAATTAAAATACCCAACACAAACTTAACTTCAAGTTCTCTATGAATACAGATAAATCGCACGAGCTCAAGGTAAGAGAAAGAAATTAGTTTATTCACATTTTAGAGAACCTTATACAGTCAATAACAACAAGCTCTTAATGAGCTAGTACCCATAAACAATAAAGATATTTTAAAGCTAAATAACAAGGGTTCTTCAACCAAAACCCAAGAAGGATTTAAACCATAAAACATCACATCTCGTAAAGAGAGCTTCCAAAAATACTAGTTGAAATAAACATGATGTGGGAGCATAACTTGTGGAGACCATAACTTTTGATCCAACTGTTGGATCGTCTTGAAAATTTACAGGGTGGTAGATATACACTACTATTATGTTAGGGTCAAATTTACTTGCAAGGTTGTGCCATTTCGGCACATTTTTTGGGCCCGGGTTCCTTCATCTAATGGTCTTAAATTGGCTCCGAACGTTTTTTTCACTTTTGACTAGGTCTTAGAACTTTAATAACTTTTGTTTTGCTTGATAGAATAAGTCAAAATTTCGTGTGACCCTTAATTTATAAAGGCATATTTTTCACACAAATTTTGGGGCCCATCCAATTTGTTTTTCTAGTAGGTAATTTTTGGCATTTTAGGGTTTTTAGAGTAGACGTGAAATAAAAGGAGGATTGTAATGATGTAAAATATTAGTGTGGATTCTAGAACAAGAAGAAATCTATTTTGACACTCCTAGTTTTAATTTGAAAAGTTGTTTATGTGAATTTTGGAGGTATTTCAACCTATTGCAGTTGGATTCACATCAATTGGTATCAGATCCGGATTTTGATCTTGTGGAAATAGTTAAGGTAACATATTACATTTTTGTGTAATTTTTGCCTATATTTTATATAATCATGGCTAGACGCGAGAGGGAGGTTATGCCCGGATGAATAGGAATATGCAGGAGCTACATAGACAAGTTTTGAGCTCACATGAGAAGTTACTCACCTTAGAAGGAGACATGCAAATGGGGATGCAAACCCAGATAGTGATATTTAAGAAGTACCTCCATTAATGAATGAAGGAAGAGATGAAGAATAAAATGAGATAGATTAAGAAAACTTGAATGAGAGACCCTTTGAGGAGAGATATATCCAAACTTTAGAGGGAAAGAATAATGACATCGGGATTAATGTTTCGATTATGGTGGAGGGTTACGACCAGAGGAGTTGATTGACTAGTTGAATTGCATGGAAAAAATATTTGAGTGGAAAACCCTTTCAGAGGAGAAGAAGGTTAAGTTTGCATGCACTAAGTTGGTCGGACATGCATTGATCTAGTGGGATCACCTACAAAATGAAAGACAAAGGAATGGAAAGGGCAAGATTCGAAACTGGAATAAAATGGTAAAGAAGATGAAAGAAAATTTTCTTCTGTATATTATGATCGACACTTTTTCGAAGGTTCCAAAACCTAAGACAAAAGGATCTTAGCATTAAGGAGTATACCAATGAATTTTACAAGTTGTCAATTAGGGTGGAATAGGGAGAGTCTAAAGAATATAAGGCTACACGGTATATAAATGGGTTGAGTTACACCATACAAGATGAGTGAGTATGCTCCAGATCCATAGCCTAGATGATGCTTATCAACTCGCATTAAAGGCAGAAGAAAAGAACAAGAGGAATAATTTTATAAGAGGTGTGAAGAGAGGGCCATCATCATCTCCAATAAGAGGCAAGGGTAGATTTGAATCTACAAAAGGTGAATCCTCTAATGCAAAAGGTAACTACCAAAGAGGTAGGGGGTTTCAGAGGGGAAGAGGTTATAATGGAGGATGGGGCTAGAATAGCCCCCAAAGGAAATATACATGTTACATATGTGGTGAAGAGGGGTATAGATATTTTGAGTGTTTGTACTATCCTACACAAGATAGATGGAAAGGAGAACAACCATGAGTAAATATGGTTGAAGTGAAGAGGAAGAAGAAATGGAGGTTGCTGAGACTTGGGTGAAACCCTCATGATAAGGAGGATGATGATTTCCCAAGGAAGGAGAAAGAACATGATGTTGTTGGTGCTGATTCGTGGTTGTGAACAAATATATTTCGAACAAGATGCACCTCGGAGGAAAGGTATGTAAAATTATTATTGATGGTGGTAGTTGTGAAAATATGGTTTCAATTTGTGTTGGTTGATAAACTCAATCGAAATGTGGGAATCACCCATATCCCTATCGTATATCATGGTTCAAGAAAGGGAATCAGGTAACCATAGATAAAAGATGCCTTATAAATTTTTGATTAGGAATACCTACAAGGATGATGTGTGATGTGATGTTATCCCAATGGATGCATGTCATATATTACTTTGGGAGGCCTTGGAAATATGATATAAAGGTTACACATGATGGAGGGAAAAATACATATACTTTTTGGAAGGATGGTGTAAAGGTGGTCTTATTACCCTTCAAGGAAGAAGAGAAGAGTGAGGGCTTATTGGCTACAAAGATTTTGCTACAAAAATGGAAGAAGTTGGCTAGTGTTATTCATTGATGTCAAAGAAGGTGAAAATAAATGACTTTAATATACCTATTATTGCGGAAAAGGTACTAAAATAATACAAAGATGTCATACCGAATGAGCTACCGGATGGGTTACCTCAAGTGATATAATCAACACCATATTGATTTGATCCCAGGATCGGCCCTTCCAAACCAGCAGCCTATCGGATGATTCGACACGAGTGAAGAGTTGAGATGGATCATGGTGTGTGTTGTTTTTAGCTAGGGATATGATCTAACTGGCACTCAGATTTGTGGAGAGATGGATAGCACTCAAATAGGACTTGATCTTGTCCTAACTGTTTTAGGTTGTGCCTTTCAACCAAGGTAAGAGGACCTATTTTGTAACCCTCAAATGGTGAAGGAGATGAAGATATCCCTCAATTTGTACAAATAGTATGAAGGGGCCTTGGGAAAATATGATCAACACTCCAAATCTGACTTTCACAAGTTGTCACTTCCATATTATGGAGATACTTTCAATGCAAGGCAAGGGTTACTAAAGACATTTTGAAATCCTGATATATTCTGCATACTTTAGCAAATGGATTTTGATCTTCTGTGGGTATACAAGTCAAAACAGGGGTAAAATAGGGTAGGATTAGTTGTTTTGAATGATTTTTGGGTGGGAGTTTAGATAAGACAAACCAAGGTCCGCCAGACTCTTTGAGGATTTCAGAAAAATATGGAGAAACTTAACAAAGAAAGTATCAAAATGGTTAATCATCCCTTCAACCAGGATATGTGCATCAAATGGAGGCCCAGATCTACACTTTTCCACACAATATTTGATCATCTATCACAAAATCTTGAGTTAGAATGAACCAATGAAGCATTTAGCAATCACTATTTAATCATGACCTAAGGTGCACCCAAAGGTTTACAAACAATCTCTGAAGTCAAGGAAGGTAAAGTGATTTTAAATTTGTTTATCTCTTTATCAGATGAAAGCTCTTCTGAATGTGAGATTGCAAATGCCACTAAACTATCACAAGAAATGAGACCATGTATGATCAAGAGAGATTTTAAACACAAGACTGCAACAGGAAACAAGAAACACAAATTTGAAATGCATTATGAAATGTAAGCATTCATAGATTTTTCCCAAAGACAACACAGAATAACTCAAAAATGATCAGATTTATCAGTAGGGAATGTTTTGAAAAACAATCTCAGAGCTTGTTAATGGCTATACATGTGCAACCAACTTAACATGATTTGAAATCTGATACAGAGAGAGTTACATGAGTTTCTCAAGTGGTCACTCAGAGAATGGGCTTCTTCCCAGATTTTCCCATGAAATTTTTAGTTTTCCAGGATTTTTAAACTCTTCCAACCCTTTGCATGACAAATTCATGCAATATATAGCTTTCAATCTCCTTGAGCCTTCTTTCCCAAGAAAAGAATATGCCAAAGGATCAAATTTGTTACAAAAATTTCTCATGATTCGTCAGACAGGGACGTTTAATAGAACACGTCCAAAAAGTTGCCAGTTGTCTCAAAAAGAGATGAATCATTGCAAAATTCACATCATTATCCATTGTGGAGGCATGTTTTTCATCTTCAAAGCATGCAGACCCCCTTCCTTTCATTATTTCATCCTTATCCCTCCAAAATTTGACTCTGTAACTTTTGGATCTGATATTTCACATTTTTGGATGGAGTTAGGGAAAAAATTCATTTCAAAAACATCTTGATCTTCAAATTGATCCTCAAAACTGATTGCATTGGTCCTTGAAGGAAAAAATGACATGAATTTGTCAAAAATTTGATGAAAATTGATGCAAAAATTGCATCTCCACACTTCTTGGAGCCAAAATGGTGGTAAAAAAGACAAAATATACATTTATCATGATTTTCCTTTCTCCCTTTAATTTTGAGCCCTCACATGGCACAAATAAGCCAAAATGGGCTTGGGGTGCCTTTTACCTTTTTTAACCTTTTTGAAAACTTTGACAAAAAATTTGAAAATTTTCTCATGTGGGTCCCATTGGAATCACTGCTTTTTTTGAGATTTGGGCTTGACACGTGGCACAATATGATTGGATACGGAGTCGCGGCTCAATTTTAAACATTTTGCCTCTTTTTGGAAAAAGGAAAATTTTCCATTTTTCCTCTGTGGCTCCGCCCCTCCTTGAGACATGTGTCCTCTCACTTGATTGGCTAGGGGGTTGTGCTCTTATTTATATTTTAACAACATTTTCCCAAAAAGGAAAATTTTCACCATTTTCCTCACTCCCACACCTCCACCTTTCCTGCCACGTGTCACCTGATTGATTGGTGCGAGGCATGTTCTCTTATTTATATTTTAACAACATTTTCCATAAAGGAAAATTTTCACCATTTCCTTCGCCTCCCACACCTGCCTTTTCCAACACGACGTGTCACCTCTAATTGGTGAGGGCCTACGCTCTCATTTCATACTTTAACTCCTTTTCACCAAAGGAAATTTTTCCACCGTGCCTCCACAGCTCTGCCCCTCCACTGTTTTGACTTTTCTAACTGCCACGTGTCACCCTCTGATTGGTTGAGGGCTGCGGACTTGCGGGGACAATTTAGACCTTTTGCCAAAAACACAAAAAAATGCTAAGTTGCTTGAGAAAACCCGTTGAACCTTGTCCAATCACAAATGGCCACGTAGGAGAAGATTTTTGAGCTAAAATTTGATGGGCAAAGGATGCCTGTATGACCGTAAAAAAATGCAAAAATTGCAGTGATGCCAAAATCGATTTTTCCTTCGTGGGTGAAGAAATTTTTGATCAAAGGACAAATGGAAAGTGATTCAAAGCAATTTATGACCATGGCAAGGGATTTTTGAGGGAAAATAAGTATAAATCAAACAATTTTGAGCTCCAAAGGCCGGGAAAAATGGAAAAAAAAAATGGAAAAAGGCATTTGAATGGGAAAAATTAGGGCAAAACATAGGGCAAACTTAGAGATTCCTCAAAATGGTGCAAGAATGGAGAAAAAATGAACAACTCAAAGCATTTAAACACATATACGAGTTGTTTTTCATCAAATTCGAAGGATGGGAAGATCCAAAGCCATTTTTTTCTAGAAACAGGGAAAAAATGCATTTCTCCTTAGCAAAGCATGGCATGTGCAACATTGGGCACCAACATTGGCTCCAGCTCGGGGATGGGCACTCCTAGTGAGTGCCACAAGAACAAAAGTAGACCAAGTGCCAAAATAATCCATTGGGAAAATGGAGTCATGAGCCAAAGCCACCAAAAAACTAAGCTGAGAAACTAAAAAAAATGGCTTGCCACACACCAAGGCAAACCACGAACCAACAAAACACCAAAAACAGAGCAAAAGCCAAACACTATACATTGTACAAGTTGGTAAGAAAACCTTGATTCAAAGAAAAAAAATCAAGGGGAAACCCCAAATGTCCTCCATGTTGGATATGACCATGCCAAGAGGTTCTGATATGTTTTTAGCAACTGGAAATATACCTCTTTTTCTTCTTTGTTTAATTTGTAAACCATCCAGTTTCTTTGAAGCTCCTCCATTGTGTTCAGGTCAAACCTTTTAACATTTTTCAAGGCTGAATCAAGGACCAAATTTCTAGAAAAAACAACATACTTAGGAGATATGTTTTCAACAACTTCATACTCCCTGAAATCCACAAAACTCACAAAGTGATCAGTACTAGCATCTACTGCAAAACTTCATAAGATGCATTGTTTGGGTCTTCAATAAGGTACAACATCTTTTTCTCTCCATATAACTTTACTAAGTTTCCTTCAATGGGGATAGTGGCATAAGACATGTCCATTTGGACACTCCCACCAACACTTGCAGCCCATTTCCTTGATAATAACATACCCCATTTGCAGGCAATCAACAATCACAACATCCAATTTTAAATTCCTCCCAGGATAAGATGCAAGTTACACCACTAGATCTTTGACACACCCAACAACTAGCACTTCCTGGAATCCATAGTAGTACACTTTCCATATGTTGTTGTCACTTTGATTCCCAATTCATTCATGACCTCAAAGGCATGACATTGCATGATGCCCGAAGTCAAACATATAGTTATGTAATAACTTGTCTTTGATAACCAAGGTAGTGAAAAATGGATCCACGTTTAGTTGAGATTTAACCAAAGAAGTTCCTAAGTAAACCTTAGGTGGTTCCCCCAACTCTTCCAACACTTGTGGTTATTCCAATTCTGCAATGGCAATAGGAATCCCAACCTTGTTTCCAACTCTACCTTGGGTACTCTCTTCCTCTCTGAATCCTAAATATTCAAAAGCCCTCTTCTTGTGCTCAGGAATCCTAAGCAACTCAAGCAATTGGGACAGGAATCTTGATCTGACTCAAGACTTGGGAAATATCATATGGAGCATTCTTGGGTAAAGCAACACTAGGGGAAAGATTGGAAAATTCATCAGATGGTATGGAAGTCTTTTCAGTTTGGGCATGGGGAGGATCACAAGTTTTCTTGGGGGAATAGGGCCTTTACCAGATGTATTTTTCTTTGGATTTTCTTTAGTAAGCAATGGAAATTTTGACTTGGCTTGTTGCCCCTTGGCAGCTTTACTTCTAGTATTGTGCTCCTTCTCTTGGGCAACTACAACATTCATAAGCAGTTGCCTATCCTCCTCTGAAGGAACCCCTCCATCATACTTCTCAATCATCAATGCCCTCAAGTATTCAAAATCATTATTGGGAAGCTCAAAGGCTTGTACATTATCAATTTCTAAAACATGAGAAGGAGGAAGAAGATGTACCCATTGGATACAATCCAAAAAAAATAGCATCCTAGCACTTATGACATCCATTGAAGTTTCTCCCCTTGGTGAACTTGTAGGGATCTCCATCATGCAGGCATCATCATCAATTTCATCATCATTATTAGCTTCACCATCTTGCTGGTCCACTTCACATGGAGGATGGGGTAGAAAACACCTATCACACTAATCAATATCAGCAACTTCCTCAACAGCAACAACCCTAGCAGTTAGGGGATCAGGTAACACTCTTCCTTCACGTGCTTGAGGATGTCTATTTGCAAACCCCATGGGTCCTTTCCCTCTATCATCAAGATCTTGATCACCTCTAGGATGATTGGAAAATCTATCATGGTTTTGTGCTTTTTGTTGACCTTGTGAAGTCTACCCAATTCCCTTCTCTGCCCAAGCTAACTTGTATGAGATTTCTTTGACAGCCCCTGCCAAAGTTTTCACAACCTCCTCCAAATCAGCACCCTTGCTAGCTTGAGGTTTTTCAGGGTTTATCAACTTTACACCATCTCTCTTGAGAGGTTTCCCAATTGCTTTGATATTGTTTTCAATCTGCAGTGCCATGGTGAAGGCCTGCCTTAAATTAGTAGGGTTTTGTCTCTTAAGTAGTAGGCTGCCTTCTTATCAAATGCATCTGCATATTTGATCAAGCATGACTCATCACATGGCCTCAAATTAACAGGAAGCCTTCTCAAAGTTTTGTTAAACCTTGTGTTGAAGTCATGAACTGATTCATTGGGGTTCTTCTTGATATTTTCAAACTCAGACAAGAGAAACCTAGGATCAGTCTTATCACCATATTGCAACCTAAATGCATTGTTCATTTCAGTCCAAGAGTCAATAGAATTATCAGGCAGAGCCTTGTACCAATCCCTTGCATCCTCTTCTAGTGTATGAATGAACAATTTAACATACACATCTTCATGCTCAATCTCAAAGTCCTCCATCATGTTAACAAAAATTTTAGGTGTTGATCACTAGTTATTGCATTGTTACCTTGGAATTTTGGCAATCTATTTCTGACATCTTGAGGGACAACATTTGGATAACCATTCATTCCTCTAAAGTTTATAGGACCAAAGGTGTTAACAACAAATGGAGGTCTAGGCTGAGCCATATTATTTTGAGGTGGTGATCTTGGAGGAGAAACAAAATGATGAGGAGTGAGAGGTCTTTGGGGAATAGAAATGTAATCTTCAAAATGGATATCCCCTATAGGATCAACTTCTTGATAAACTCTAGCAGATTTGGAAAAAATAGGGGCAGAATGAGGAGCAATATTTTCAAAGACAAATGAAGGTCCCTCTCCAGATGGAGAATGCAAATTTTTTAGGAGGACTATCTATTGATTTGATTTACCTGAAGAAGAACTATAGTCCTCAATGACAAGGCTGATTAATCTCAAGTTCAACAAAGGTAACCTCCTTCCTTGAGCTCTGCTCTCCAACCACCTTCCAAACTCTTCTCCCTTCTAACTCTGAGTTCCTTGAATCTGAAAACAACTTCTTAGCAGAGTCTCTAATGAAGAGAGATCTTCTTCCTTCCAGTTTTTCAGAGATTAGCAACACCAAAAAAAAATGACAAGAAAGCTAAGACACTGGTATTTATCAAGATCAAAACAGCATGGAGTCGCCACTAAGGACTTTCACCCTAGTTGTGCAAATGCACTAAAATACTCTATCAAATACCTATCAGCACTGAAAATCTTGCCAAACTTTATAGATCAGATCTTCCTTTTCTTGAATCTATCAACCACAAATGCAAATGAAGTGCAACTACTGCTAGAAACTGATAAAATTGCAGACAGAGTTTGAAACCTTTGCATACACCTTGCAAATCTGAGTATAGAATGATGCTTTAACAATATATTTGTAGACAAAACTTGTAAGAGACATTACCAGGGTTTGATATGCATTCAAATATTTCAAATATGTATGCACATGGATCAGATTGAACTAAGAATGTCCCATGGCGCCACTGGTGTTGGTACCCAAATTTGTTCTCCTTTTCAATCTGAGAAGCATCAAAGATATGGCATGAAGCTTGAAGATAGATGGATCATGGTGTGTGTCATTTTGTAGCTGGGGATATGATCTAACTGGCACTCAGATTTGTGGAGAGATGGATAGCACTCAAATAGGACTTGATCTTGTCCTAACTGTTTTAGGTTGTGCCTTTCAACCAAGGTAAGAGGACCTATTTTGTAACCCTCAAATGGTGAAGGAGATGAAGATATCCCTCAATTTGTACAAATAGTATGAAAGGGCCTTGGGAAAATATGATCAACACTCCAAATCTGACTTTCACAAGTTGTCACTTCCAGATTATGGAGATACTTTCAATGCAAGGCAAGGGTTACTGAAGACATTTTGAAATCTTGATCTATTTTTGCATACTTTAGCAAATGGATTTTGATCTTCTGTGGGTATACAGGTCAAAACAGGGGTAAAACAGGGTAGGATTAGTTGTTTTGAATGATTTTTGGGTGGGAGTTTAGATAAGACAAACCAAGGTCCACCAGACTCTTTGAGGATTTTAGCAAAATATGGAGAAACTTAATAGTAGAAAGTATCAAAATGGTTAATCATCCCTTCAACTAGGATATGTGCATCAAATGGAGGCCCAGATCTGCACTTTTCCACACAATATTTGATCATCTATCACAAAATCTTGAGTTAGAATGAACCAATGAAGCATTTAGCAATCACTATTTAATCATGACCTAAGGTGCACCCAAAGGTTTACAAACAATCTCTGAAGTCAAGGAAGGTAAAGTGATTTTAAATTTGTTTATCTCTTTATCAGATGAAAGCTCTTCTGAATGTGAGATTGCAAATGCCACTAAACTATCACAAGAAATGAGACCATGTATGATCAAGAGAGATTTTAAACACAAGACTGCAACAGAAACAAGAAACACAAATTTGAAATGCATTCTAAAATGTAAGCATTCATAGATTTTTCCCAAAGACAACACAGAATAACTCAAAAATGATCAGATTTATCAGCAGGGGAATGTTTTGAAAAACAATCTCAGAGCTTGTTAATGGCTATACATGTGCAACCAACTTAACATGATTTGAAATTTGATATAGAGAGAGTTACATGAGTTTCTCAAGTGGTCACTCAAAATGGGCTTCTTCCAGATTTTCTCATGAAATTTTTAGTTTTCCAGGATTTTTAAACTCTTCCAACCCTTTGCATGACAAATTCATGCAATATATAGCTTTCAATCTCCTTTGAGCCTTCTTTCCCAAGAAAATAATATGCCAAAGGATCAAATTTGTTACAAAAATTTCTCATGATTCGCAGACAGGGATGTTTAACAAAACACGTCCAAAAAGTTTCTAGTTGTCTCAAAAAGAGATGAATCATTGCAAAATTCACATCATTATCCATTATGGAGGCATGTTTTTCATCTTCAAAGCATGCAGACCCCCTTCCTTTCATTATTTCATCCTTATCCCTCCAAAATTTGACTCTGTAACTTTTGGATCGATATTTCACATTTTTAGATGGGTTAGGGCAAAAATTCATTTCAAAAACATCTCTGATCTTCAAATTGATCCTCAAAACTGATTACATTGGTCCTTGCAGAGGCACAAACGACATGAATTTTCAAAAATTTGATGAAAATTGATGCAAAAATGCATTTCCACACTTCCTGGAGCCAAAATGGTGGTAAAAATGACAAAATGTACAGTTGTCATCATTTTCCTTTCTCCCTTTAATCCCTGAGCCCTCCACGTGGCACAAATAAGCCAAAAATGGGCCGGGGTGCCTTTTTACCTTTTCCAACCTTTTTGAAAATTTGTAAAATTTCTCGATTTCCTCTGCCACTCCACCATTGAGATTTGGGCCTAACACATGTCGCAATATGACTGGATACGGAGTCGCGGCTCAATTTTAAACATTTTTCCTCTTTTTGGAAAACAGAAAAAATTTCATTTTTCCTCTGTGGCTCCGCCCTCCCGCAGGACACGTGTCGTCACCTGATTGGCTGTAGGGTAGCGCTCTTATTTATATTTTAACAACATTTTCCACAAAGGAAAATTTTCACCATTTCCTCTGCACTCCCACACCTCCGCCTTTCCCTACCACGTGTAACCTTGATTGTGAGGGCTGCGCTCTCATTTATTTTAACAACATTTTCACAAATAAAAATTTTCACCATTTCCTCCGCACTCCCGCACATCCTGCCTTTCCCTGCCATGTGTCACCTTCTAATTAGCCGAGGGCCTGCGCTCTCATTTCATACTTTAAGTCCTTTTCACTAAAGGAAATTTTTCCATTGTGCCTCTGCAGCTCCGCCCCTCCACTATTTTGAATTTTCTAACTGCCACGTGTCACCCTCTGATTGGTTGAGGGCTGTAGACTTGCGGGGACAATTTAGACCTTTTTCCAAAAACACAAAAATGCTAAGTTACTCGAGCAGACCCATCGAACCTTGTCCAATCACAAATGGCCACGTAGGAGAAGATTTTGAGCTAAAATTTGATGGGAAAAGGATGCCCGTATATGTTGTCAAAAATGCAGAAATTGTGATACCCAAAATTGATTTTTCCTTTGTGGGTGAAGAAATTTTTGATCAAAGGACAAATGGAAAGTGATTCAAAGCAATTTATGACCATGGCAAGGGATTTTTGAGGGAAAATAAGTATAAATCAAACAATTTTGAGCTCCAAAGGCTGGGAAAAATGGAAAAAATGGCAAAGGCATTTGAATGGGAAAAATTAGGGCAAAACGCAGGGAAAACTTAGAGATTCCTCAAAATGGTGCAAGAATGGAGAAAAAATGAACAACTCAAAGCATTTAAACATAGATACGAGTTGTTTTTCATCAAATTCAAAGGATGGGAAGATCCAAAGCCATTTTTCTCAGAAACAGGGCAAAAACGCATTTCTCCTTAGCAAAGCATGGCATATATTCGATATTCAAGTAAGACAATGGAAGAACACTTGTTACATATGAAATTGGTGTTAGACTTGTTACGTAAAGAGAGTCTATATGCAAACTTAAAGAAGTGTAGATTTCTTCATAAGAGTCTTGTTTTTTTGGGTTTTTCATATCAGAGGATGGAGTGAGGATGGATGAGGAAAAATTAAAGACAATTTTGGAATGGCCTATTCCAAGGAATGTGACAGAGGTTCGTAGTTTTCATGGATTGGAAAAATTTTATAGGAAGTTCATCAGGAATTTCAGTAGCATTGTTACACCCATAACAGAGTGTACAAAAGGGAGGGAGTTTGTATGGACCAAGGTAGCAACAGATAGTTTTGAATTGTTGAAGAAGAAAGTGTCAGAAGCACATGTTTTGGTATTTCCATATTTTAGCAAGGTCTTCAAGGTTGACTATGATGCCTCACATGTTGGGATTGGAGTTGTACTGAGTCAAGAAGGATGACATGTGGCATTCTTCAGTGAAAATCTAAATGAAGTCAGGAGGAAATATTCTACTTATGATGTGGAATTTTATGCTATTGTTCAGGCATTAAGGCACTTGGAGACATTACTTGGTAGCAAAGGAATTTGTACTCTTCACTGACCATGAAGCCTTGAGGTATGTAAACACATAGAAGAAACTAAATAGTAGGCATGCAAAATGGGTTTCATTTTTGCAAGAATATACTTTTGTCTTAAAGTATAAGTTGAGTAAGAAGAATCAAGTTGTTGATGCCTTGAGTAGGCATGTAGCACTTTTGACAACAATGGAAAATGAAGTAGTAGGGTTTGAGGTAGTTAAGGAATTGTATGAAGGTGATCCAAATTTTGGTGATGTTTTGAGACAACTTAAGGACCCTATAGTAGGTAGTGGTTCTTCTGATTATTTGATGTAGGATGGTTATTTATTCAGGGGGAAACAATTGTGCATCCTGCTAGTTTAATGAGAGAAAATATTATAAGAGAATTGCATAGTGGGGGTTGGTTGAACACTTTGGTATAAGTAAGACAATTGCTCTTGTTGTAGAAAAGTATTATTGGCCAAAGGTAAAGAGGGACATAAGTAGGATTGTAGCAAGATGTAGAGTGTGCCAAATAGCTAAGGGCCATGCACAGAATATTGGGTTGTATATGTCATTACATGTCCCTACTGAGGCCATGGGTTGATTTGAGTATGGATTTCATATTAGGAATTCCTAACACACAGCGAGGGAATGATTTTATATTTGTTTTGGTTGATAGATTCTCTAAGATGGCGCAATTTATTTCTTGTAAAATAACTAATGATGCTTTCAGAGTTGCAGATTTTTTATTTTCGAAGTGGTTAGATTGCATGGAGTTCCAAGAACGATCACTTTATATCGGGACACGAAGTTTTTGAGTCACTTTTGGAAGAATCTTATGGAGGAAAATGGGGACACAACTATAGTTCAATAGTGCATATCACCCCCAAACTAATGGGCATACGAAGTAGTGAACAAAAGCTTGGGAAATCTCCTACGTTGCATAGTTGGAGAAAATTCAAAACAATGGGACTTAGCTTTACCACAAGCTGAGTTTGCCTATAATAGCTCGATAAATATGTCAACAAGGAGGTCTCCTTTCTAGATTTTATATGGTAGGAATCCTAGGGGGTCCTATATCTGATTGTGCTACCCAGTGAAGATAAAACTAGTGATGATGCGAAGTATTTGTAGAACACATTCTACAGTTGTAGGATGAAGTGAGGGAAAAGTTGAAAGTGAGAAATGCACAATATAAAGTAGTTTTGGATGCTATTAGGATAGTAAGTGTATTCGAAGAAGGATATATGGTGATGGTTCATCTTATAAAGGAGAGGTTTCCAAAAGGGACATATAATAAACTCAAGTATAAGAAGATTGGGCCATGTAGGATTTTGAAGAAAATGAGTGATAATGCCTATAAGGTGGAGCTACCTGACAACTTTTCTATCTCACCAGTTTTTAACATTTCTGACTTATATAATTTTCCAGTTCATGATAAAAATTTTATGGAGGAATAAATAAACTGGGAGCAGCAAATTTCGAAGAAGAAAAAGGAAAGGGTAATGCGTGTCTTGGACCAAAAGACAGTCACTACTAGACATGGGAGCTATAACAGATATTTGGTATAGTGGGAAGGTTTGCAACAAGAAGAAAATACTTGGATTTCTGAGTGGAATTTGAAGAAGATTGACAGTGAAAATTAGATTAATTTTAAATCAACTATAATCGCATGAGCTGAATTCTTTTCAACCAGGGGAGAATGATTCTGGAGCACAACTTGCGGAGACCATAACTCTTGATCGACCATTGGATCATCTTAAAATCTTACATGCAAGGTTGTAGCCATTCTAGCACATTTTTCGAGCCCATATTCCTTCATCTAGTGGCCTTAAATTGGCTTTGAATGTTTTTTTCACTTTTGACTAGGTCTTAGAACTTTAATAACTTTTGTTGTGCTTGTTATAATAAGTCAAAATTTCACATGAGTCTTAACTTATGAAGTTATATTGGCACATAAATTTTGGGTCCCATCCAATTTTTTTCTATTAGGTAATTTTTGGCATTTTAGGGTTTTTGGCATTTTAGGGTTTTTTAAGTAGACGTAAAATAAAAGGAGGATTGTAATGATGTAAAAGATTAGTGTGGATTCCAAAATTAGAAGAAATCTATTTTGAAACTCCTAGATTTTATTTACAAATTTGTTTATGTGTGTTTTGGAGGTATTTCAACCTCTTGCAGTTGGATTCACATCAAAACATTAAAATGGCAAGCTCAAAATGAGCTAGTTACAACCTGCAACTCAAACCAAACCCAATAGTTGAAAATGAGCCCAGATCAAAAATACAAATCTAACCCACATGTATATATTTTATGAACTAGATATTTCACATTTTCCTAGTTCGTAAATACTTCTACCTTCCATATTTTCCAAATTTCAAACAAAAGAACATACCCAAAATGTTAAATCAATGCAAAAACCAAATCTTTCATCCACAAACAAAACCCATTTCATTTCCATCCTTTTTCCTCTTGTTTTTATTTCAAACTTTCATATTTAAAAATGAAGAAAGAGTTCGATCTTAAACATAAAATACTCAACCATTTAATTCCAAGATAAAATGTTTTTAAACAAGCTCTATCACGCTTTAATCATTTTAAAACAACCTTTCCAAATTTATAAAAAAGGAGAACATATTTCATCAATAATGCCCTCCATTTCCAAATTTATAAACTAATTGAAAAAACCAAAAATGTATTCTAAGATTTCATATTAAAAATAGCAAGAAACGAGAGTAATAAAAACCTATGCCTGGTTCACCCTTGTTCTCTTCCAAACTTTCCTTGAAATATGAAAATCGAATGCCCATAAAAAAATCCACAAAATATCCTATACAAAACTTTAAATACAGAATATGCCATTGAAAATAGATTCACAGTTGCATGCATACACCCAAAACAAATTTCCAGAAATATCTCCACAAAAACTTCCATGTTCAACTCAAGACCAAAACCAAACATCAATGCAATAAAAATGTCAATGGGTGAAGTAATTGTATGTTTTAGCTTCCTAAGAAAAATATTGGTTCCCAAGGAATCATATTCATTCATTACCATTAAAAACTATTGACCTTTAAACTTAAACCCTAAACCTTTGCATGCCACAAATTTTATCTGCATTAGCTTTTTTCCATATGGTCTATGACCAAATTAAGACATTAAACAATAAACAATTACATTTTTATATGACACGTGATCAATGACCATCCTTTAATAACAATATCCTTTCCAAATGGTCGATAACCATGGTTTAAAAATCAGCATTAATCAATTTCCTTACTAAGTGGTCTAAGACCAATTCATTTCACAATTTAATTGCTATGTGGTCTAAGACCATTGTTTAAACATTAATCATTTTACTAGTTGAGTGGTCTAAGACCAATCCTTCAAAACATTAAACGGTGGTCCTTTGAAAACATATCAATGCCTTTACCTAAAACAATGCAAAACATCCTTAAACAATGCAACCAGCGGTGGAGTTCATACAAACCAATACCATACAAAAATGTAAACCGAGAAGGTGGTCCACGAATAACAATCCTACAAACTTTAAATATATGTATATGTTTATGTATACATATGTGTGTGTGTGTTTACGTATTTATATGTATATGTATATGTAATTTTTAAATAAACATTTTTAATTAAATAAGTCATTATCCATCAAATACTAGGTTAGTTATCAATATCAATTTTCCATTTTTCGTATCACCTTGCTCTTATCGAGCATCATCGTAACTTTAATCAAGCAACAACCTTATGAAAAAATGTATTAAATTCAGGGTATGACAATCATGAATTACTAGGAATCTTATCTCCTTCATCCAAACCCTAATCCAAACTCATATCCGTTCAAAACCCATATAAATGAGGTATGTTAATGGGAGCATGTATTATCCCTCCATTATTATCAATTTCCTCATGCCTTGACAAAACTACAATTAGAAATCAATCAAGTTGGTAATCAATATTGTATATGCAAACGTAATAGCTCAATGCATGCAATTTAAATAGTAAATGCTAGAATCCTCACTAAATACTTGAGTTCTTCTTTGACCCCATGGATGTACTCGAAAAAATAATTTATGCTCTTAACACTTCAATATCAATCTTGCAACATATTTTATAAGTGACAGATCCCTCTTTTTCTTTTAAAATTACTTAAGTTTTTATAAAACTTTTTGAATTCAACTTAGAACCCTATTGGTGCACAATTTGACATATCTTTGGAAATGAAATTCAATTAGGGGAGAAACAAACCCTAATGAATTCAAAATCGGGAGAATAAGGGATTGAAAAAGTGATGATTATTTTGTAGCATGCAGTACAAAAATGATCAACCAATTTCCTACCATATGTAAATGGTCACCGTCAGGACTAAGAAAAATAAGGAAGAGAGAGAAAACCATAAGAAAAGGAATAAAGGGTAACCTAAGACAAAAATAATAAACATGGAACTGACATGGGAAAAACAAGGTTAAAGATGTCAAAATGTATAAGGTACACAAGGGAAATAAGTCAAAGTTAAATGGCATAAGGAATATGCACCAACAAAACCCTAAATCGAACTTATGATCAATAAGCACATAAAGACACTAGCACTATAGAAATAAATTAATATCATAACAAAATTAGGTGTAATGAGATTCCTAACTTTGATGTGTATGTATGCATGTACATATCGAAAAAATAAAAATAAGCACTTACCTATGATGTTTTGCTACTATTGCCTTTCCATTTATTGAGATTTATCAAAATTAGTAATAGAATAAAAGTGAGATGAAAGTGAAAAGGAAAGAGAGATCTCCTTATCTCCCAAGGAGAGTCTATGAAGACATTATGGATGGTATTTGTGCTCTTATGTCTTAAAATCCAAAATCAAGAAATTAAATTGAAACCTAGAAAATAGAAGATGGGAATGAATACACCTAGTTGTGTTGAAATGGATAAGAATACATCTATAATATGTGTTTAATTTGAATCTAAATGATATTTCCTCGCAATAATAATAATAATAATGTATCTGAATCTAGTTTGGGTATATCTCATGATGATGATAAGTGAGGTATGTAATACATCATATGATGTTTGTTTTCTTATACAAAAGTGAAAAAAATCTTAGAGTGTAGAGGTTGAAGATAAAATAAATATAAGTATGAGTGTCCACCTTTTGGGGTGCGGGATGAACCTATGAATCACATATTAAAACATAAATATATTATGCACACCATACATATAAGAGATAAAATCCCTAATATAAACCTATAAGTATATCATAATTGAAAGCATGTATGGAATATGTAAGTTACCCGTTATATGATCCTAAGTATCGAAATGTAAGAACCATAGTAGATTCATTCCCTAAATATGTGAATGTAAATCATGTTGTAGGCATGAAAATAAGGTAGTACCTTAATGTGGGCAAGATGTAATCAATTTAGTCTCAAATAATAAGGTAATGTCTTAAGGTGCAAAAGATGTGATTAATGCAGTCTCAAATAATAAGGTAATGCCTTAATGTGGGAAATATATAATCAATGAAGCCTCAAATAATAAAGTAATTCCCAAAGGTGGGATCTAGACAAAATAGATCAATCTCAAATATGAAATAGGAGCATGCCCCAAGGTAACCCCGTGGTGGGAAAAATGTGTTTAGTATAAACACAAGAGAATATAATTACCTAATTGGGTGGGTAAAAATAACATAATCATAGAAATAATATGCACCAAGGTAAGAAATATGAATCAATGTAGGCATAAAATGTAATGTGGCCCAAATTTTCAAAGATAGAATCATGGATCATAACATAAGTAAGAGTCTTTGTCCCAAATATATGCATGATATAGACGATGGAACTTTTAAGCAAGAACATATAAAAATATGGACATGGCGTGAATTATGCCACCGAGAGGGTGTATGTACAAAATTAGTAAGTTGAGTGTAAATACCATATCGGATGTTTCACCATAAAAGATATAGAAAATTGTATTTACACAACAACATTTTCTTAATTTGTCTTATCATAATTGATAACTTAAACTGAATTCATAATTTACAATTAAGATGTACAACATTCAAATCAAATTTCATTTGTTTCATTTATTCCTCAACGACTAATATTTTACAAGATAGTAAGAACACCATTATTTATTACATCCATACTTAATTATTATAAAAATTATTTCATTTAAAATTGAATCATAAACTACATTAGAAATTATAATTTAAAGTACGGATTTCATTTATGATCAAAGTGTGGGGATCAATCTTATGCCATTGGTTGAAATAATAAAATATAATAATGAATACATCAGTGCAACACAAGTGTGTACACTTAATGTTTCTTAAAGTAGGTACTTCTAGTATAATAGGTGTACAACTATGATGGAAAGAATCATCGAGATGATCTACCTTCAAAACATATTAAGAAAGTATCTCTTCACCACCCTAATTGGAGGTATCATTGTTCTTCAATGAAGGAGGTAGATAAAGTAATTCACTTCCTTCAAAATCAACCCTTGAACCATCTTCACTAAGGTACATCCACTACCACATACATGTCAACTAGATAGAACTAGGTACCCCCAATATCTACATGACTATTTAGACAAACATGTAGCCTTAGGATGTACTTATGGAAAAATAATGAATATAGTTACATCATTATTTTTGATAAATAATTCTAAAACCACATAATGTGATTATAGCTTTAGATCTTTAAAATAATTAGGGACAAGGCCCAACATTCCATAAGTGCAACTATCTCAATGCCAAACTCGTCTCAAAAATCAATGGCGATAATAAACATAGAATAGGAGCAAGAGGGTGATTTCAAAGGAGTCAAAGTTCTCCAATGACTCCATTATCATCGACCATTAATCTAATCATTCAAAACAAATTCATTAAAATAGTAAAATATGATAGTCATTCCTTCATCAGATAATTCAAATAATGTTGATTAATTTTAGACATAATACAAGATGGTAGGAGTGCGAGAACGTGTGGCTAATGCATAAATGCACTCTCTTATATCTAGGTTTAAATTGAAGAAGATGTTTTATATTTCCATTTAATATATAATCTTCTTCTCATTCACATCCCTTTGAGGTTTCGAAATGAAGTTAAATAATGTTCAAGTATGAGGGTTTGAATAATTTACATTAGACACATAATGATCTTCTCGGGTTATATTTTCATGTATATACAACCCTGAATAAGTTACAATTAATGTTGGAGGAAGGAGTACTTTTAGACTAACATGAAAAACTATTAATGATCCAATATGTTATGTGTTATAATTATCTTGGATATCTAAGTGAAGCTAGTCACCCAGGATTTCCAAGATCATGTTTTAGTATAGCCAAGTTTAGGATACGAGATCTAAACTCTATCTTATGTTGGTTCTTAAACATACTATATATTCAAATACATGATCAAATACTCACATTTTTTTACACCAAACTCAATGGTAATTCATGTCATATGACACATTGTAAACTTAATTTCTTGGTTTGGTATACATTTCAAAGTAGTGTGATATTCCTATCTTGAAGGTAATTGTTGTCACTCAAAATTACACCCTAGATGTGATCATGGAAGATTAGAATGTTGGGCCAACATGGGATTGTCTCCAAGTGTGGGACCTGTAAATTGAGACAACACTCCAGAGAATTTTGGTTCCTCTACCTATATTAATGCTAAAACTAAACATGTAGCTGAAAGCAAAACTATAAGCCTAATCTAAGCATTCACATGGACCAGGGAGAGTGAGATGTAAGGAAATGAAATCCTACTATGAAATAGGTGATAACACCAAGAAAATGGGGATAAATATCCATGAGGGAGAAATGAGAAGGAAATTATGGAAGGAGAGGGAAGAAAAATGTGCCACAGACCCAAAACAAGCAAATATACTCATTCCACACATTGCAAAACACAAAGAAAAGCCTACAAATATAACTCATACACAACATAAAATGAGAGAGCATAGAGGTAAGAGACACAACCAAATATAATAAAAGGGTAGAGAAGAGCCACAATTTCCATATTTAATTTCTCCAGAGTATACACAGTCTATTACATCCATTTGGGAGGCATTGAGGGCATTGCAAGCTCCAAAACACGTCTACAAATCAAATTTGTTTAGGACACCATTTTAGCATGGTGCCTTTGCAAAAATAGAGAAATATACATTAAAATCATAAATGAGTTACATATATAGAAGAAGAAGAAGGGAGAGAGAGGAAATTTAAAATTAAGAATACCACCAACTTATTCAACCATCAAGGACCAATCAGCATTCCGATTATGCAAACCAAAGCATGACATCAAATCTTTTTACACAACCCGTAACTAAAAATGACCATGAGTTTTTTTACAGTTTCAGCCTAATAAAATACATTTTCGTGACCCAAAAAAAAATTCATCATTTATTACTCTCCTATACCTTTCCAACGGTATAAATTTTGTCTTATTTTGTGCCCTGGATCAAAAGTTATGAGCATTTAAAGATCACCATGTCGTCCACACAATTGACATCCATTGGGCCGTCAAATTTAATCTTTGGGTCATTGTTTCGACATGTCGGATCTCCATTGGATCTTGGAGTCTCCCCATTTTTATCGATAAATTTGAGTGATGTGGATTTTTAGGATCCGTGGAAAAGGGGAACCCGCAGGAAACTAGGACCCGCGAGAAAAGAGGAATCCATGAGAAACTAGGACCCATGGAAAAAGAGGAATCCATGGGAAACTAGGACCCAAAAAAGAGGAATCAATGGGAAACAAGGACCCATAAAAATAAATAATCTGCAAGAAACTAGGACCGATGAAAAATAAAGAAGCCGCGGGAAACTAGGACCCACAAAAAGAAGGAATTCATGGATTTTAAGGATCCAAGGAAAAGGGGGCACGGGTTTTAAGGATCCTTGGGAAAAATTAAGACATAAATTTTAAGGATCTGTGAAAAAGAGGAAGCCACGGATTTTAAGGATCCACGAAAAAAGAAAAAGACACGGATTTTAAGGATCCACGAAAAAGAGGAAGATGAGAATTTTAAAGATTCATGGAAAAAGAGGAAAATGATAATTCCCTTCATTTTGAACTTAGTTGTCCAAATAAGCATAAGTGATTATTTGACAACAATAATCATATTACATGATATCATCATTTTCTTATTTAAGTGTGATATAGTCACTCTCATGTTCATATTTCCACCATTATGACATTCAAATGTACAATTAAAAGTTCAACCTTTAAGACCTTTTGAAATAAGGTTTCTCACTTCACCCATAAAGTACTAAAGCAAAGTACTAATTTAAAGTTCAAACAAAGGAAATTATATTTAATGAAAAAGGTCTTTCATACTTTAAGAGACTCTAATTCACAAGAAGTTTTTAACCTCTAATACATCCATGAATATTAATACCCCAAGTACATTATATTACAATTGTGAGCATACATTATATCATGTTATATATAAATGGAGTATAGATATCATATACTACGATGAATGACATTAAATTACTTTCTATGATAATGTTTGGAGTCATCATTTTACTATCAAAACTTCAATGTACTCAATTATTCTATTTATTGTACTTGAGTAGGGGATTTTAGTCTTTATTTTCTTAATATCTAAATGACCTTACAAGTTGCACATAGTAATTATACTTTCAAAATCTTACTATACTTTCAAAATCTTACTATGCTATCAATTTGGACTTGAGAACACGAGTATACCCAAATACAAGCTTTCCCAAACTAAATTGAACATTATGACCATTGTAGTCACTCAAATTTGGTAACTTATCCTTTGGAAATAACAAGTTTGTATATGCTCCCTTACTAAGTTAAATTCTCATATTCTAATTCCAATCAGCACATCTCTCTAGATCTCTTTCTTGACTTTCTCATCTCCACACTTTTCTTTGTCGCAAAATCAGGAAATATCAATTAATCAAAGAATTGAATCATATTATTGCATCATTCAAAAAAATTGTTTCACATCGCATGCTTCCTATCCAAGACCATAGAGTTTGGTCAAGATAAGTTGTACGGCGTTGGTGACGTTTGTCTCTTCTTATCTTTTGACTCTATTTTCAATTTGAATATCATTATTGTCTTACTTCATTCTCCTAGAGTTATCCTTATCATAATATTTCACTATTGGAAGGTGATAAGATATTTTCATATAATAAATGATTACCTAAATAATATGTAGAAGATAACACAATACAATATATATTGGTAGGCCAAGATTCCCTAATATTCAATATATTCATAATAATATGTATAAGGTAGCACAAAACCATAAATACTCCTTAAGGAATAACTCCACGATCTCCCAATATTGAAACTCCACTTCAAGGGGGGACACCTCCAATATACTTCTACTAAGTAAAAGAATCAACTTGTGTGCATGGAATCTCATAATAATAATCATCTCCTTTATATAGGCATACATTACTATTAATGGATGGGTAACACCAAATCCCAATATAGGCCAACTCATTACCCAATATAACTAATTACTATGTGACCCCTTATATTATAAACATATAACTAAGGGAATGCATGCCACATGTAGGCATCTCCATCAACCATGTACGTTATAATATCATATCCCAAGTTACATAACATGCCCTCCCTCCTTGACATGTTTCATCCCTAAAACATGAGAAGAAACAACGTAATGAGTGTGCTTCAGATCATTACACACTTTTCTCTATACTCGATCATCCAACCATCCATATGTTATATTAGTGGGTGATACATGGATAAACCTAGTTCCATAATTTTTTGCACTAATTTTATTGCATCCATATCGATATTTGTTCTTCCTCACTATCCATGCATAACCATAGTAATTATTCATGTGATTTCATATCATATAATTGTTTTCTCATTGATTCCTTGTATATCCATAGTGATTATTCCTCCAATTCCCTATATAGCCATATATATTTCTTCCCTCATGTTCCCTAACATTCCTCCATGATTTTAACCTCTCATGATGATGTGGGTGTCTATATGTTGCAACCTTTGTATCATTAACCTTATCAACCTTTTCCTCAGCTTTATTTTCCTCTTCCACCTTATTTTTGTTATTTATTTTTTCTCTTAAGTAGATGTATAATTATTTTCTTATTTTTCATCATGTTATTCATGTTCTCCTTCTGAATCATCCTTATTCCCTTCTTCACCATCTTCAAATTCATCCTCATGCTCCATCTTGACATTTCTTTGTTCCTTGCTAAGTGTGATATCCTGCAAGGTAACCTTCTTTCTCTTGTACCATATCTTCATGAATTTCTTTTACAAATTAATATTTATTTTTCCCAAGGTCTCTAACCAATTATATCCTAAAAAAATTATCCACACCATCTATATATAAATCATAAAAATATGAATGTAAAATATACTTATCCATAGAGAACTTTAAATCTTCAAAAACTTGAATCTTCTTAACATCCAAGTGAGCTTCCTTAATATTATTTTCCTAAACACATAGTTGTTGAGATACATCCACATTGATGAATTTATACTTATTACTATGGTTGATGGAAACAGATTACCTTTTCCTTTGAATGCACCCTTCAAATTGAAATATTAAAGCTTCCTTCTTTGGAGATGCATTATACGGACTCTTATCTTGATGTGTTATCTCTATTTCTAAATCCTATATATCCTATTCATCATCAATATTTTCTTCATTTTCTTCTTCTTCATATTCTTTTTCATCCTTATCTACAACATCCTCATTATGTACATCCCCTTCTTCTTCATCTTTTTCAACCCATCAATCTAAGAAAACATGTTTCATTTCTTTCCAAGAACAATATGGACTCTCTTGTTTCACTTTTAAACACCAAGTTATTTTTGGATCACAAATCCAAAGATGAAAAATAAACCATGGCCTTTCATCTAAAAACATATTGAATTGGATCCACCATTCTCTAGCATCAATCTTGCCACTTCCATAGAAATATCGCATCCCCATACCTTGCACACAAATTATAGTTTCAAGACAAATATTTTTTAACAATATTTGTTCTACCAATTTTAGATAGATTTAATCCTCAATTCATTAAAAAAACTATACCCTAATTAATTTTTGTAAAATTTCCAAAAAAAATGGAAATATTCCAAAAAATTGTGGCCTTTGGAGCAAATTTGGGAAAACCACTAAAATTGAAATAATTATCTCAAAAAATATCCAAATTTTCTTAACTTTAGAAGGTTTCTCCAAGAAACACATTAACCACATGCCAAAATATTTCACCGAACAATTCATGATAATGTTGAAAATATAGATGAATCATTAAAATTAGGGTTTCAATCCTAAAATTAAAATATCTTTCACAAAACAAGTCCAAAAATCTTAAATTTTTAGGGTAGCTTCCTTGAATTCTTTCTCTACAATAGTTGATATCAATATATAGGTAAATCACTAAAATTAGGGTTTCACCCCACAAATTTCCTAAAGCAATTCTTTAATACCACTTGATAATATATTTGCATATAATAAATTAATAAGTTGAATAATATGCAGAAGATAACACAATACAAGATATATTGGTGGGCCAAGATTCCTTAATATTCAATATATTCATAATAATACCCTTAAGGTAAGGAAACACCATAAATACTCCTTAAGGAAGGAATACCTCCATAGTCTTCCACTATGGGAACTTCATTTTAAGAGGGACACCTCAAATATACTTCTACTAAGTAGAAGAATAAAATCATACATAACATCTCATAATGATAATCATCTCCTTTATGTAGGCACACGTTACTCTTAATAGATGGGTAACACCTAATCGCAATGTAGGCTGACTTATTACCCAATATAACTAATTCCTATGTGGCCTCAAATATTATAAATATATAACTAAGTGTATGTGTGGCTCATGTCAACATCTCCATCAACCATATACATTAAATAATATCATATCCTAAGTTACATAACAAAAAGTTATATAAACAGATTCAATATCACTTTAAAACTCACTTGGCACTCTTACAAGCTACTATTACAAATATCACACCTAAAGAACTCAAGGCTCTCCTAGATCTTCCTAAATTAATTGAACATCATTTAGAGAATCCACTACTACATGTCTGAAGCACTCAACCAAGTCAAATAGTTTATCTTACTCCATTTTCAAGCATGTAAAGTTCCTATCGAAATGTCTTAGCAAGAGCAAATTCACTCTAAGCATTGGCAAAGGTTCTTAAGGGACAAAAGGGTTTAGTCACACAAGTGAATCAAATAAATAGAGTACATATATGTGTTATAATCCTCCACAAGTGGAAACTATAAAAATTGCAATTCATGTGGAAAGAACTCCATCATGTGTAAAAGTCAACATAGGGTGACTCAACCAAGTGTCAACAATTATGAGTCATATGGAAAAAAATTATCCACGATTGAAAAATATATCCACGCGCTGATATATCCAAATGAATCTCTAGAATATCACCACCCTCTCAAATATATTAAATACATGTATCTTTAAAATTCCAATAGATATCAATCTCAAGGCTCTTATCTTTGATTTTCAATATTACCATATTCATGATCTATAATACCTTCTTCAAAAATTTCTTAGTATTTGGTGACATATTACATCAATCTAGTTGCACTAATGTGTCTAGATCAAAAGACAATTTTGAGATTAAAACAATATCTAAACTCCACATCATGGCCAAGATATTATGATATTTTGGTTGACTTCTCAAACAAAAAAAAAATTAAAAATGGTCAAATGAACATCAAAATTAAGGTTAAAATTACCTTGTGACAATCAAATGGACGTAAAATTTAATATTTTCATTCATTTTTATCCACAGACACACCCCCATCACCACCTATGGCTATCATTGTAGTACACCTATCTACATAAGTAAAAATTTAAAAACTCATGATTCACAACATCAAATCACTTAGCAATCAACAATTTGAAACTCAAAAATTGGCCCATGATCTCCCCCTTCGATGGATGAGATTGAATGTGATATAAAACCTCTTGAAAAGGAAGTAGTAAAGAATCAATAAATCATGGGATTCTATAACATGTATAGAAAATTTCACAACTCATGATGCTCTTTCGAGTTTTCATCATGAGCCTCCATTAAGCAACCCTTTCAAGATTTCAACTAAATGGGAAGAATCTATAAATTACTCTTTTAAGTCTTCAACTCATAACTTAAGTGTAAAAATGTGTACTTCCTAATTTACCCTACCAAATCTAAAATAAAAGAGAAAAACTCTAATCTCCACATCATTAAATCACAAAACAAGTTTACATGATAGACATCATGCTAAAAAAACATATTTCAAACAAAAACTTATCATTGTGGCACATTGGTCTCATACTTGTGTTGAAAATTCATCAACATGCAGTATGTCACAACAAGGCCTAAATAATAATATATAGATGTGAATTCAATCATGTGTACTAAAAATTGACATGTCTTCATCTATGTGAATTTGATTTAACTCGCAACATACTCGTAATTGATGACTCATCAAATATACCAATAAACATATAAAGAACATTAGCATCAACATCAAATCTAGAAGAAGCAACAATGTTTGGACCATTATGATCAAGATCAATAAGATATACAAGAATAATATCATCAACATCATGGGATGAAAAATTGAATCAACATAAACATTAAACAAATCATCAACAATAACATCATATGTAAGTCTCCTATAATGTATGGAGGTGCCATAAATCGGTCAATTCTCACTTACTAACATGTGTCTCTATCAACCAAACAAGACAAACAATTTTATTTTAGTTTAGCTTTCTATATCATATATTTGTGTTAGGTGACCGTTGAATTTTGAATATAAACCCAAGAGTTATTAAGTTTGTACATTTATGAAATTGCTTGACCATCTCCTTTTTGCAAATTTTAGTCTCTTACATTTCTCTCCAAATTAAAAGGTGGTTGGAAATATTATTGTACTATTAAAGTTTAAATACGTCACATAAATTTCATTTATCAAAACCTAAATAAGTCAAATTTTAGAAAATAAAATAAAAAATGTTATCTTCTCATAATCCCCCTTAGGCTAGACCAATGACCCTATATATATGTACGGCCCTATATAGATCTATGGCGCCCACCCCATATCCATATAGAGAGGGGATTGGGGAAGTTTGGGACCGATGGAGGAATGAATCTCCCAGTTGTTCCTATTTTATCTAGGAATTATTGATTTACAAGTTGAGGGTGCTCATAAATTTCAAGGGTCCCCTATCTAGACTCACTCTACTATGGGGTGGGGATGGGGGCACTCGAAAAATATAGATAGAGGGGGATGTGGGGCCCCTAGTTCCCTATCTATGGGGATTTACATATAGATATACTCTCTTCACCTTGGAGGGATCAAGGGCCCCAGAGAGTTATAGGGTCTTCTCTTTGGGTCTCTTCGGACGGATGCATTTAGATCGGGGGTACCAGCCCCTATCTCTATATGGTGACCATCCCCTATTTGTTGTAGCTATAGTTTCTCTCAGTCGAGAGCATAATTATATTCCCCTAAGGCCCCCTACGTAAGTCATGACTTAAGGTATATATGTTACAAGAGGAATGTATCTAGATATGGGGCCCGGGCCTCTCTCTATGGGAGGCAAAATTTTAGACTTCTATTTACCAAATAATCACCCAAATTTGTGATTTTAAATAAACATATTTTAATACTTTACTATTATAGGTATTTTATGGAAGATTGTATCTTTCCTAATTCATTCAATAGTTGTATATTTGACATTTTTATGTTAATTTACCTTTATTAAAAAGACCAATAATTAAAAATCAACTCGTTTGTAAAAGATATTTTAAATCGGATCTATTGTTGGATTGCAAGGTACGTCATATGTCAAGAGGACCAAGGTAAATTAATAGTAGGTTAATTTAATTATTAAATATCACATAAACAAATATATAAAGTAAATAATTTAATAAAGAACATAACACCCCTTTTACCATGAGAAAACATCCAAAGGGTAAAAACCCACCAAAAATTATGAATATCCATTATTGAGAAACATAGCAACTATTTACAATAATTTTTCCACTAACTCTTTTTCACCCTTCACTTCTCTTTACTCTCTAATCTATTTCATAGGCCCCAAGTGCCCTATTTATTTGGGTGATTGAGTGTGTCCCCGAAAAACACATTTTCAACCATAATTGGTTGAATGAATTTTATATAAACCCATAGGTTATATTTAATAAATAAAAAATGTATTTATATTTTTATTTATTAATTATAGTCTATCGTTTATAGTTATATTTAATATAAATATTAAATATAAAATTAGGACCTATATAAGGGGTTAGTAACCCACTTAATATTATGTTCCAACATTCCCTCTTAATGTTAAGCGAGTGTTATATGCCAACATTACCTATTTATACAATTGGATTTGTAATCATTAAACCACGATGGGGTTTTTAAGCTAGCATATCACTTTGAAGGATGTATACATCTTCATCATGTTAAACTTACCTTTATGTACAAAAATATTTAGAATCCATAAATCAAAAGTGAATGATTTAGAAAAAACATGGTTTGTGAGATTACATCTCACTATTTCATATGGATAAGCTATAAGCACCTTAGGATCCTTTTATAAAGTAAGGACCTCCTTTACAAAATGATGCTTTATTACTGGACTACACAATAAACTTTAGATAGAGAAGTTTACTTAGATCATAAGGATCTTTACAATGCTTTTATGGAGAAGTATAGAGGTGAAAAATAAAACATGAGGTTGACCATTAGGAGGTGGCTTTGTCATGCACACTCCCCCTAAATGGAAAATTTGAAAGGCCAAGCATTACTTGAAACTTACAAACTTCATAGTACACTCGTGAATATATTTGCAACTTGATTTTCAGTAGAACAGAATTGGAGATTTATATCACTGAAGAGAACCTTCTTGAGAATGAAATACATATAAATTTTTATATGTTTCATATGTTAATGTTGAACTGGATTGTTTGCAAGAGCAGTGTAACTTTGACTATCACACAAGAGAGGAGTACTTCCTTTAACTTCCATGTGAATTTCTTCCAACATTCATTTTAGCCACATGGTTTCTTTTATTGCTTCCATTGCACTTTTATATTTCATCTCGGTAAAGAAATGGAGACTTTTGGTTGCTTCTTACTACTCCAAGTAATAGCACATGTGTTTATCGAATTCCCTCGTTCATGTTCAAATCGGTGAACTAGTATTAAAGAAAATATGTAACTCTACATATGTGAGGGTTTAAGGTACCTTGAGATGGGATAATGATGGATATGGGCACAAACAAGAGATCCTTCTCCACGGTGAGTTAGGTTACCTATAATCAAGTGAACTCAACAAGAAAAATTTTGGATTAGTAGATAGGATGGGTGGGTTGCACAAAACGTTAGTCCCAATAAGTGAAAAATTCCTAAGATGGATGTCAACCCATGTTTTGATAAAGATAAATAAAATCAAATATTGATAAATTCGATGTAGCAGAATTTGAACCAAAATAGAAACTTGAATGCTAAATATAAGATAGGAATGCAGATTTGATCTAAATGGATATAAAGTAAGCTAAACATGGGTAGTTTGGCGGTGACCCAAGGTTACAGAGCACAATCAATGTCGACTGGGGTAGGACGAGAAAAAAATGTAGAAAAACAAGCCTGCAAGACCTCATGTAGTTGAATCCAGAAGTTGAGGTGGATTTAAAAGAGGATCTCGAGTGAAGGAAGAACACTTGAACAAGATGGATCTGGATCGATTGAGAGGATACAAGAAAATTATGAAAACTAATGATGGATGTTAAAAAAGCATACCCGTTCGATGGTTATTGGGTTGAGTCGGCGGTGACTAGGGGCTAACTAACTGTAACAAATATGAGATGATAAAAAGGGCATAATGACATGATCTAGATGATGGATGAATGTAAAAACATAGGAATGATGACAGAGGTCCTAGATGGATACTAGGTTGGGTCAACGGCAAATGACCATGATTGATTTAGAGATGGCTGAAAATGGATGGACTTAAATGAGGACATGTAGATGTAAAACAAAGGTCTAGGAAGGAAGAGGCAAAATGAGATGACGATAGCTAAACCGCACAAGATCTTTGTGAATCAAATCTAATGGAAAATGATGACAACATGATGAGAGGGATTTAAACAAACACAAAGTTTCCAAGATCTCCACAATGATGAAAGAGGTCTCCAAAAGGTCTCTAAGATGAGAGTAGTTGTTGTTGAGAAGAGGAGAAACACAGTAAAATGTAAACCAAAGCCAGAAGAGACCCAAAATTCCATCCCTTTGCAAGGAGGAGGTAAAGGTGGATTTATAGGGTCGACGGTGACCGGTAGGTCGGAGGTGACTGCGGAGAGTCATCTATTTGGGTGGTGGAAGGATGCCCAACTTGAGGAAAAATGAGCCCAAAGAGATCTTATTAGGGTTTCGGGTGATAAGGACGAGCTAGGGTGTCTAGGGAAGATAAACAGGTAGGTGAGAGGTGAAAAACATTAAATAAAGGCAAAGGGATGATGAAATTATTAAATGAAATCCTAGGGATGGAAAATAGAGAGGTTTAGGGAGGATAAAAAAATTAGGTGATGATTAGGATTGATTAATGGAGATTAGGGATAATTAAGATAGATAAAATAATGGGATGGGTAAGATAAGATTAAAGGTGGGAAATAATGGAATAAATGGGATTTTGAGGGAAGGGGAAGATTCGAATAGGTACATGCATGTAAGAAAGAGAGAGAACACTAGGTGAAGAGGGTAACGATACCAAAAATTGGTGTCTATATTTGCCCCTTTTTGTTGAGTGGTTTACGTTAGGAAAGCCATGAGAAAAAAATGAGAGAGATGAAAGATGATTGATGAGGTGTTCCCCCTCAAACTAAGGATCGGTGACATGAAAGGGGAATCGTTCATGAGTTTGAAAGAGATAGGTGAAGGAGGAAAGAGTGAAAAGGATGTGAAAATAAAGATGATGAAATAAGATTCCCTAAGCAAAGGGGAAGGAAAATTGATAAGGATAACAACAAAAACAAAAATATGGCGGTGATCTTGAAACACATCGGTAGGGACATAACATGGCTTGTGATGGAGGCGACATTAATGGACTACGAGACCTATAAGTTGGCAAAGATCACTATAATATGGATGGAATACAATGGGAATCCAATCGAATGGATGGAAAAGTCATGGGACCAATGGGTCAAAGGAAGTCATCAAAATATGCGCAAATAAATGTGAGGATGGTCAAGACAAAGGTCTGACAAGGTGCGGGGGTAAACTATGTGATATCCTTCATACATGAGGAATTGAGAAAATATATGTCCGCGTGGGATGAGGGTAGGAGCGAGTAATGATGCCCCAAGAGGGAACACAAATATGGCCACAAAGTGGACTTAGGATGAGATATGGATGATATATTGGATAAGATTGGATGGGATGAGAGGATAAGTTGAATAGGATAATATGTGATGGATTCATATGATATAGGATGGATGTCTAGACCATAAGGAGATCTTTGTAAAAATACTTAGATGTGAGAGGAGGAGCACAAAATGATAGGAAGCTACCAAGTGATAATAAAAACATTGCATCATAGCAAGGAGCACACATAGGATTAATGCTTTCAACTGGATTGGAGGTAAATAAGAAAAGGATCCAATTAAGGCAATGCACTTACTGACCAAAAGTAGGTGTTATCACATAACCAAAAATAGTTAGTTATTACAAGGATCATGAGGTAAATATGTAAGATGCGCTTATGAACCTAATGTCGACATACGACACAAGGAGTTTAGGTGTAACTCGTATGGAAAATAAGTTCTCCATAGGTAGGTGTTCTTAGGTCTCGCCCCCAATTCTAAGCAATATGGCACAAACCGATCGATGCAGGAAGCTTTCTTAGGATGCTTTCTTTTGAATTTTATGTTTTTCTTTGATTATATAGAAGGTTGATCAATGTGGGAAGCCTTCATTGCCATGATATAAGAAGGTAGCCATCCTTCAAGGGAGTAGTCTACTTTTTGATTTTATGCTTTTTTAGATTTTTGGATTTTGCTTTTTATAAATGGCATGATAAGATATGGGTGATAGTTGTCCTTCGAGTGATTAGTCTATAATTTCTAATATTTTTATTCTTAGAACATATGTCCTTCGAGGAGCAATCTATTTTGGATATGATAGATTTTTAAATGAGCATCCAGAAATTTTGACCTTTTATATGAAAGAGATGAGGATAGCTAGGTAGACCACTTAGGAGGGGATGAAGAATATACAAGTGACACATGTGGACCCTTAGCGTGGTTCTAGTAGGTAGATAAGAAGGAGATGAATGTAATGATTATGAAGTTCTCACCAAGAAGGAAGAACCTATCCATAAGGAATATGTTATGAGCAAAGTTGTGGTGCCCATATTCAAGGTCACATATAGGAAAGTGACGGTAGACCACATAATTCCAAATCATTATGATGAAAGATGGAAGAGGCTAATTATGGATGGATGACCACTAGGATGACTAAGTTCACATTGGTAGGTATGTTAATAGTAGAAAGGCTGCAAGTGCAATGCGTTAAGAGGTTTTGTTTCTGGTTTACCATCAAAAGATGATAGATTCAATATCCATACTTATGTGTGATAATGTATGATCCAATCTAGTTGGGAGAAAACTTTCTATGTTGGCTCCTTTCTAGAGTAGTGACAGAGATTAAAAGAGGTTAGGGGGAAATGAGGCAACATCGTCCATGTCCATGGGGTGGTTAGATGGAGAAGGATATGGATTGATGTGCATGGGAGATGCAGATGAAGAGTAATATGTGATAGGATCAAGAGCAAGGAGTGGCTACCCCCAATGAGAGATGTTACATTGCATTAAACAACTTGGATGCATATGTGGATGAGCTAATAGATGTCGATGGATATGGGGTAGGACCGTTAGAAGGAGTAGTGATGATGACTATATGTTTTGATTAGATAGATGATTGAGGATTATGAGGGTGAGGAGGATTGGTAATTTGGATGGCGTTGATGAAGAGAGAGGGGACCCTCCTTGGAAAAGGTATGTTGGATGAAGGGATTCGACGAATGATTTAGATGAAAAACCTAACTTAGATTCCTTAAGAGGTGAGGATTTGATTACACGATTAGATTTGAATGTGGATGAGATGGAAGGAAGAAATTGGTCCTCATGATTAGAAGGTAATATTCTTTCATGAGATTATGGATAAGAGTTTGAAGGGCCTTACTGATATTACTGTATCATGTCCGGGTACGATGATAAACACAAATAGTGTTACAATCAAACCACGTGGGTCGTTTTCCACATGGGTAAAAAGAATTGATGGGAGGAAGGATGATTTTTGTGTCTTGGAGTAAGTGTTGGAAGATTTCAGTGAAGGACCCGATGTGGGTTGTTGAAGAAGAGGTTATAGATGAAGTAGATTTTTGAATAGTGGATGAAGGTAAGAGAGATGGTTTGCTTCAATGTGGATCCATAGGAGCCTTTGATTCTGATTTAAGTTTGAAATAAGAAGAGGGTAGTTACGGCTTGGTGTCAATTTTGATGATTGGGGACTTAGATGGTTTGGAATCCAATTTTTAAATGAGGATGTAGATGGTTTTAAAGGGGGTCCAAATTTGAGATAAGGATTAGATTTCTTTGATTTGGATTGGTTGATGGTAGGGGTCTTAGATGAAGGTCCACGGCCTTAAAATTGATGGAAATACTCCTAAGAGTGAGGATATGACACCAGATTGCATAGGAATATTAGAATTGGGAGGAGGAAGCCCCAACTTTTTGTGTCGATGTGTAAGGGACTTTAGGGTGGATATTCCAAGGTGTTGATATGGGTTTCGACTTCATGTGTAGATGAGTGTACGAGTAATCAAGAAACACTAAACAACGTCGAGTATACAAGGGCTTAGTACCTTGGAGATGACGATGGATGATACGGGCGCAAAGTTGATATATGCATGATATAAAGAAGTTGGATCTACAAAACTAAAACAGATAAGATTAGATCACAATATGTGGGGGTTGCCTAGACAGTGTCGGTTCCAAGAGGATTTTAACTCCCTTGGAGGATGTCAACCCCGTGTTAGACAAGATAATAACAGATCATGAACAGTAGTAATGGAATATAAAATGAAAAGTAACTAAAATGACGAGGGAAATTAGCTTATGCTCTGTTATGAAGATGAACCGGGCATCAAGATGGAAGGATAATGAACCATGGCAAAGATTTCTTCCTTAAAAGCGCGAGAACTTAACTAATCTTTTTCTTCTCTTCTTTAGGCCTTGGTATCTCGAGTCTTCGGTCTTCTATTTTTCGGTCCTTGAAATATGGGGAGAAACCCATATTTATAACTTATATGTGAGGTTAGATTTAAGGTTAACAAGTAACCAGGGTTGAGTAAAGTAACTTGAGTTAGGGATATGATGTGATCACGTGGGGACCATGGCTTGAAATGATTGACATGGTAGATCGGATAAAATATTTCATTTTAAAAAAAGGGTGTCGGATGGGTGTATTAATACCCATGGATTGAATAATAATGTGAGACATGAGGATATGACAAAAGTTGAATTATCAAATGGGTCTACATGGAGCCCATTTGATAATTAATCAAATAATGTGAGTAAATAGATAAGATTTGATTTAATTTTAGAAAAGAGAAGCGAGGATGGAAATTGAATGAATGTGAGATGATGAGGGGCGCTATAACCAAAAACGGTGTCAACACAAGGTTCTTAGACTTTGGTTGCAAGGATTTACCTTTGGCAAGGATGATGACTATTTCAACCTGGAGTGCAGTAGGGGTAGAGCTAGATAATGTGGATGATGTTGTAGACAACGATATTGAATATGGAAGCGGTTTTTGCATGATGTGATCAATGAGATCAAAAGGAGTTGTAGATTGTATAGATCTAGGATTGATTGGTGTAGGGATGATTGGACTTGTGTATGGGGTAAGAATATCATTTGTGGTTGTCTTAAGTGGGGGTGTTTATGTAGTAGATGTTTCAAAGGTGGTATGGATGTGGATATGGATTTAGATGTTAAGGTGGGTACATATGTAGAAGTACGTGATGAAGATGTCAAGATAGGTACATTAGGGTAGTTGTAGGTGAAGATCTAGATGATATAGGTGGGGATGTAGTAGATATAGATGGGGAATTACGTGTGATTAATATATATGTGGATGTGGTAGTCATGGGTATAATTGGTGCGGGTGTGATACATGTAGAGATAGGTTGAGATGTTAATGAAGTTGTGGGGAAATGTCTAAAATAGTCATGGGTGCAATGGATGAAGAGGTGATGGGTGTAGGTGGTAGTGTTAATTATTCATTTATGGTATTGATTGTGTGAGCATTAAGTGCATGATATGTGGGGGTGGAATTTGATTTGTTGGCAGATGATTGGGAAATGGTTGCTTAAATACATCAAGGGGATAATTGGGTGGAGTATTAGGATTATCCACTTGAAGATCACCTTGAATTATGGATTATTGGATAATATCTTTGAAGGAACAACACTTCTCAATGTCGTGACCTTGGACTTGATGATACTTACAATAATGTCCCTCATGATACCATATAGGTTTGGGTCGCGAGTCATCAACGGGTCGTATGGGAGGAAGTTGAATAAGATCGACTGTCATTAACTTGTCAAATACTTAACTATATGATTCCCTAAGGGGGGTACAGTTATGAGATGTTCTAGGAGCTCTTTGTGGAGGCTCCATGTGAGAAGTGGATTTGGAGGAATACTTAACAATGATGGCATTGGTGGCATTTTTAGGTTTGTCACCATACGTGGAGGACTTGAGAAACTCAAACTTGGGCTTATCGATCGAAGTTTGACTTGGTCTTTCTCAAGGCCCAGAGTTCAAGTTTTTGAGCCATGGTGAATGCATCTTCAAAGGTTTGAAATGATTTTATTTGAAGATTAGAGGATATATGCTTCATACAAGAGCATGAGAAAATTTCAATAAGCTCAGTTTGTGGAGGGGAGAATGATAGTTGGTTGATTATGAATGTATTTTTGGATCCCAAGGTAGCGGCTTCAATATTAATCATTCTACTTAATAATGCATGCATAGGATCATTAGATGTGTGGGGATGAGAAGTTGGAGGATGATATTGTGATGTATATGAATTGGATGGGTTAGGTTATTGATATGGTTGATATGTTTGAGGTTGAGTTGGTGTTGGCGGAAGCGGTTGATAAAGATGGATGTAGTTAAATGATTGTGATTGAATGGGTTGTGATATAGGTTGTTGTTGAGATTGGGGATGTGATAAGATTGATGAGATTGAGTTTGAGTGATGGGGACATTAGATTTATGTGGCATGTGATGAGTTGGAACATAGGTGATGGGTGGTTGAGATACTTGCATAGATGGGTTAGGAAGTACATAGCTAAATGCACCTCGAGGAGGAGGTTGATGGGTTTGAGTTGATTCATATGGATGAGGTTGTGAAGTGATCATATTGACATGAACATGGGAAGTGGAGATAAGAGGAAATGTTGAATTATGTTGTTCGAATATGGAAGGAAGAAAATGTGATTCTTGAGATGATTGAATAGGGTTATAAGTGATTGTAGTGGATGAGGAGGTGATGGGGATAGAAGAAGTGATAGTGGTGTTAATATGAGGCAAGTTGGGTGGAATAGGCTCCACCAATTGAGTGGATGGGTGTGAATGAGGGATTGTGATGGATTTATGGATAAGATAGTCGTAAAGGGTGACAGGATTTTCATCAAGGAGCTCTTGAAACTCCGAGCATCCACGAGGGATAATAGGAGGTCTAAGAGTCTCTAAAGGAGCAACAGATGGAGGCATAGTTGGTCTGGAGGAAATGGAGTGATGAGAGATAGAAGGATTAGTTTCAAGATGGTAATCATTTTAGATGACCTAGTTTTCATGAAGAGAAACCATAGAAACAAGGGGTTGGGAGACCAAAGGTGTGGTGATCATAGCTATAGAATAATCAATGGCAAGTGTAGATGTTTTTTTAGATAGATTGTCGAAGTAGGGATGTCATTGGATGAGGTAGTTTGTTGCATCTTCTTGGCACGAGAGCGGGTGATAACGGGCATAAAATAGAAAAAACAAAAAATCATATAATGTATTAATAAATAAATCCAAAGAACACGTTTTTTATCATCTTGATTATTTAGAAAATGTGAAAAAGAAAAGAAAAAATGGGCTTGAAGGGTGCCTAGGAAATGGAAATCTATGGATAGTTTCAGGATGTTTTAGATGGGTTCCTTGATATACTTGAAGGTACGTGAGGCACGAATCTGTGAAAAAAATTGTAACGTGGCTAGAACATCACGGAGGATTTCCTATTGGGTGATGAAATCCCAATAGTTCCACCTAGGAGGAAGTGTTTATATGTGTAAATTAGTGCGTGTGTTTTAGGATGTGTGTGATGAAGTGTATGCAAAGTGTTAAACCCCTAGTTAAACTAGATTTCCAAGCAAGAATGAAGGGTTCTTTTTAGATCCAAAATGAAATGTGTGGATTCGATGAAAGCAGCAGACAAGATATGCAATGCGATAAAAGAAAGAGATGGGGAATAAAAATAAGGAATACTTGGATAACACTTTTCCTTTTTATCTGAATTTTTAAAGAAAACAAGAAAAGCAAAATCCAATCCAAGAAAGCAAAGCAACACTCCTACCTACGAGGTTAATAGAAGATGGATAGAAGAAAATGGAAATGAAAGAAAAAAATAAAAGACTCACCAAAGAAGGGTCGGTCCCACCAAGCGTGCTAGAATGTTTGTTGAATTCACGCGTTCTTGCTTGGATTAGTGAAATAGTATTAAATAAAATAAGCAACTATAAATATGTGATGGTTTAAGGTACCTCAAGATGGGATAATGATGGATATGGGCACAAACAAGAGATCCTTCTCTACGGTGAGTTAGGTGACCTAAAAATCAAGTGAACTCAACAAAAAAATGGATTAGTTGATAGGATGAGTGGATTCTGGCAAAGTCGGTCCAAGAAGTGAAAACTTCCTAGGATGGATGTCAACCCACTTTTTGATAAAGATAAATAAAATCAAATATTGATAAATTGGATGTAGTAGAATATGAACCAAAACAGAAACTAAAATGCTAAATATAAGATAGAAATACATATCTAATATAAATGGATAAAAAGTGAGTCAAACCTAGGTAGGCCAATGGTGACACGAGGCTACGAGTGCACACGATCGGCGATGATCGGGGCAAGACAAGAAGAAAATGCCAAAAAAATAGGCATGTAAAACCTTTCGTAGTTGGATCTAAAGCTGATCTAGATCTAAGTTGAAGGAGGAACATTGCAGAACAAGCTAGATCGAATATGATTAAAAGGATGCAATAAAATTATGAAACTGTTAATGGATGCTAAAAAGGCAAATCCGTTTGACGCACGCTTAGGGCCGACAAAACAAATCTAAGATGACAGAAAGGCGAGAATGATAGGATCTGGATGTTGGATGGATGTAAAAACATAGGGATAATGAAAGAGGTCTGAATAATAAAAGAACCGATAGAATGAAGGCTGGTTCGATGGCGACCAAGACTGATTTAGAGATCGCTGAAAATGGATGGACTAGAATGAGGATCTGTAGATGTAAAACAAAGGTCTAGGAAGGCAAAGGAAAATGATATGACAATAGTTGAACTGCACAAGATCTTGGTGAAGAAAATATGATGGAAAATGATGACAAGATGACAAGAGGGCTTCAAAAAAACACAAAGTGTCTAAGATCTCCAAAATGATGAAAGAGGTCTTCAAAAGGTCTCCAAGATGAAAGTAGTTCTTCTTTGAGAAGACGATAAATCTGCAAAAGGTAAACCAAAGTGGAAAAGATCCAAAATTCCATCCCTTTACAAGGAGGTGAAGGTGGGTTTATATTGTCGATGATGACACAGGTAGGTCGTTGGCGACTACGAAGAGTCATCTATTTGGGCTATGGAATGATGCCCAAATCAAGGAAAAATGAGCCCAAAAGATCCTATTATGGTTTTAGATGATAAGGACGAGCTATGGTGTCTAAGGAAGATAAACAAGGTGGGTGAGAGGTGAAAAGCATTAAATAAAGGCAAAGGGATGATGAAATTATTAAATGAAAGCCTAGGGATAGCAAATAGAGCGTTTAGGGAGAATAAACAAATTAGGTGATGATTAGGATTGATTAATGGAGATTATGGATAATTAAGATAGATAAAATAATGGGATGGGTAAGATAAGATTAAAGGTGGAAAATAATGGAATAAATGAGATTTGGAGGGAAAGGGAAGATTTGAATAGGTGTATGCATGCAAGAAGAGATCGGACGTGTGGTGAAGAGGGTAGCGATACCAAAAATTGGTGTCTATAACATGTTTCAAACTTAAAAATATATTTAATCATTTATTTATTATCTATTAAATCACCAGCATAGTCAGAATCACAATATCACTATAAATATCCATTATCGAAGAAGTGTAATGCAAACCAAAATTGATTATTTCTTTAATATATCTTAATATTTTTTTAACCAATTTTGGTGATCTTGATATGACTCTTGCATAAATCTAGAAGAAATACTTGTTGCATATGTAATATCATGCCTAGTGATAGTAAAATAGATTAAACTATCTACAACTTGTCTATAAAAAGTAGGCTTTGCAATTTCACATGCAAGTTTAGGATCTAATTTACAACCAACTTCTATAGATCACAGTAACAATTTTTCAATCAACTATATTAAATATTTCAAGTAAACTAGAGGCATATTGTGATTGTGACAATAGAATGTTTATCTTGAAAAATAGTCATGTCTAAAAAATGATGCAATAATCCTATATTAGTCATTTCAAAGTATTGTTTTAATTTAGTTTTAATTTTAAGAATTAAGTTATTTGAATTGCTAGTAATAAGTAGATCATCTACATACAATACAATAAGTATAATCTAATTATTTTCAATTTTAACAAGGAAATCATTACTAGATGAGAAATTATTAAAATCAATATCTTTGAAAAATTGTTTATTTTCACATACCAAGCTCTATGAGCTTGTTTTAAGCCATATAGAAATTTTTCAATTTACAAACAAATAGTTCTTTTCTAGGTTCCTCAAAACCTTTAGGTTGGGTCATGTAGATTTCCTCTTTCATATCACCATTCAGGAAGTCATTTTCAACATCCATTTAGTAAAAAATTCCCAACTATATTGAGTAGCTAAGATAATGAGAATCTTAACAATGCTCATTTTTGCAACATGGGCAAATTTTTCTACATAGTCAATACCGGATTTTTAGTAAACCCACGAGCTACTAACCTAGCTTTAAACTTATCAACTTTTCCATCGGTATTATACTTGATTTTGTAAAGCCGCCGAGATCTAACAATACTTCATTTTTGTGGAGGAATGACTAGATCCCAAGTTTGATTTTTAATTAAGGTGTTATACTCAGATTTCATGGATTTTATCCATCTTTCATCATGGCATGTCTCTTCAAAAGATTGGGGTTCAAGCTCATACATATTCATTAAGGCATGGTAAGTGTGATGAATTCTAGTCATCTTATGAAGATTATTAAGATTAGAGTTTTAGAGAATATATTGAGCCCATTTAGGTCATTTAGTTATAGAGGAATCAAGAATAGACTCATTTTCAATTTCAATATCATTATTACAATCAATTTGTTCATTATTATTACATTCATCATGATCATCATTTTCTAAATCAATAGACTCATTATAAACATGAGTAATGAGAAGAACTACAAAAAAAAATTAAGAATTTGAACATTTTTGTTTTCAATTATTTCTCACTTAACGGGATCATAGATCCTTAAATCTTTTGTTTCAACTCAATAACCTACAAAAATGCAAGGACATGAGGTCTAATCTAACCATTTCCTTTTAGTTTTAGAAATAAATATGAAGGCTAAATTACAAAGATTCTCAAGTGAGACACATTAGGTTTCTTGTTGGTCTACTTTTCTAAAGGTGTAGTTTGGAAAGAGCTTTAGTGGGGGCACTGTTAAGAATGTGAACCATAATATTCATAGTTTCAGCCCACATGAATTTAACGACCCAAACTGAGTGAATCATGATTCATTTCAAGAATGGTGTGGTTTTCCTTCCGTTATACTATTTTGATGAGAGAAATAGGGAGTGGTAAGTTCCCTCTTAATTCCATATTCAACACAAAATGAATCAAATTTTTTATTAACATATTCATTTCCATTATCTGTTCTAAGTATTTTAATTTTATGACTAGAACTATTTTCTACTAAAGTTTTAAATTCTTTAAATTTGGATAAAACATTAGATTTGTTTTTTTAAGCGACCGGATCATACAAGAATAATTTCCAATGAATATAATTACATACAAAGAACCATGTGTACACAAACAAATTGCAGAGGATCTATTCTAAGTCTATTCTATCTACCAAGGAGACATGGTTAGAGAGATGCAAGAAAATAAACCTAAGCTAATGAGGTGATACACCAAAGGAATGTTAGACACTCGTTTTGTAGTTTAACACAAACCACAAGAATGTAATACAAACAACATGCATAGATGACCAAATCGCAATAAGAGATCAGAGAGACAATAACGAATACATGAGAGGGTCGAGAAACATCCACAAACATATATATTATTGCTCAGAGATCGATATAGTATATTGCAGTAGCAAGAGGAAAAACTTGCATTACAACCCAAAGGAGAGGTTAGAAAATCTCCACAAATCCTTCTATGAACAAAAAAGAAGAAGGAGGGCACAAAATAGAAATGTCCAACCTTTTACAATGAGTCCCGACCCTTGCTTTTATAGATTCAACACAGAGGGAAGAAGGAGAGAGAAGTGGGAAAACTAGTTTGAAGCTCAACCACTATCATCAATGCCTCCTACAAAATCTGCCCCAAATTTTTCTTGCTGCATCAATTACTTGTTTCAGTGCCTCGAAGGAGGAGGAAACGGCAGATCAGATTGAATCCGATCTGGTTGTTGGGGAAAATAGATCCTGTATTAATGGCCCAAAGATGTTTCTTCATTTTTCCCCACCTAACCTCTCCAAACTTAAAGTTTCAGATCTCCATGGCGTAGATGAGGCTGAGATCTTTTCCAACGGTGCCATATTTGTTGGATTTTGAGCCCCGAGTCAAAAGATATGCCCATTTGAAATTTGAATCGGGTCCGTACAAAATGGTGGGAAAACCAGCTACCAAAATGGGCCCCCTTTTAAAACCGGACACGTGGAGGGCTGGCACATGTCTGAGGGAGCCTTTGTATTTTGCTTTTGGAGTGGCATGGGGCTGACACGTGGTTTCTTCCGTGGCTTTCTTAGTTTTTTCATGTTTTTGGCTAAGTCTTTTGCTCGGCGGGGTCATATATCTGACCGGGGACACACGCAGAGGGCCTGGCACTTGTTTGGAAACCTTCCCCTTAATTTTCTCTTGAATTAGCATCGTGCTGACACTTGGCACCCTCCGCTGGCCTATCTCAATGCTTTGACTATTCAACCCGACCATGTCCCTTTATGAAATCGGACGCGTGGAGGCTCGCGCTCACTTAAAAACCCACTCAAGATTTACCTTTGAAGGAGTGTCAGGTTGACACGTGGAAGCCTCCACAGCTCTTGGACTTTTCAATGGCCTCTCTTACCTTTTCGGACCCTAGACAACGTGGTGAGCCCGCGCTCATTTGGGTCTCCACTTTTGGATTAACTTTTGGGATGAGCCCTATGCTCATTTGGGTCTCCACTTTTGACACATGGATGACCTTCGCTAAAGCTTCGCTAGCACTTCTATACTTAGTCTTTTTTTAGGCCTGCCCTGTCTACCTTTTGACTTTTAGTTGTTGACTCTGCCCCCTTTTGGGCCTAGGACATGTGGGGGCCTGGTGCTTGTTCGAGCTTTCCCTTTTGGATTCAATCTTTGGAGGTGCGTCGTTTGGACACTTGGCAACGTCTGTTGTCTCCTCCATACTTAGTCATTTTTGGGCTCATTCTAAACCATTTCAAAGCCCAAAGACTTCAAACCTTCGTCATTCCTTCTCTTTTGAGCCTCTGGCTTCTTTAGACATTGTCTTCTCCTTCCCCAACCCTGTTATTCCATTTTCGACCCCATGTAATCTGTTTGTTGGATTTGAAGCATAGATTTTCTCGATGGAGTTGTTTCTTGAATTTCTTCCTACGGAGGTCATTTGATCTTTCGTAGGCCTTGCCACTCCATTGTAGAGTCCCTCTATTGTCCTGATTGTAGGATTTGAATGTGATTTCTCTGGCTTCTTCTTGTGTGGGGTCATGGCTGATCCAATTTTACCCGAGGGAAAAATATGGATAACAATTTGGTGACTCGCAGGGGTATCTGCCTACTAGATGAGAGGACAATTGCCTTGTTATATCCATTGGGCATGGAGTCAAGAATGATGGCCTGATACTGATCCTACCTCTGATCCATGAGCCCGACCATTTGCACTCTCAATTTTCATAAGAAATCTGAAACAAGGTTTCTAAGAGTAGAAAATTGTTTTGACCTGGGGCCTTTCATCTGTCTCTTGAATGGACTATCTTGAAAATGTTCTTTAGTTGCTCTACATTTTTTTTATTTTGAAATTTGTAATTATTACAGAAACTATGAGTCTTCTACCATGAATAGTGAAGGGCCTGGCCTTAGTAGCTCTGGAGCAATACGAACAAAACTTATGTACAAAGACAAAATCATACATGCCTCAAATGAGACATGCAGAGTGTGCACAAGCACTTCTTTCTTGAAAACAAAATCTACTCCTACCCCTACACTAACCAGAGAGAAAGAAAAGCTTAAACAAAGCTTGTTATAGGCAAGGAGAAGTAGCTTCCCTTTCTCAAGAGGGGCAGCCATGCAAATGATTTGACACTAAATATAGTTTCCTATATGAGTGAAAAACTAACTTTAAGCCGATCCTCCACCCATATCAGCAAGGTATCAACATTAATGGAAAATACCTCCTCAAGCTGATTTGCATTAGACTCCTAGAGGTGTTGATGGTGACCCTTGGTGCTTTGATACTCATCCTCATGCCCTGAAGTAGGCATGACTAGTTTTGGCTTCTCCCTTGGCTCCAATGAAGCCAAGTATCTGATTGGGCAAGGTATGGTCCTTTGAATTTTCCCATGGTTCTGAACTTTAACTCCAAGAATGGAGCCTTCTTGCTGACCCTCATGGATGGATGGTGTGGGAGGAATGATAGCCTCATATTCTTTCTCTTCCTCTACAGTAGGTGTGACTTTTGGAAGATCAAAATCTTCCAACTTTGATTCAGGAGGCATGTTGCAAACTACAGGTTGTGTTTGCATGTTCTCTTCCATGCAAGAGTTCTTGTGATTGAAGAATGAATGATGGGGAAGAAAAGATTGCAATTTCAACTAGCTCCTTCTTATCAAAACATTATTTGAGTCTGATAGGAAATCAAACTCTTTACTGTCCTGTTGTAACAAGGTCCCTCCCTTTTGCATGGTGATCTTAAAATCTTCATTATTTTCACCATATGAAGCCTCATCTTCAAACATGAAGCTAGTGAGTTCAAGCTCTTCCAAAAAAATAGAATTTTTGGAGAGATTGAAAGGGAGAGGGGTCTGTACTTTCTCATGCAACCGGCTCATGATTCAGTGCCTCTAACTTTTTTGGTCACCTCTATATGCTCCTCTTTAATTGGACTTAGAGCTGGTTGTTCTTCTTCCTTCTCTTGTGAAGAACATGGAAGACTCATATCTTCCAACCTTGGTCTCAGAGAGTTGTTATGAAGTGCAGGTTGTTGTCCTTGAATGTCCTCCTTCATGGCAATAGGCTTATATGCTTGGAAGATGGATGGGAGAGGAGAAAATGATGTGATCTCCTTAGGCTCCTCTTCACCAAAGTAATCTTTGAGTCTGACAGACAGTCTGCCTCCTTGTTGTCTGCTGCAGGTGCTCTACCTCCTCCATGGTGTCCTCCTGATCTGAAACTTGCTCACCATGGTTCCCCTCTTCCTCAAACATGAAGTTTGAAATTTCAAACTCCTCTTCAACATTAGAGCTTGAAGGGGATGAAGTGGGAGGAAGAACTAAAGGTTCTTTTGTAGCTTTCTCTATGCTTGGAGCCTCTGAAACTATATGGTCCTCCTCCATCATGGGTTCATCAATCAAATCAGGCCCTTGAAATGAAAGCAAAGGATCTTCAATGATGCTTTCTTCATTGAGTGGCTTCAACACTTGATTTGATTTCTCCCATCTGCTCCTCTTCAATGGGACTTGGAGCTGATTGTTCTTCCTCCTCAACTGGTTGTGTAGCTTGGATCAGATCAAGCATCCTCTTTAGACAAAGTGCCATTAGGGACATTGTATTCAAAGAAAACAAGTTGTTGATCTTCTTCCTTCTATTTTTGTTCCTTCTCTGCTACAAACTCAGCCTCAGCCACCACTGGCTCTTCAACCTTGACCTTCTCTATTGGCTTAACCATCAAGGGGATCTTTGTAAACTCAAATTTGGCAGCCCAACTCTTCGGATTGTTTGTCATTTCTTCTCTGTTGGGTTCCTCTTCTTGCTTCCCTTGGCTGGTTGTTTGATTTTCATCTCCCCAACATGGATTTGGGGAAGCAAGAGGAGTGGCAAGTTGGGGTTCAACCTGGTTTTGCTATTGTTTGTGGTGGAGAGGGAGGTGGAACTTCTTGTTTCTTTGGAGGGAATGATTGCTTGGGAAGGAAAAGGGGAGAAGAATTGAGATGGGATGGAAGACTAGGAGATGGAGAAATGAAATCAACACTTGAGGCAACAAGTGAGGGGCTTGACTCTTGATCATACTGAAATGATAAAGATTGAGAAAGAGAAAATGAAGGACAGGGAGCTGGTGATTGACTTACCCATTGACAAGGTTGTCTTGTGTCCAGCTCATAAGCCTCAATATCTTCAATCCATTGTGTAAGTTGAGGCAAGCATTTCAACCATGAAGTCAAGCTTCTCCGAGGGCTGTAATGTCTTGGAAAAGGGCCTTCCCATGGACAAGGTGCCTCTGCAACCAATCTTGAATGCCTTCATTTGTGCTATGGCCCTTGACTGAACCATGCCAGCCTCCATTTTTTGAATCTTCTCCAGCAAACCAACATTCTCCACATAGTTTTCACCATTGTATGTGCCCCCTTGTTCTTGATAAGCTCTATGGCCAAACTGACTTTGACCCTGCTCATATGGGTAAGCATAATGGTCCTGGATCTGATTATAATGTTGATTTGGAGGAGTTGGGAAATGCATTGGAGGTGAATTGCATTGTTGCTGTAAGTGTGAGTTCCAAGAAGGAAATGAAGCCATGATTGCACAACTTCATGGAATGGGAGAAAATGAAAGAGATGGAAGAAGAAAATGGATGAAAATGGGTGGAAATGGATGGAAAAGGTCTGCAACTTTAGAGATAGGGTTGTTGACCAGATAGAGTCTCAGATGTGCTTGCATGTGCCTCAAAAGGCTGAATCTCAACAGGAACACACCAACCTGCTAAGATGAAGTGGTAAGGTGCTTCAGACCTGTCCCACCGGGCGTGCCAAAACTATTAGTGTAGAATCACAACACCCCCGAATGTCTACTGGGTGTGATGGGTTGAGACTCTCAGTGTGATTGCACAACATGGAGCATCTCTCAAGGTGTGGGACCTTGTGAGTTGAGAGAGCTCTCTAGATTGAGGCCGGTTCCTATCCCTCTGTTTAGGTGTACACAAACAAATTGTAGAGGATCTATTCTAAGTCTATTCTATCTACCAAGGAGACAGGTTAGAGAGATGCAAGAAAATAAACCTAAGCTAATGAGGTGATACACCAAAGGAATGTTAGACACTTTTTGTTGTTTAACATCAGACCATATGAATGTAATACAAACAACATGCACATATGACCAAATCGCAATAAGAGATTAGAGAGACAATAATGAATACATGAGAGGGTCGAGAAACATCCACAGACATATATATTATTCTAGAGATTGATACAATATATTACAGTAGCCAAGAGGAAAAACTTGCATTACAACCTAAAGGAGAGGTTAGAAAAGCTCCACAAATCCTTCTATGAACAAAAGAAGAAGGGAGGGCACAAAATAGAAATGTCCAACCTTTACAATGAGCCCCAACCCTACTTTTATAGATTGGCACAAAGGGAAGAAGGAGAGAGAAGTGGGAAAACTAGTTCAAAGCTCAACCACTATCATCAATGCCTCCTACAAAATCCACCCCAAATTTTTCTTGACTGCATCAATTACTTGTTCGGTGCCTGAAGGAGGAGGAAACAATGGATCAGATTGAATCTAATCTGGTTGTTGGGGCAAATAGATCCTGTATTAATGGCCCAAAGATGTTTCTTCATTTTTCCCACCTAACCTCTCCAAACTTAAAGTTTTTAGATCTCCATGGCATAGACGAGGCCGAGATCTTTCCAACGGTGCCATATTTTCTGGATTTTGAGCCCCGAGTCAAAAGATATGCCCATTTGAAATTTGAATCGGGTCCATACAAAATAGCGGGAAAACCAGTTCAAAACGGGCCCCCTTTTGAAACCGGACACGTGGAGGGTTGGCGCATGTCTGAGGGTAACCTCTGTATTTTTCTTTTGGAGTGGTGTGTGGGGCTAACACGTGGTTTCTTACGTAGTTTGCTTAGTTTTTATGTTTTTGGCTAATTCCTTTTGCTCGGCGGGGTCATACATCTAACCAGGGACACACGAGAGGCCCGGACGCTTGTTTGAAAACCTTCCTTTAACTCTACTCTTGAATTAGCGTTGTGATGACACTTGGCACCCTCTTGGTCTATCCCAATGCTTTGACTATTCAACCTAACCTTGTCCCTTTATGAAACCGGACGCGTGGAGGCTACGCGCTACTTAAAAACCCGCTCGGGATTTAACTTTGAAGGAGCGCGTCGGGTTGACACGTGGAAGCCTCCAAGCTCTTGGACTTGTCAATGGTCTCTCTTACCTTTTCGGACCGTGGACAACGTGATGAGTCCACACTCGTTTGGGTCTCCGCTTTCGGATTAACTTTTGGGGATGCACCAAGATGACTTGTGGTTGCCTCCGCTAGCACTTTTATACTTAGTATTTTTAGGCCCGCCCTATCCGCCTTTTGACTTTTAGTTGTTGACTCTGCCCCCTTTGGGCTTGGGACACATGGGGGCCTGGCACTTGTTCGAGCCTCCCCTTTTGGATTCAATCTTTGGAGGTGCGTCATTTGGACACTTGGCAGCGTCCGCTATCTCCTCCATACTTAGTTATTTCTTGGGCTCATTCTGAACCATTTCAGATCCCGAAGACTTCGAACCTTCATCATTTCTTCTCTTTTTAGCCTCTGGCTTCTTTGACACTGTCTCCTCCTTCTCTCGACCCTGCTATTTCATTTCTGAGCCCTCCTATAATCTGTTTGTTAGATTTGAAGCACGGATTCGTTCGTGAGCTATTTCTTGAATTTCTTCCTGCACGGGATCATTTGATCTTTCACAGGACCTGCCACTCCATTATAGAGTCCCTCTGTTTCTGATTGTAGTATTTGAACGTGAATTCTCGGCTTCTTGTTGTGCGGGGTCATGGTGATCAAATTTTACCGGGGAAAAATATAGATAACACAACCTGTTATCCCTAATAACTCCCCAAGTTATTTGGATAACTTATATTTGTATTTTGACTCTGATGTTTCACATTTCGAGTCTGTGCAATCTGGAAATTTCCTTGGCACTTTGGCTTTTGACTCATTTTCTTCCACACACCCTTGCACCCCTTCCCTGCTTCTTCCTTCGTTTTTCTTTTTATCTCCTTCCACTTCCTTTTGCACCTTCATCCTACGCACTCACTTTCATTTCTATTCCATCATGCACTCCTTGCACATACACCTCTTGGCTTGCCTTCCATTTTAAGTCCTTTGCTTGCCTTCGTGCTTATGCGTGTTGCACTTCTTCCCTTCTGCATTGTCTTGTGCACCCCTTTCTTCCTTTTTGTCGTGCCTTCCTCGATTGAATGCTCACGCCCCTCTTACATACTAATTTCCTGCATGTATGCATCTACTACTTCTGCACATTTCACCTTCACGCGCATTCCTTATATAGTCCCGTGCCTCTTCCTTTCATGCCTTGTGCCTTCTTCTGTGTCGATCATAGTACCATGTCATCACCTATCAAACTTGATTGTGCTACATGCAACCAATCAAAGTGTGCCAACAAGCCATCGAATCCTAATGACAAACTAGTGTGTGACACGTGGAAGAAATGACAAAACAAATGAACGATTAACCAATTCCTTTAGTTAATCAACGCGTCACATATTTTCCATGTCCAATCTACATTACGAGATCTTGGCAGCCATAACATTTGTTGCAGTCCTCATATTCCCTCGCGTTTGGGCTCGTTTGAAAGTTGTTGACATGGGCTACACATTGTTGTGTTTTTAAATGGTACTTTAACAAACCACAGTCAGGGGATAGCAAGTTCCTCCTCTTTAATGGGAGAGGTTCCCTTATTGAAAGCAAGCAGCAAAACTTATATACAAATGTACAACTTTCAAAGTGTGGATTCCTGATACTTTGAAACTTTATATGCCCAAAGATCATCAATACGAAAGAATGGAAGAACTAAGGAGATGAGAGAGGAAGAACATAACAATATTTTCAAGAAATATAGATAGCAGAGTATAACCTTACACGTATTGAGCCAGGGAGATGCAGAAAAGAATCATTCACATTTATAATAGATATAATTTCACAGACACAAAGTTCCAGAAATCATATTAACAAGAACACAAAGTTTCTTAGCATGCAAATATGGATGATTCACAAATTTTCAGACAAGGAAAGAAGGAAAAGCTAGAGGAAGAAAGGGAAAATAAATTATATTGATTACTTTGAATCTATTACATATACAAAGTACCAGGATCCAACCCACATAATGACATGGAGAAGCCATTAAATAATCCACAAAAACAGTTATATTCGGTTCTAAAAAATGATAAAATTGATTCAAGAAACTTAAGTCTGAACCTCTCTAATGCCTCAGCCGTTTCCATGGTAGCAAAAAAACCAGATGCATCATATCACGACCATTCATTACCTTACGTAAACATTGAATTTGAGCCTTCCACGTGGGAGAGATTTGTTGAAGCGGGCCTGGTGGCACCTTTTGCATTTTATGATTTTTATAGAGATTGTGCATTTATACATTTTGGTCTGCCCATCCGCTTCTGATATAGGCCTGACACGTGGCTTTACTTGAGTGGTGACGGAGTCGCGGCTCACTTTTACAATTTTAACTCTTTTCAACGTGGGCTCAAAAAATCAAATTGCTCTGCCGACCCGCCTCCCCACTTTGACTTTCGATGCGGGCTCAACATTTGACTTTATCCCTTGGCATGAGTGGGGCCGCGGGTCACTTTATAACTTTAAGATCTTTATGGAAACAAAGCCAAAATTCCCAAATTGCTCTGACGGCCCACCTTCACACTTTGACTTTTCAATGGTAGAGTCACGGCTTACTTTATACTTTACACCCTTTTGGAAATAAAACCAAAATTCTCAAATCGCTCCTACGGCCCACCTTCCCGCTTTGAATTTTCAAAGCATCAAAACACAAAAGGGGCCCGCATTTCTATCATTACTTAAAATATGGCCATGTGTCCCTTTGCGGGTATGTTCTATATTTTTGTGTTTTGACTAAGTCCCTTTTATTTGGCGGGGCCATATGTCTAACCTTGGACATGTGGAGGCTCAGCGCACATTTGGGACTGCCTCCGTATTTTGACTTTGAAGTTGCGTCAAGCTGACACATGAAGGCTTCCGCAAACCCTTCTATACTTAGTCGATTCAATGGCCGGCTCTGCCCCTTATTTGACTCTGACCACATGGGGAGCCCGCATACACTTGTGGACCCGCTCTTGATTCTTCCTTTGAAGTTGCGCAAGGAGACATGTGGAGGTTCCTGCCGACGCTTGGACTTTTCAACAGCTGGTTGTATCCTTTTTAGACCTGGGACACGTGGAAAGCTAGCACTCGTTGGGAACCGCCTTTGGCTTCGACCCTTGAAGGTGCGCCGATGAGACACGTGGAGACTTCTACCTCGGTTCTTTTATACTTAGCCGATTTGGGCCTACTACCCATTTGACTTCTATTGGACCTTAGACACATGGAGAGTTAGCACTTGTTTGGGGAACCACCTTTGGCTTCGACCCTTGAAGGTGCGCCGATGAGATGCTGGCGTCGTCCACTGGCCTTATACTTTTCAATGGCCAATTTAACTTTTTTGAGGCTCTTACCACGTGGAGGGTTGGCACTCATTTGGGGTATGTCCTTCGATCTCACTCTACGAATTTACATCGATAAGGCACGTGGAGGCTTCCACCAACCCTCTTATACTTAGTCAATGAAACGTTTGGATATGTCCCTTTTCCGTCCAAAAAAAAAAATTCTCCTCGTGGAAAGAAGAACTGTAAACAATACTAGGCTTAATGTGATCCATGGCCATAGAAAAAGGATTTGACAATTTCATTCGAATGGAGGAAAGAATTTTCAAGCATCCAGACGGGAAGACAAAAAGATTATCAAACCATACGGACTATAAGATTTTAAATTAACAGGGTGAGATTGCAAATGAGCACCAACTTCTTCAAAGCATGAATTTTTCCTATCTCTCCAGACTTCTCACTCTACTCAAACATCTCTCAAAGGTACCAACTCAAAACTTTCAAAACTTGACTTGAAAAATGAGGGGAATTTTGAGGGTGACAACAATTGGCTCTTTCTGGGGATGACTTGGTTGGGACAAAGGAATGAGGCAAGATCAAGAACCATAGAAAAACTCGGGAAAGTAGACCAGTTCCTTATCCATTGGGCAAATAGAGTCAAAGGCAAAACCAATACAGAAGACAAAACACACAAAACAAGAAAAGAAACAAACCAAAAAGGAAAGACCAAAAACAAAACATTGTACATAATATACAGAAGGATTGCCTAGTCACCTAGGACTTGAACAACTTCAAATATTTCCCACTATAAGGAAGTGGGAGAGAAGATCCATCCATATAATCCAAATAGAAAGAATTTTCTCCAGCAAAGTGCCTGATTTTGAAAGGACCAAGCCAAAGAGAATCAAACTTACCATGGCTTCCTCGAGGTTCATGTCTTTTGTCCCACAATAGAACAATGTCTCCCACTTGAAAATATTTAGGTCTAGCCTTCTTGTCAAACAAAGCTTTCACCTTCAGTTGATGAGCTGAGATTCTATCAAAAACTTGCATCCTATCTTCATCCAACTTCGAAGATACATGATCCTCTTGTCTAGGAACTAATAAAGCTTGAATCTTCAATAGCCTTCATTAAGTGCAAGGCTGGTAATTCCACTATTACTAGAAGTTGAGATTCAACACCATACACCACTTGAAATGGAGACATCCCAATTACTCTTTTGGGTGTAATTCTATCTGTTCATAGAGCATCATAGAGATTCTTGTGCCAATTCCTTTGAGAGTCATTGACAAGCTTCCGAATGATGGTTACCAAATTCTTATTTGTTGATTATGCTTGTCCATTCCCTTGGGGGTAGTAGTCTGAAGAATGAGCAAGGGAAATTCCATAGCCATAACAAAAATCCATCATCTCGGAAGAAGAAAAATTTGAAGAATTATCAGTCATAATCTTGTTTGGTACCCCAAACCTTATCAAGATGTTCTCTTTGATGAAATTACACACCACCTCGAAGTAGTGCTTTTGGATTCGAAATAGTCTCTACCCACTTTGTGAAGTAATTTGTAGTAGTTAGCACGTGAGTATTCCCAACACTGGAAAATGGATTAAGAGTTCCAATGAAATATAATCCCCACTGTTGAAAAGGCTCATCAATCACTACTGGTTTTAGTGGTAAAGCAGCCAACTTAGGTCTCCCAACAAAATTCGGGCAAGCTTGACACTTACCTACCCATTTTGATGCATCTCTGAACAATGTAGGCCAATAGTACCCTACACGGAGGATTTTATGGGCAGTGACAATAGAAGAGAAATGCCCTCCATAAGCCTGATCATGAAAATCGAGAACAACTTCTTTTGTTGCTCTTTGTCTACACACTTCAAGAATCTTCCATCTATGCCTCACTTGAACAAAACATTCTCCCATAATACATATTGTGCAGACCTTAACTTAATAGCTCTATTTTCCTTGGCACTCAAGTGGGATGGACACTCTCCATAAGTAATAAAATGTGCAATACCAACATACCATTCATCTGTTGAACTGAGGAAGAGGACAACAGAACATCAATTGCTTCTTTGGACAATTCTGCATAAGCTCCTTTAGCAATAAGCTCACATAAGCCTTTACCCCAGACTAGCTTAGTTGGCTTGATATCAAGGTCATATTATTGGACTTTTCTACCCAATTGCCTCTCTTAGTTCCAAAATCTTGTTGTGTAAGAATAGACTTGATGGTTGTATCAAGTACAAGCACAACAGAGTGAGAATTAAGAATATAAAAATGAAATTGCTTGACAGCTTTGACCATTGCAAAAGCATGTTTCTCCATCATAGTATATTTCAATTCATGAGCTTTCATAACATAGCTCATGAAGGCAATTGGAATTTCATGATCCTCAGAATTTCTCTGAGTTATCACAACATCCAAGGTACTCTCTATAGCATAGCAATAGATGATAAAATCCTTGCTGAAATTAGGACATGCTAAGATGGGAGTCTTAGCAATGGCTTTCTTGATATCTTCAAATTCTTCCTTACCTTTGGAAGTCCAACCAAATTTTTGCTTTCCTTTCATCATGTGAGCAATGCTCAAAGTCAATTCTGCAAAATCAAGAATGAATCTCCTCAGGAAGTTTATCTTACCAAAGAAAGAGTGAACACCCTTTTTGCTTGTGGGAAGAGGAATCTGTTGGATTGCTTGAACTCTTTCTGGATCTATCTTGATTCCTTCTTTGGAGATAATATGCCCCAACAACTTGCCTTCAGTAACACAAAAGACAGACTTCTTAGGATTGAGAGAAACTCCATGTTCTCTGCATTTCTGAGAGGACTGTTTCAAGATGTTGAAAGTGATATGCCCTTGTTTTGGAGAAAACATTCAAATCATCAAGGTACACAACAATACACTTTCCCTTTAGAATTCCAAAATCTAAATCCATTTCCCTCTAGAAGGTGGCACCAGCATTGATAAGACCAAAAGGCATTCTCTTGTAGGCAAAGGTGCCCCAAGGAGTAGTAAAAGCAATTTTGTGTTGATCTGGGGTACTAACTTCCACTTGATTGTATCTAGAGAATCCATCAAGCATAGACAACATCTCAGAGCCTGTGACAACTTGCAAAACTTGATCCATCATGGGGAGAGGATAGTTGTCTTTCAGAGAGGCCTGATTCAAATTCCTAAAATCCACACAGATGCGAATCTCACCATTCTTCTTCCTGATAGGCACAATGTTGGCAATCCATGTTGAATGATGTATAGGGAAAATAATATTTGCCTTTAGTAACTTTTGGATCTCTTGAAAAATAGTGTCAGCAACCTTGGGATTATATTGCCTTTGTTTCTACTTGAAAGGTTTGATCCCAAGTTTAGAGGGATAAAGTGTTGCATTTCCTTTGGTTGAAAAGCCTTGAGATCATCATATGAATAGGCAAGAACATCAGCATACTTTTTTAATAGATTTACTACTTTCTTCTTCTCTTCTTGAGTGCAACATTTTCCAATGTTCACCATCTTGGGTTCCTCATGACTTCCAATATTAACCTTTTCACATTCAACAAACTGTCGAGCTCCTTGGGAAGCTTTAGACTTAATGTACCTATCATGCTTATCAAACAGATCTTCCAAACTCACCAGCCCTTTAGGGATCTTGTTACCTTTCAATTTGATGCAACCATCTTGATCCATCTCTTCCTTTATATCTCGATACACACTCTCTAGGAAAAGTCTCACTTCCTTCAAAATATAATTGGTTGAAGTTGTCCTTAAGCTCTAAGAAAGAGAGAAAATGTTGATCATCATTGAAAACCTACCAATTATTTGCATTATCTAGTACATTGGGCCTATGAATCATTTCAATGGTAAATTTCTCCTGAGAGAAATTTGGGTGAGGAATCAATAGAGATCCTAAGATAACTAGAGAATCAGCTCTAGTATTCTTTTCTCTTGGAACAGCTTCATTGGAGAAAGCATCAAGAAACTTAAAGGAATCCCAGACAAGATTTCTATAATGCTTCAATCTCCTATTATTCACTTGAAAAAGATATCTGACTTGTTTCACAATCAGCTCTGCATCACCACGAGCACAAAGATTCTTCACTCCCATTTCTTTTTCCATGTTCAATCCAAGTATGAGAGCCTCATATTCATTTGTATTGTTTGTATTTTCAAAACAAAGCTTTAATGAAAAAGGATGAATCTTCCCTTCTGGAGAGATCAACACCACTCCATCTCTAGAACCGGTGAAGAACAGCTTCCATCAAACTCCAGAGCCCAAATTTCATTGGGATCATGAATCACTCCCTTGGGATTTTTTGCCTCATCTTGTGACATGATCATGTAGTTACCATGCCCTATATATTTATAGAGTATATGTGCTTTTGGATCATCAATATTTTGCACAATGTATTCAATTTGTTTCTTAGGTGGCAACTTCTTCATTTTTCCATTGACCGGGATCAAAGCATGCGACCAATCCATCTGAATTTCACCTCCTGCCTCCTTAAAGAAATTTCTACTCAACAACATCTCATATGAGGGAGGACTATTAGCAACCAAAATAGCGGCTAAGGCCCTTTTCTCTGGCAAAGCAGCAAAAGCTACTTGTGCATCTTTAATTCTTACAACCAAAGGCACTTTTCTACTCTCCATGGAATAGCAGGAACCAAAGGCACGTGTTAGAGTCAGGCCCAAAGCATGAGCTACTTTTTCAGGCATTACATTTTTGATGCTCCTGAGTCTATAACACAATTATTGAGTTTATGGCCAGCTATGAGAAGAGTCACATAGAATGGTTCAATTTTTTCATTAGGGGAAGTGACTGCAGCCACAAGGCTTTGTTAAGGTGAGGAAGAGGGAGTGGGAAAAATACCTTTAGAATTATTGGATGAAGCTTTGGATTTGGAATTAACAAAGTTTACCATTTTAACAAAGGCTTTTGGATGGGTTTGGTAAAACTCTTCCTTTGAAATTTGGATTTTAGTCTTTTTGAGGTGATCAATGATATCAAAGATCTAGAGGTAGATGGGGAATAATTGTTAGGAACTTGAGAGACTTTTTATTTATCAATTTTAGGATTTGAAGGACAAGAAGTTTTGGAAACAAAAGTAGAAGGAGGATTAGCATTACTCACCTTTTGTGTGGAGGCAGTGGGAATAGGAGCTCCTCTTCTTGCAACCACTAGAATAGTTATAGGAAACTCCTTGGATTTCTTAGCAGGTTGCACCACTTTTTCTTTTTGTTCGTTTGCTCCCAAGTCATAACAAAGCATATGACTCACTATTCATATTTGCCACTCTTTCATCATATTCATCTTCATCATCCATACCTTCAGTGGTGAGGAAATGAACTTGAGATCCACCAAGCTCCTCCAGTTCTTCATCAACCTCTTCTTTTGGTTCTTCATAGAGTTCATTAAACTCCTCATCATTAGGTTCTTGAACTTCACAAGTTGCATTGACTGGAACCTTGATGGGTGGGCCTTTAATAGCAATCTAGTCTGAGAAGAAGGCAAATGGTTCCTGGGCTAAAAATTCTTCCTTGGAATATCTTGGTAAGGAGTATGCTGAGCCAATTGTTTCTTGATAGCAATGAGATCATTTGCAAGCTTCTGTACTAACTAATTAGAATTGGCTCTAAGGGAAGAGGAAGAAGAAGATGCTTTAGACTTGGAGGATTCTCTTTTCAATTTACCAGACATGATTAAATCATCCTCAACACTGATATCCAAACATTGATCAAAGCATCCAGAGTTACAAGGTTATCTCTCCTTAGTGCATAACTCACTTCAGGTAACTGGGCATTGAGGAAGAAACACTTTTGGCTTTGATGCACAGGACGAGTGTTTTGTGGAATTTTATGAATTAGCTTTTTGAATTTGGCCACAAACTCCCTCATGGGCTCGAATGGTTCCTTCTTGATATGAGAGATTTGAGCTAACAGAGCATGCACATCTTCAACAGGTTTGAAACGCTGCTCAAACTAAATTGTCATGGTATTCCAATTAGTGATCGACCCAACAAGAAGATGATAAAACAAATCAATAGCATTGTCTTGCAATGTCTCCACAAAAATCTGACGATGAGACATCTTCATGTTCAACCCCAAGAATCCCACATGCAACAATGAAGGCTGCAATGTGTTCATCTAGATGAACCTTCCCATCACCCCGGAATTTGGGAAAAATTTCTGTTACCCCTAGGTAACTCATGCAATGGCTAAGGAAGAGCAAGAGGCCCAACCTATTGTCCCCAAGGAAAAGGGGTTTCCATCTTTGGAAAAATTGACTAAAGGGGAACTAAAACACCAAAGCAAGTATCAAAGCACGAAGATTAGGACTGAGTTGTTCTTGAGGAATGCTATTCTTGGAATTTATGTCTTTAACAGGAGGTGTGCTTGTAGAACGAGTTCCTTTGTTCCTTCTTGTTGGAAGAAGAGAGAAGTTTTGTTGTTCCAGAAGTTGAAAATGGGAATCTTCTATTCGATGACCTTTTTACCATGAGTATATCTTAGAGTCACCAGATCAAAAATGATCTTGAAGTTGTTATTTTAGAAAGGGATACGTTTGAAACAAAATCCCCAACAGGAGTCGCCAAAAACTATTGGGTTTTTAAATGGTACTTTAACAAACCACAATTGAGGGGATAGTAAGTCCCTCCTCTTTAATGGGAGAGGTTCCCTTATTGAAAGCAAGTAGTAAAACTTATATACACATGTACAAATTTCAAAGTGTGAATTCCTTATACTCGAAACGTTATATGCCCAAAGATCATCAATACGAAAGAATGGAAGAACTAAGGAGATGAGAGAGGAAGAACATAACAATACTTTCAGAAAATATAGATAGCGAAGGTATAACCTTACACTTATTGAGCTGGGAGATGCAAAAAGAATCATTCGCGTTTATAAATGATATAATTTCATAGACACAAAGTTCCCGAAATCATATTAACAAGAATAGAAAGTTTCTTAGCATGAAAATATGGATGATTCGCAAATTTTAGACAAGGAAAGAAGGAAAAGCAAAGGAAGAAAGAGAAAAAAATTGTATTGATTACTTTCGAATCTATTACATCTACAGAGTACCAGGATCCAACCCACATAATGACATGGAGAAGCCATTAAATAATCCTAAAAAATGGTTACATTCAGTTTAAAAAATGATGAAATTGATTCAAGAAACTGACATCTGAACTTCTCTAACGCCTCGGTCGTTTCCATGCCTGGCGGCAAAACCAAATGCATCATATCACAGTCGTTCATTCTGCTTCCGCAAACTTTGAATTTGAGTTATCCACGTGGGAGAGATTTGTTGAAGCGGGCCTGGGGTGCCTTTTACATTTTATGATTTTCATAGATATTGTGCATTTAGACATTTTGGTCCGCCCATCCGCTTCTGATAGAGTCCTAACACGTGGCTTTACTTGAGTGGCGACGGAGTCACGGCTCACGTTTACAATTTTAACTCTTTTCAACGCGGGCTCAAAAACTCAAATTACTCGCCGACCTGCCTCCCGCTTTGACTTTTGATGCGGGCTCAACATTTGAATTTATCCCTTGGCATGAGCGGGGTCACGGGTCACTTTATAACTTTAAGCTCTTTATGGAAACAAAGCCAAAATTCCCAAATTGCTCCGACAACCCACCTTCGCGCTTTGACTTTTCAACGGCAGAGTCGCGGCTTACTTTATACTTTACGCCCTTTTGGAAATAAAACCAAAATTCCCAAATTGCTCCGATGGCCCGCCTTCCCGCTTTGACTTTTCAAAGCATCAAAACACAAAAAGGGCCCGCCTTTCCACCACCGCTTGAAACATGGCCACATGTCCCATGGGAACTGTTATGTATTTTTGTGTTTTGACTAAGTCCCTTTTGTTTGGCGGGGCCATATGTCTGACCTTGGACACGTGGAGGCTCAACGCACATTTGGGACCTACCTCCGAATTTTTCCTTTGAAGTTGCACCGAGCTGACACGTGGAGGCTTCCGCAAACCCTTCTATACTTAGCCGATTCAATGGCCGGCTCTGCCCCTTCTTTGACTCTGACCACGTGGCGAGCCCACGCACACTTGGGACCCTCTCTTGATTCTTCCTTTGAATTTGCACCGAGGAGACACGTGGAGGCTCCTACTAACGCTTGGACTTTTCATTGGCCGGTTGTCTCCTTTTTGGACTGGGACACGTGGAAAGTTGGCGCTCGTTTGGGGAACCGCCTTTGGCTTCGACCCTTGAAGGTGCGCCGATGAGACACGTGGAGACTTCCGCCGGTTCTTTTATACTTAGCCGATTCAGCCTGCTACCCATTTGACTTCTGTTGGACCCTAGACACGTGGAGATTTGGCGCTTGTTTGGGGACCCTTGAAGGTGTGCCGATGAGACACGTAGCGCCATCCGCTGGCCTTAGAATTTTCAATGGTCGATTTAACTTTTTTGAGGCTTTGACCACGTGGAGGGCGACACTCATTTGGGGTATGTCCCTTGGGTCTCACTTCTGAATTTGTGCCGTTGAGGCACATGGAGGCTTCCGCCAACCCTCTTATACTTAGTCGATTAAACGGTGACTCTGTCCCTTTTCCGCCCAAAAACAAATTGCTCCTCGTGGAAAGAAGAATAAACAATACCAGGCTCGATGCGATCCACGGCCATAGAAAAAGGATTTGACAATTTCATTCGAATGGAGGAAACAATTTTCAAGCATCCAGACGGGAAGACAAAAAGTTTATCAAACCATGCGACTGCAAGATTTTAAATTAACAGGGTGAGATTGCAAATGAGCACCAACTTCTTCAAAGCACGAATTTTTCTATCTCTCCAGACTTCTCACTCTGCTCAAAGGTACCAACTCAAAACTTTCAAAACTTGACTTGAAAAATGAGGGGAATTTTGAGGGTGACAACACACGTTAGACTCTTCAAAATCATATTTAGGCAGGATTCGTTATGCGAGAAAACAGGGAAACATCTTTCTGGTCATCAATGCACATCTAATCGACCTCAACCACCAGATTTATTTCAGATTTGGCCTCATTCCTTCTTCTACATGCCAACCATATATGGGGAGGCGTATTCGATGACCCTGCGGGTGATTTTACAAAAATTTATCACTTGGTGGTTGAGTATTTGAATCCGAGTTTCCCTCTCTTTTCTCCTTCTCTTCTCTAAATTGTAGAGCTCTGCTCATAAAAATGGATCCCTCTTTGCTCTAATGGCACCATGCCAAAATGGTGGCCGACTTCCCATGGGTTTCAAACCTTGACATGGTCTTTGCGGTGTATTATCGCCTCATGTCGTGAATGTAAATGAATGTGTGTCCCTTAAGCAATAAAATCATGTTGTGGAACTCTTGTCTTCCCTTTCTCATTTTCATTGCATCTCGCCTCTCTGTTTGTGTTTCTGGCATGTTGTGCATCTCCTTTGTTTGTGGTCCCCATGTTCATGTGTTGCACCACGCTGGAAGGTCGAGCATGTATATTGATCTGCGGCACGCGTCGTCGCCCTCTTTTCTCGCGTCCTCTCTTCTCTCTATTTCCTTTGCCCTCATGAAGAGTGATCGACCCTTTCCTTGGCGCTATCGTTGCCCTTCTTAGCTTAGGATTTCCCTTTTCGCACATCTTTCTATCCATGGTCCCTTGGCATGTTTAGTTTAGGATTCGCTTTATGCATTAGGAGTAGTTGTAGCGTTAGAGTTAGGTAGAGGAACCGACCTTCTCCGGAGGTCTGTCTCCACACGCAGGGTCCCACAACACGGAGCAGTTCCCATTGTTGACTCAGAATTCAAGATCCATCATGATCACATCGAGGGTGCAATTTTGAGCACCAACACGACCTTATAAGTTTCATGGGCATGGGAGATAGGAGGCAATCCAACAATGAGGTTAAGATGAGACATATCATACATGCTCATAAAGTTAACATGCCATAATCTTTCTTGCCATAATTATGAATCATTCCTACTTTGAGAAGTAAAACATGAAACATATTCAAAACCATTAAATATATATATATAACTTATTCTTTTGAATACCTTTTGTAATAGTAGTATCAAAATCATTTTTAATGTATTATTTATTAAGTAAGTAAGATGATACTATAATTATTTTGAGTTAATTGAGATCATGATAATTGTTGGAACATTTAAAATATCGTTAATATAACCATTGAAAAAATTTAGTTTTACCTTGACTTTGTATATCTAAAATATAATGATCACCTAGATAAATTGGATTGTGGCATTCTTTAATATCATTGAGAATATTCGACATATAGGCCATGTGCCTAGAAGCACTAATATCCAGGATCCATTCGTTTTCATTTGCAATAACCAAAGCAACATAGTAGGTTTCTAAATGAGAAGTGTCTAAGTAGCATTCTCTTTCGAATCAAAGTTCGCCATAATTTACCTTTTTGAATAAGGAGATCACTAAGGATAGATAAATCGGGAATGTCTTCCTCAATTTGATAATTAGACTTTCGATTTAGAACTCAATAATTCATGTAAACAACGAAGTAAGAATAGAATCTATGTTGTCCAAATTCAAAGAGTCACCAACAATAACAAGGAGGTTGAAAAATTACATTTCTAACCTCAAAGAAGAAATAGTCACATTTTTTAGATAATTTGCCGCATAAATAAAGATTATTCTTCATTTAGTTTAATATTCATTCACTTTATGTAAGGCTAGTATGAAAACAAAATCCTCCAAAACATCATTGAAATGAAGGGAAAAAATGAAGATTGGATTCTTGTGAGAGAGGCCTTAACCAAAGGTTAAATTTGATAGTCACTTAGCCTCTCCTCTTTTTCCTTTTTTTTTAACCGTAAAATACTTGTAAATATTTTAAATAACTATCTAACATGATTTACATGTTTAAGATATGACCATCATTTTTATTTAGAATTATATATAAACTATATTAATATACATAAATATATATTAAAATAAGTAAATATAAAATAACTTTATATATATAACACAATTTTGTTTTTGAAAGGTAATTTTAAAATATTATTATAACATAAAAATTGTTTGATTAATGTTAACTACAAAAAAAAGGTCAATTTATGTGAAGATCCATATGAACGATTCAAAATAGATCACAATACTAGACTTTGTTTATTACAAGGGCTTATCTAAACATTCAAACCCGTGCCCTCTAGTGTGGATAGGTAAGGGAAAAGCGACATAAGTTTAGCTTTTCCACAACATTAAATTAGTTTTATGAGATAAAAATAATCTAGTTTTCCTTTTTATGATTATAATGTGTCCATGAGGACATATCCAAATGCAAGAAAAAGTTAGTTACTAAAAACGAAAACTACACCACATAAATATTGCTCACATGTGTATTAAAATATATAATAAACTAGCAATCGCATGTGTACAATGCAATGTGAACGTTGAATGGTATATGTTATTAGATTTAGAAAGACAATTATTACTTTTGTAGTTGATGTTGATAAGGGGTGTGATTGACAATACTGATTTTCTATTAAAGCCAGAACAAATGTTGCAAAATACATTAGAAGGGATATTAGATAATAGTTAGTTGTGTAATAATTGAATACAAATGCAAGTGAGACATGTAAGTTTGCTATTACTCACTCTCAAGAATGTAGTGAATGTGAAGTGTTGTTGTCAAAGTAGATTGAAAGAATGACTAAGTGTTTTAACATATTATCTCTCCATGAAACTAAAATGAGACAAAATATGCAATTATATATAAACAAATCTGAAATGGTTATGGTACATAAAGAAATTATAATTAATATAGGGAGTTTATATACATTGGTAATTGAGCAGGAGATGAAACTTACAGTTCACTTTTGATCATTCTAACACGGGATTTGTGTAAGCACACAATGGAGCCTTCTTGTATTGATTTGTCGGTTACACGGCTTGCAAATTTGGAGGGTAGAAGTGTTGTCTGAAAATGTATCTCATCTGAAAGGTCAACACAATGTTGGGTTGTTGTATTGAGAATGGACCTTAGGGAGAACAAGTGCAAAGATATCGAAATGTGGGGTCAACAATGGAACCGCCCTCAATCAATTGAGAAATGCCTTCGTGTGTCAAAGTTATTTCCATGGCAACTAAAAGATCCTTGAGATAGTGGGAGTTCTGCAAATGTATGGTGGAAAATGTAAACTTGTAGTGCAGTCAAAGATGAAATGAAGGATGTGTTCTGGAAAGCATGCATTTGTAAGCAATGAGAACCTTTAAAGTTTGCTTCCTTTTTCATTTATATTTTCTAAAAAGTGCAAACATGAAGTCTAACCCTTTAACAATTCAATATGCAAAAAAGTGATATAATGTACAAAGCTTTGCATGAAAATAACTAAAAATTGCATGATTCTTTCTCGGCATTTTAAAACTATATGTATTTGTGTGCAAATATAATGAGGAACACATTATAAATGCGTTGTTGTTGGTTTACATAAAGAAGCGAGCAATTGTATAAAGGAAAGATATAATGAAGAACACATTAAAAATGCGTTGTTGGTTTACATAAAGTAGCGAGCAATTGTATAAAGGAAAAATTGAACACGTTTGTTGAAAAGTTAGATTTTGTGTTCCATATGTTCTGCCGCAATATATACATGCATTTATTTGAAACAAATTACAAATTATTATGTTAAGCAAATAGAATGGAAAACAATAAGAATAATATGTACACTTGAAGTGAGAAAACTATAGGTATTTGTATGGAGATACAATGATAAAGAAATTAGGAATGCATAGTTGTTGGATAACAAAAACTGAACATGTGTTTAATAAGTTTGATTCTCTATTGGATATATACTGCCACAATACATACATGGAATTATTTGGAACGAGTTACAGTTTGTTTCAAAAACACTTATAGACAAACACTTATAAACTAACCACTACAAGCTATTTTTAAAATCAAATTTCTTGCTTTTTGCTTGTGCAATTTTCTTTGCACATTTCTTGTATTTTTGTCCGATGCAGATGCCTCGATTGGTATTCCCATTCTCCTCAATTTGTGGGGTGGTTCATATTTCAATGCATCTTCGTTAGAATCATAAATCAAGTAGAAGCCTCGTGAATGATCTCCAATCGTTCGGATTTTGGAGAGAAAAATTGGGGATGTTGCCATCAAGTGGAGTCGATCTCTGATCATTTCGGCTATCATTGTTTTAGGTGGTTTCGGTTGCTTGCAATGCAAAACATTAACAACACATTGAAGACATTTAAACTCTTCCTCCCTTTATAAGCGAGGCGTAGTTAATGTCAATCCCGTTGTAGGGAGGGGAATTGTGTTTCTACTCTGCATCATATTAAACTGGGGAGGGAAAATAAGTATGTTAGTTCTAGAAGATTGTGGGATTTCACAAGATCTTGCAAACAAATGTGGTGCATCCTTAAAAATGTTGAGTTCTTCTGTTGAGTTAGGTTTGAGTTGGTGTGAGACATTAGGAGTTCCCAATCCTCAATAAGAGGAGTTGAATCTCGCATGTGGAGCAACAAATTCGAAATGAAACTTATGCATTGGTTGTTCCTTGTTTTCGTGGCAAATTTTATATTGCAAGGCCACCCAAACACAAGATCTACCGACATCACATAAAGGGGATAGTTTGGCTTTTGGATAAAACACGATTTTTAGGTTCTTTCAACATATAAATTGCTGATTTTTGCAATATGCATTTTCATTTTTATTTTGTATGTCTAATATATAGAATATCGAGTTTTAATGCAAAACATTAACAACACATTGAAGACGTCTAAACTCTTCCTCCCTCTGTAAGCGAAGCGTAGTTAATGTCAATCCCGTTGTAGGGAGGGGAATTGTGTTTCTAGTCTGCATCATATTAAACTGGAGAGGGAAAAGAAGTATGTTAGTTCTAGAAGATTGTGGGATTTCACAAGATCTTGCAAACAAATGCGGTGCATCCTTAAAAATGTTGAGCTCTTGCTGAGTTAGGTGTGAGTTGGTGCGAGACATTAGGAGTTCCCAATCCTCAATAAGAGGAGTTGAATCTCGCATGTGGAGCAACAAATTCGGAATGAAACTTGTGCATTGGTTGTTCCTTGTTGTCGTGGCAAATTTTATATTGCAAGGCCACCCAAACACGAGATCTACTGACATAGAAATCACATAAAGGGGATAGTTTGGCTTTTGGATTAAACACGATTTTTGGGTTCTTTCGACATATAAATTGCACAATTTTTGCAATATGCATTTTCATTTTTATTTTGTATGTCTAATATATAGGATATCGGGTTTCAACCATAGTGGGAAAAACCTCCAAATTAAATAGGATATCGGGTTCTAATCCTAGTGGCAAAACCCCTCTATATTAAACAAAAAACCACTTTTTCATTTTCTTCAGCTGCTTAAAAAAACCTCTTTTTTCAGAGAGGGGTCAATGTGAATCTACATTTATTTAACCTTAATTGACTTCATTTTTTGAATTTAAAGATGAAAGCCAGTTTTAAACTTCATAACTTTCAAATAAAAAGCAAAGTCAATTAGAGTTAAAGAAATGTGGATCAATAACCTCGAGGAATAAGAGGGTTCTGTTCACATGGCTCTAGAAAACAAAATAATGTGGTTTCTTTCAATTTGGAGATTTTTTCAATTTCACTACAAGGCTTGAAGACATATAATTGAAAAAAATTGTGGAGTTAAAATGTGCAAATAAAACTCATATACATAAGCTCAAATACCTCAGCAAGAATTAAGATTCCATTTGCCAATACTTGAGTAAAAAGGGAAAAATAGCCAACTAGCTAATATTGGCCACTAAAATCATTCCTAGTCTTTTCTCAATATCAACCATAAAATTGTTAAAAATAACAAAAGCAAAGGTTAATGCATGCAAAAGCTATATAAAAAAAATTAAAAATAAAAACAAAATTGTTAGAAAAATAAAAAACAAAATTGTTAAAAATAGCAAAACTGTCATTTAGGCCGTCAAATTTGACACAGTCCCATGAATGTCCGCAAAGCCTTTTCCCATAGGGGTAACGCCCGGCGTAATTAAGATTCCTTTTAATACTAAATTTAATGTTTAAAACTATAAAAACAAAAAACTCTTTAACCTTTTTGGGCACCAAGTATGAATCCATTTTTAAAATAAAATTTAAATTTTGTTATACCAATTTGGTCGCTGCCTCAACCATATATAGAGGTAAAAATATTTAATTACAAAAACATATGACATAATAAGAAAATAACATAATAATTTGAATTCATACAATTGATCAAACAACAAGACTCCCTATAAGTGGGTTCCTAGGTTGGTTGGTTTGCAATTGTGCAAGTGGAAACGTAATAATATTCCCAACCCAAGATCAAACCCGCATATCACATCCTAGGTTTGTTTGTTTGCAATTGTGCTAGGGGTAATGTCACACGCCCAGCCCAAGATAAAACCCCACACTTTTCCATATGCTGTATTAGATTATTGTGATGAAATTACAGCCAAAAAAACAAATACACGAGTATTTTAAAAAACCTTAAGACCTTTGTGGGCACAAGATTAGAAACATTTCCTTTGACAGTGTTATTAAACATAAATTTGTACAAGCTTAAAGACCTTAAATGTTACAATAAATTCAGAGTTATTAACATCAAGCTCCGACAAAAAAAATTCGGAAATCCAAAGACTTAAATACACTTCAAACAAGGAAAGAAAGAAAGAAAAGGTTAATTCCTCCGTTGGAATCTACAAATCTCTTATACAACTGGCATTGTCATCTAACACAAAATCGATCTCAATGAAGCATCTCTTAAAACCTTCAAAACTCGGAAAATGTTGATGCACAAACACGCACACAGTAAAACATAGTATCAGAAACCAACACAGAGCTGAACATTTCCATAATGCATACCTTTCTTTCTTAAACCCCAACATTTAATGATCCCCGCCCTCTATCAGAAAATTAGGAACATTTTCCTTTGACCATGGGATGAAAACATTTAAATGTACAACCTTAAAGACCTTTAATGTTGCAATAAAATCGAAGTTACTAACTTTAAGTTACATGAAAAGGTTTTCAATTTCCAAAGACTATATATTCCCCAAGCTTAAATGCACGTCTGCCAAGGAAAGAGAAAAAAATTGTTTCTCCATTTGAAACTACATTTCCCTTATTCAACTGTATAAATATGTTACTCACAAAATCAATCTCAAAATATACCACTGAAGTCCCTTAAACCCTTCAAAACTCAAAAATGTCGATGCACAGCCTGACACTCTAAAACATAAGATTGAAAACCACCACATACATATTAACATTTCCATAAAGCACAACTTTCTTCCTTCAAAACCCAACATTTGATTCCCCCTATCGGCACCCCCTTGACCCATCTGATCAACAAGTGATCTCTAACACCATAATGAATCTCACACAATGGAATCTTGGATTATACAGCACAATTGCCAATCCATATTGAAAATCTGCATTTGAGCCTTTCGGAGCAGAACAGTCTTAACAAATCTAAGTAAATTCTTTCACCACACTTAATGAGCACAATACTAAATTGATAGTAATAAGCGAGGAAAGACAAAAGACTAAATAACAATGCCCACTTATTTATGATTATAAAAATGTATGCAACTATGCCAACCAGAAGGCTGAATGGGCCCTAAAAGTGTCTACCTTTATCTGACAATTGTTATCTGCTTTGATCCTGCGACACATGCACTTTTTTAAATGCAAGGGTAAACAGTGTGGGGTTTTGCCAAAACAACTCCCTTGTGTTTTGTCTAAAACCCCACAGAATCAAGAAGATTTTGGAAATAAACACAGATTAAACACTTTCACCTCTTGCAGAATACAGAAGGGTCACTAGCTGTCAGAATGAGTAAAACCTATGATAGTGTGCTAATGCCAAAAAAAAAAAAAAAACACATTTATTTCAAATAACTACTGTTCTGGAGCACAAGAATCGCCTTAAACAACCAACCAGCAGTACTCCTTTCACCAACAAATCAATTGAAAACTTTCATTTCACTTCTGTAGATCTAAAATAAACAAACAAACACAAGTCCTAATTAGGAGCCATTTAGAAGATCTATTTCAAAATATTATGTGGACCAAGAATCCCAGTTTTCAGCAACATGTCAGCTGTGCCAAAATTTAGTACATGTATTAATAATTCTAGAAAAATCTTGAGATTTGCACTTATTAAATTGAAGCTTTATTTGGATTTAATGCCAAAGACATGGAACCTCCATATACAACTCTTACATACACTGATATGCTTCAAGATTCTCCAGGTGACGCTTTCACTATGAAGTTCTGCCTGCTGATTGGGTTCATAACCACTGGAGGACCAGCCTCTCGAGGCCAGGCCTGAAATTTCTTCTCTGTTTCTGCCCACCATTCTTTATTTGTAACTGTAGAAGGCACAGTACCTACAAACACAAGATACACATTCACTTATGAAACCCCACAAAAAGGTCTATTTTCTAAAACTACAATTTTCGGACCTCACAAGATACACATTCACTTCTGAACCCCATAAAAAGTCTATTTGCTAAAAACTGCAATTTTGCAAACCTAAGATTACCAAATAGTTTGTCCTTTTTAGAATTATATGTTCCACCTCATAACAAATTTAAAAATGATATGGCAAACTCTCAACACATGACAAAAATGGCAAACAATGAACTGTTAATAAAGAAATGGTGTATCAAACTGCAAATTTTGAGAACCTCACAGGTTACACATTCACTTATAAAACCCCACCAAAAGGTCTATTTACTAAAAACTGAAATTTTGCAAACCTAAGATTACCAAATAGTTTTTCCTTTTTAGTATTATATGTTCCACCTCATAACAAAATTTAAAATAAACTGTTAATAAAGAAATGATGTATAAAAACTGCAAATTTTGAGAACCTCGCAGGATACACATTCACTCATAAAACCCCACCCAAAGGTCTATTTGCAAAAACTGCAATTTTGCGAACCTAAGATTACCAAATAGTTTGTCCTTTTAGTATTATATGTTCCACCTCGTAACAAATTTAATAAAATAATATGGCAAACATTCAAAACATGACAAAAATGGCAAATAATAAACCATTAATAAAGAAATGATGTATAATAATGCCCTCAACACTTGTAGCTAAAAGTTTAATGAATCTCTTGAAATATGTATGTTTGTATCATCTGCACTCTAAAAATAACCCCGGGATAATTTTAGGACAAAATCTGTAACAAGAAGAGATCATATTAGGAACACAAACTTTTATATTAATATTGTACAACTGGAAGTTCTCAATTCACAAACTATAAGATGCTAATCTTATTGGCTAATAATTGAGAAAAGCCCAGAAATAACTAATGCTAGCTGTATATTTCAAACAATCATTTTAGAAAACATTGTATTTATAAAATCAGTTAAATGGTTGTTTGAAAGTTTATCTACTATAAATGTAATGATAAAAAGGTTAAACTTTAGCTCATTAGAATATACTGATTTCACAACATGTATTTTAATGATAGCGTGCATCTGGGGGCTCCCAGTTCTATTTTGAGGATATCCTGGCCCTCATTAATTGCCACTTTAAGCATTCTTGATAATCCAACATCCTTCAATGACTAACATAAACATGTTGATATATAAGCAACTTCAACTGCAACTAATTATTTTATCCAAAATTGAATCCAATGAGTACGGTCCTGCCCACTGAATGCAAAAGATCAACCATTCATATTTGACTCTCTTGTTTCATTTCTACTCTTTAAACTTTACCTATTGATCAAAAAGCCAAAATATTTACATCAGAGTCACTACAGATCTGTTTTGTATGGCCCCGTCCACAGAATGCAAGAGATCAATTATTCACATTTGACAGTCTCTTGTTTCATTTTTTACTCTCTAACCTGTACCTGTCTATCAGAAGGCCAAACTAGTTACATCAAAGGTCATTAGCAGCTTAGTTTCAGGGACATATCCTAGTGACTAAGCTGTACAGGTACCCTTATACATGGACTCTTGCACCCTAACTAAAATGGCAACTCCATCGCACCCATATTATACGTCTCCTGGTGAAGCTGATTTATATTAATCAACCTCCTCCATTAACAATCTACTTTCAACAGTATTCACTGCTTTTTGCTTCATGGATTCCTACACTGAGCTGCAATCATTGAGTGCTTTGCAACAACCTGTCGCCCTACCAAAGTGGTAGGGCCATGTACCCCTTGAGAAACACCTCTCCCCAACAGAATCAACCTTGGTATACATGTATCTAGAACATCTAGTCTAGGATTATGTTCTGGAAAACAAATCCTAAAGTTCATTTTGTCATCTCTCTCTATTCACATCAACCCAACTAACTGACCCCAAAGCAAACCTGTCTAGAAATAACCTGACCTTTAAAGTTGTGATTTCTTCTGCTAAGTTTATTCCGTCAAAAGCTACAAAATAAACATAACCATTTTCACCAATTTTCCATGCTACACAACAGATAATCTAGGGCTAGTCTACAGTTGTGTGTTTGTTAAGAATTTATTCCATCAAAAGCTACACAATAAATGTATCCATTTTTCACCAATTTTCCATGTTATAGCACAGAAAATATATTGTTACTTTATGGTCGTGTTTATTAATATGTAATAAGGAAAGAGTGAGTTCTTGAGAAACATTGATTCCTGTATGAAATTCACAGAAAGAAAGACGAATCATCCTTCGACTTCTATTTTGCCATTTTTGGTTATTCAAATAAAAGTGCCTAGGAAACACAACCCATGTGACCTTCATCTCCTAGCATCTTAGGTACTTGGCATTTCCGGGCAGTCTAGCTCCTATCCATAAAACTCAACCTTCAAGCCGTGCCTCATCATCTCACAAGCTTAAAAGAGATTATGACTCATCATAAGTAGTTACATTATATCCCTTATGTTGTACCTTATCAAGTCATTGCACCTAATGTGACCTCTAATCTCTTAGTGATTTGAATAGGTTTCCATTTCTTTTCAACAGGTTCTTTGAGCCACTCTTCCATGTAAGACATATGCCTTGAAATTCCTAAATCAACGTACAAAGCAATCTTGCAAAAAAATCAATGCCATTCACCTTTTTCTTTGGCGACATATCTACATTCTTGTTCCTTGTTATGAGTCACATCAAACTTTCTCCCAATACATATTGTTCTCTTGTTTGACAAGAAAATATCTTGTTTGATGTCTCTCCTTCATCAAATTACTTGTGTATTCATTGCTCCTACAATAACAAACCCATCAACGGATTAAATGTGAGCACTGAACTGTCAGATGAGTGCTCATTACTGTTATTTAGACAAACTCAAGACAGTGACTAAGAGTAGCTGTTTTCTAGATGAAATTTTCCTACTGCATATATTTTCTTCTTCTGCTGTCAAAAGTTGTGTGAGGTGCAGTTAAACCACCTTCCTACATCTTCAAAGAATAAGTCTGTACACATTTGCAGATATCTTCTTAAGGTCATTTGCCAGTGATTATTGAATTTGAACTTTGCAAAGCCCTTAATCCTAGGTCATACATTAGATATGTGTAGCCGACCTGTGGCTAACATAATCTCTTATGTTGTCATATCACATTTATTTATTGCTTTCATATACTTAGCAGGTCGGCCTAGGTAGATTACATAGCACAAGTAGGGTATATATAGGGGGTAGTATTTGATCACCATATGGAGCATTTGAGTCTTATTGTATGGTTCGGAGGTTGCCCCTCGAAGTGGCTAAGTCATTCTACTTGCATATTGTGATCTTATCTCTATATTTTGGTGTTTTTTGGTTTTATATTGCTGCTGCTATTCTGATCTATCTGAGTAATTTCCTTACAAACTTTTCATCCAAGTTCTAAGTTGTTAGAAGCAGAATTCCAATAATCAATTCTATAAAACTAGCTCAAAATAAATTTGAATAAAACATGCACATTTTTCTCTTGATTTTTACTCAATCCTCCACTTTAAACAATGTGCAAATCCATATTTTAACTTTCACCTATTTGACCCCACTAAAGAAAGTAGTAAGAGTCACTCTAAGAGCGTGCCTTCAAAATGATACGCACCCAAATAAAGACTTATGAAATTTTGCTTCAACAGGCCTCTATTGGATTTGCATGGAGTAGACGCATCATCGTTGGAAACGAGGTAAGGTAAATCATTTCTTCATAGGTGCCATTCCTAAAGCGCCAAATAATAAGTATAGGACAAACAAAAGCTCTTCGTCAAAGCCTTCAAAAAAATTCCAATAAAGTCATCGAATCCTATAGGTCGAAACTTGAAAGAGATTATATGCTTGTAGTTTCTAGATATTAATTACAGGACCTCAAATTGTTGGAAGCAGAAAGTGATCTAGATGAAGGACAAAGGTAATTCGACAAATAGGTTTGCAAATAATAGAAAGATGGCCAGATTTTTAGGGACACCGTAGTCACATTAACAATGTTACATGCTTGACAAGTAGAATTAGTTTTAGTTTTTTGATTAGGTATTTTAGTTTAGAAAGTTTCTAGGATACCACACACCTTCACCTAAGGAAGATGGCATCAATGTAATGTTCCATTTTCCCAATCGAAGACCTTTGGCCCATTTCGTCAACCCGACTGCCAAAGGAAAAATATATGGGTGACTTAAGTCACAATAAGTTATTACAAAGTGCAAAAAAATATTAATAAAGCACTTATATTAATGTATTTGACTTAATAATAAATTTGTAATCTCTAAATAGGGGCATTGGGTCTAATATTATGTTGTATCCTTTCTAGGGAAAGTAGAAAAGAGACCCATCCTAATTTTGTGTCATCCCTAGGTAAAAATGTGCCTTGGACAAAAGAAGGAAATAGAGTTTAGAAAGGATAAAAGTTATTACTCTTCCCTAGGAAAGTGCGACTTGGCATGAGAGGCCAAAATAAGCATTGGGAGTCATCCCTAGAAAAGTGCAACTGGTTTGGGCATATTTTTAGGGTATTTTGGCACTCTTCTCTCATTGGAAGATGAAAAAGTCATTTTGTAATATTTTCCTATAAAAATGAGAGGGGCGGCTTGGGTAGAGCATTCATTGTAATCATTTATCATTTCTAAATCTGATCTTAAGCCAAGTGCTTTGTATTAAAATATTTTAAGGACGGAAACCCTTAGTATATTGCCTCTAGAGGACGAAAACCCTCTTGGAGACTAGGAGGAATTCCTGCACTGGATTTTCCATAGAGCTTACACAGAATTTCAGTGTTTTTAGCGGTAATTGTGGAGTTTTTGCAATAAAAAGTTGATTACCAGAGTTGCAGCAGTGCTGTACTGATTTTCTCTAATGGAGCGACTCATATGTGACTGTTATGTGATGTTTTGAAATCATTCTAAGGTCTGATCCTTGCTGCTATCTATTGTATTTATTTTTACAACTCAGAAGAAGGTAATTTCAATATTATGGATGGATTTATATTACTGTTTCAACCTCTTTAGATCTGCAAATTTTTGATATAAATTTCAGATTAATATTAACTCAGAAAAGTCAGATTTTATATGTATTTTACGCTGCCAATACGCACAGGTCAGATTTTATTTGGTTTGATTGCTGTTGTGGGAATTTTATATACCAAACTAGCCGCATTTTTTCAGATCTGCATTAGGGAAAGTGCCATAACATACGAAAAATCTGTATTTGTTGTTCTGTTTGATTTAAAACTCATTGGAGCGTAAAGAGATCCATTTGGGGATCTTTCAGTGGTATCAGAGCAATGTTCCTCCCACCTGGAGGGTTTTTGATTTGATGCAGCCACGAGAGGTTGGTGATAGAGCTGAATCATGGGAGTTAGACAGAAAAGCTTTCCATGGAATATGGATAGCGATCTTCTTAGGACTATGATTACTACCCATCAGCAGATGATACGGACCATGCAACAGATTATGCAGAGAATGGACGTGGATAGGTCAAGAGATAGAAGAGACAGTTTGAGGGCCAGACAGGATCGGAGGCCTAGATCATCATCACTTTCTATTCACAGAGGTCCAACACCACAAGACAAAGAAGCGGAAGTGATTAGCATATTTGAGGAGTATAGCATTCTTCCTCAAGATGTTAAGGAGAATCTTCCTTTCATGGACTACATGGACATGCACCCAAGTATTGGCTACAAGACTGAGCAGGCAAGGAAGGAATATCACACCATAGCTTCTAAATGGTTGATACGTGGAAGGAATAGAGAGTCTTCACATATGGATGATACAACTCTTCACGAGAGGGCTTTGGTGTCTTCAAGTTCCAATGAGGTATGCAAAAATTTATATGATGAGTTTGATAGTGCTGATTTGAATTTGGTCATATCATCTACACATGGAGAAAAATCAGATTATAACAGCCATGGATGTTCTGAACAAAGGCCTATGATTTGGGAAGAGGTTGATGCTTGCAATGAAAGCGTGAAGGAGGATCCCAAGAGTCTGATTTGGGACAGCATTAATTTATCTCCCCACTCTCATGAGATGGCAGCCCTTACACATGGAGAAAAGAATGAAGAAGAGTCTACAAGTGTTGGCATTCAAAGTACATGTGTTGGATATGAAAATTCCACGGAAGATGCACTTGTGAAGCTTGAAGACATGGCAAAAGAGTATGATAGGTATTCTGATTTTTATGACAGCAGTCATGTTTCTTTACCCCATCATGAGAGGATGCTCATTTTACATGAGGATGACAATGCCATGGGGTCTTCCATAGGTGGCATCCAAGAATTGGGTGTTAAAAATGGGTTTTGTGTGATGAATTCAAGTCATAAGAACTCTGATTTTTTATATCAGACTTGGGAGGATGTGACAAAGACACAACTTTTGTGTGATATGTGGTCACAAAAAGCCAAAGAGGCTAGATTAGTGGCTGCCAATGCAAGACAACATCTTCAAGGAGTCAAAGAAAAGATCAATCTCATCAACATAGCAAGGCAAAAAGGATTGATGAATGCGTGGAAGAAGATATGCCGTCTCATTTATCGCAGCAGCTGGTTCACAACAATATTCATCCCATTCCAGACAAGAATGAAGGGGAATTGGTGCAACAAAGTCAAGCCATTGTGAAGTCCAAGATTGACGTGGATGTTGGCGATACTCCAAGGTATGATGAACATAATAATGCATCTTATTTATTGCTGCCTAGTCCAATCTATTTTCATCATGAGATGCATGATATGGTAGAAGATGAAGTCTTCATTTTGGAGTTTGTTGAACCATTGGTCCAAATATATGAGCAACTTGTTGAGGGAATATGGTGGCAAGTTATAGCTCACTTGACAGGTACAGGGGCCAGGCTGGTAGAACATTTCAGCATGTTTTGTCTCTTGTGCATGACACTTGGACAAAACAAGATCAGAATTGCTTGAGGGCAAGCAATCTCGGGAAGGGAGGACTGTAATGTCCCCTTTTCCCAATCGAAGACCTTTGGCCCATTTCGTCAACCCGACGGCCAAAGGAAAAATATAAGGGTGACTTAAGTCACAATAAGTTATTACAAAGTGCAAAAAAATATTAATAAAGCACTTGTATTAATTTATTTGACTTAATAATAAATTTGTAATCTCTAAATAGGTGCATTGGGTCTAATATTATGTTGTATCCTTTCTAGGGAAAGTAGAAAAGAGACCCATCCTAATTTTGTGTCATCCCTAGGTAAAAATGCGCCTTGGACAAAAGAGGGAAATAGAGTTTAGAAAGGATAAAAGTTATTACTCTTCCCTAGGAAAGTGCGACTTGGCATGAGAGGCCAAGATAAACATTAGGAGTCATCCCTAGAAAAGTGCGACCTGGTTTGGGCATATTTTTAGGGTATTTTGGCACTCTTCTCTCATTGGAAGATGAAAAGGTCATTTTGTAATATTTTTCCTATAAAAAGGAGAGGGGCGGCTTGGGTAGAGCAATCATTGTAATCATTTATCATTTCTGAATCTGATCTTAAGCCAAGTGCTTTTGTATTAAAATATTCTAAGGACGAAACCCTTAGTATATTGCCTCTAGAGGACGAAAACCCTCTTAGAGTTTAGGAGGAATTTCTGCACTGGATTTTCCATAGAGCTTACACAGAATTTCAGTGTTTTTCAGCGGTAATTATGGAGTTTTTGCAATAAAAAGTTGATTACCAGAGTTGCAGCAGTGTTGTACTGATTTTCTCTAATGGAGCGACTCATATGTGGCTGTTATGTGATGTTTTGAAGTCATTCTAAGGTCTGATCCTTGCTGCTATCTGTTGTATTTATTTTTACAACTCAGGAGAAGGTATTTTCAATATTATGGATGGATTTATATTACTGTTTCAGCCTCTTTAGATCTGCAGATTTCTGATATAAATTTCAGATTAATATTAACTCAGAAAAGTCAGATTTTATATGTATATTACGCTGCCAATACGCACAGGTCAGATTTTATTTGGTTTGATTGCTGTTGTGGGAATTTTATATACCAAACTAGCCGCATTTTTTCAGATCTGCATTAGGGAAAGTGCCATAACATACGAAAAATCTGTATTTGCTGTTTTGTTTGATTTAAAACTCATTGGAGCGTAAAGAGATCCATTTGGGGATCTTTCAATCAACTACTATGCAATGGCTCAATTTTAAATTTATCCCAGGATAGAGGAAAAGAAAGAAAGAAAGTTTGATAAAAATTCGTGTTCCATTCTTATTAGTTATTTGATTATTTGCATGATAATATGCATCCCGACTGATATATCTATTTTTGATGTTCTATGTTACTGGGGAATTTAAAAGTTATTGTTTTAGAAAAATCCAGTTTTAGGGCAGTGATGTCTGCATTGATTGGTAGAACAGCAGAAAACATTCTACGGTAAGTTTCTAGTGGGCGATGCAGACTAGTGATTGAGGCTAGAGAGGGGCTAAAAGGCTAGCAGTTGTATCTGGTTGCATGCTGTGCAGATTAACAAGAGGATGTATTCAAAGAGAGAAGCGCAGGGAGCAGTGCGCAGATAAATTGGGATGTCGAAGCAACTTTTATATGAGTTATAGAAGCAACAGCAAAAGCAGAGAATGTTGGCTTCTAGCAAGCCAAATTGAAAAATTGATGAAGAACATAACCTAAAAAGCTAAAGGCATCCTGTTACTCTGTGCAGTCACCACCACACAAGTTTGACAAATTTGGGGCCAGCCTCATTTAAATATTTAAAATGGAGCATTTTGAAGGCATTTGCTTTTATAATTTATGTTCTCACTTCACCTTCAGAGCTGTTCTTACGTGCATATGTTTTTGAGCTACTTACCTGTATCCTCAAGGTGCTGGATTTTAAAAGATTTTGCTTATGGATCCTCAGACACTTGAACAGAAGCCTCAAAATGGATTTTGCGTTGATCATTAAAATTGAAGTCTTACGTTTCCTTTCATGGATATCAGTGTTTCCATTCTCTGATTTTTCTTTTCATCTGCAGGGTCCATTCTTTGTCCTATAGCAACCTGGTAATTGATTTTATTTATCCGAGAGAAAATAAGAAAGCGCCATTTGCAGCGCTCTTGCTTTCTTTTTCCCAAGGTGTTTTGAGCTTTAATTGTTTATTGCCCGAGTCTTTTCTCAGAGTAAGTGAGATTCGTACATCTATCACCCCCCGCCCCATCTGGGTGTCTTCTATTTTCCTTTCCTTTTCCCTCAAGGTAAGCTACAGTTACCACTTGTTCGCTCCTCAGTGTCTCTTCTTAATTTTAAGAGATCTAGAGTTCTTGGTCCTCAGAATCGAGAAGAGGCTACCATGTGGCGCCCTTTTCCGTGTATCCTGCACAGAGCCTTTGAACCTTGCATCTCAGTACGGTTTGATTTTGCACTCAGAACAAAGGAGATGGCAACAAGTGTTACCTTCTTGTTCTATCACTAGTTTGCTTGATGTGCAGCACTTCCCTGAGTTCACTCTTCACTCACCATGCAGAATGAACAATAGGTAGACATGTATCAAGCCCTTGATCCATTTCCTTGTTCAAGCTATTTCGTGTATGAGATGTTTTGTCCCTTGCCTCTGTGCCCTCAGAATGAATGAAATTGTAACAATTGTCACAATATCTTCCTGTTCCTACCCTGGCTCTATAAATCTTTAATTCTCTGGATTTAATAGCAGATTCTGTATATATGGTGGTGTTTTTGCTTTGTAGATTTCTCAGTGATCTATACCCAATGCTCAAACTCTTGAGTTTTGTGAAAAGTGGACCAATTATATTTTAAAGCTAAGATTAGCACACAGGTGAAATTTATTGCAAGATGGTTGATGGTTGATGGTTGATGGATTGCCTGTGAAGTTTAAAGTGGAATTCAACCTTTCAGCATTCTATTTTTTCATTCACCAGGTTAAAAATTTCATAGCTCGACAACTACTATGAATTCATTGTTTCTCCGAATAAATGTCTAATAGTTTGAGTGAAGTTCTTGGGTTAGAAAAACTAAATGACTCCAAAGAAGCAATCTTATAATCCACGCAGTTGTCAAAAGCAGTGACACGTGGCCCATTTTGTGTTTTTGCAGGTGTTTTTTCTTCAGAGATTTTTCAGTGATCTGTACCCTTGTGCTGAATGTTATGTCCCTTGCCTCCGTGCCCTCACAGAGAGAAATTGCAAAACTTGTCACAACATCTGCCCATTCCTACCCTGGAACTATGCACCTTTAATGATTTCTCTGGATTTTCATTTAATAGCAAATTCTGTATATATGGAGGAGTTTTGATTCATAGAGTTCTCGGTTGCCCACACTCAAACTCTTAAAGTTCTGTGAAAAGTAGAACGTTTTACATTTAATGCTAAGATTAGCCTGCTTCAGGTGAAATTTGTTGCAAGATGATTAATAATTGCTGATTGACGGATTGCCTGTGAAGTATAAAGTGGAATTTGATCTTTCAGCATTCTAAGTGGTCGTTCACCAAGTTGAAAATTTTGTAGCTCTACAACTGCTATGAATTCATTGTTTCTCCCATAGCTAGAAGACTCGGCGAGTACTCGCCAAAGAAAACTACAAACAAATACTGGCTGAAAAAACTTGCCAAAAAGAACTTGCCAAGTTTTGGCGAATAAATTCATATTAATTGGTAGTGATATTTTACAAGTAATAAAATTGCCCCTATTACAATACAATTGGTGAGATCCATTGAGTTATGTTGAAATTTCCTGTATGCAATAGTAAAAGCAAGTCTGCTGGAGTCATCAAAATCGTTCATACAAAAAACAAAAGCTCGTAATTTAGAAACTACCTCCCTGATACTATAACAATGTGGGTAAAAGTTATCAGCCGACTGTTGTATTCGCATGATGATGCGATTTTGTATTGTATTTGTATTCAAAACTAATAGAAAACACTTCTGCAACATTTTATGGACTCATTTGATACATTTTGTAGCTATATTTTGCTTAAAATTTATGTTTTTAAAGAAATTTGCGTATTTTTTAAGTTGCCGAGTATTCGCCGAGTCTTGCCAAGTTTTTGCCAAGTCAAATTTTTTTGGGTCTGCCAAGTACGAGTATGCAAACTATGGTTTCTCCAAATAAGCCTCTAATAGCTTGGGTGAACTTCTTGAGTTAGTTCAAGTAAATGGCTCTAAAGAAGCAATCTTATACTCCGCGCAGTCGTCAAAAGCAGTGACATGTACCACATTTTGTACTTTTCGCAGTGTTTATGCTTCGTCAATTTCTCAGAGATCTATACCCCATGTTCAAATTCTTGACTTCTTTGAAAGGTGGACCCAAACCATTTTGAATTTAATGCTAAGATTAGCTCACTTTACGTCATGTTTTTCGTGGGGTGATTGATGATTGATGGATTGCCCATAAGGTTTAACGTAGAATTTTCCCTTTCAGCATTCTAATTGTGCATTCACCAAATTGAAATTTTCATAGCTCTTCAACTACTGTGAATCCCCTATTTCTTCGGCTAAATCTAGGATAGTTAGGAGAAAATCTCAGGTTAGAACAGGTAAATGGATGCAAAGAAGAAACCTTATACTCAAAGGCAGTCATCAAAATCAGCAACAGAATACAGGAGGAGGATTATATGCACTATTTTTACCTCAGGAGTTTGAACAGGTCACACTTATAACTTGTATCCTAAGAAAAGTTGTTGTAAATCTTTCAGGGTGTGCATCAAAGGGAATTTCAAAATTGAACCTCCCACATTTGACTATGATGAAGACTGGCTAATTAATTGGGAGAAAGAGAATAATGCAATCGAATGTCATGTGTCTTGAAAAGTACAGTGGAAAGCTAGGGAACCTCCAAAGCATTATTAACCTATCACCATGTTGGAAATCCCTATTCAAGAAGTGATGGTGTTGCTAGATGGGGTATCGGGAGCCAGAGATATCGAGCATGTGAATATTACCTAAGTCCCATTATTGTATTAAACCCTGGCCAGTTGATTAATTCCAAAATGGAGAGAACTTATCTCTTTTAACCTCACACAACAAATTTGGAATTACAGGAATGTGGGTAGTTTCTATATGATTTCTATGCTCACTGATTGTATTTGCTTTTCCTTGAAATCCAACCATGTTGTTCCCACAGTAATCCCTGGCATGATCAATCCCATTCATGTTGTGTGCAAAATGCCCAAATCCTGTATAGATACAAGCAATTTGAGTATTATACCAAGATTTGCAATTTAAATAAATCAATACCTTCCTTGGGTAGTTGATTTTTGTGTCAACGAGCCTTGATCATAGCGATAGGAGCCTTGGAAGCAGCACCTCGATAACTTCTTTATTATGTCTCGGATAGATTGGTTGTGATGGACGCATGTTTATCCAAATTGCCACGGGCTTGCATTTTATCTCAAGAAAAAGAGGGCGGCTATATAACCCCATTTTCCTGTTGCTATTGGTTAAAAGCACTTCTACACCTTCCCTCAAATTGAAGTGAAATCCAAGGACATGCATCCTTGTGGTTCTTGAAAGGCCCTGCAGCACAGGTGGGATTCGTTGGGTAAGGTTAAGACTCATATAGAATCCATAAAAGGGAAGTTCAAATTGGAATACAATCATCAAGAAACCCAAGGATCAGTGCCATACAGAGATGCAGAGGATGTTCAGTAAGTGGTCGAGAGACTGCAGGCTTTATAGAAATGGAAGGACCCAATATCCACACCGTGTTCAGAACCAACTGAACCATCTAGGTATGAAAGTGTTGAGCGAAGAGCAGCTGCCAATTCAACCATTAGGTAAACCCACCAGATTGGTTTCTTGAGGTTCAGGTAATATCCCCTTCCTATTACCCACCTTCTCATACAGTGGATAGCTATTCTAAGCTTCCAACAGAAACAAGGGAGAGCAGCAGTTCTCAAGCCACAACTGAAGTAGGGTACTCAGGGATGTAGTAGTCACTGGAACTGTTGATGCTGGTGTCATCGTTATATGTGGATAAAATTCAGTATTGATGACCCTATTTGGCTAAGGATATGTGTGGGATATAAGTTTTCCGCAATTGGTTTTATTGATGATACCACAACCAATATGTTGAGTGTGTCTAATGCACCTAGATTGCCCCCTCGACAGGGGATTTTCTATTTTGCTCATTTGCCTCATATTGATTCTGGTCAGATACAGATTTTTATGATGCTCTGGTTCAACTCCCCAACACTGAAAACAAGTCAGTTTGGAAACCACCCAATACTCAAGCTGATGAAGTGCAAAATAATTGGAGCGATTTACTTAAAGTTGAAAAGCAAAAACAGGAGAATGTAAAGATGCGAGTGGCGGGTGGACCCCAGGTATCCTTTAAGTATGAGAATAAGAAATTCAAGACAGACATCACTCATAAGAGAAAAACAGGAACTGAACATGTACGCGCAATTACTGAACAATTGATCACTGAGTCCGCCAAAGAGCGAAGGAAGGATCCTACATCTGTTGTTGAATGTTTGAGCAAACATACCCAGGAGACACTCAAAAGAAATATAAGCCAGCAGATAAAAAATATGTAAAACAATCTGTTGATCTAGTGGTTATTAAAGACCTGGTATGGAGTGTCTTCAATGAGGTGGAAAATGTGCTTGGTCTTTGTTTCCTGTTTATATCGATTTGAATGCATTTTGAAAAAGGTTATGACAATACAAAAACAAAAGACATGTATAAGACCTAAGTTAAATGATATTGATAGAAAAGTCATATTTGCTAGGACTCCTCAAAAAAGTATAAAGCCCTTAAGCCCCATGTGGCCACTTTAACTGGTTTCGAGATCAGTATAACTAAAAATTATAATTGATAAATTTGTGAATAATACAAAGTTTAAGCTCACACAGGTCAGGTCTCAATGGAATAGGTAAAAAAGCAGATCTCTTCCTTTATCAAGAAATCTAATGAGTTGTTTTCTATTTTTAATGTAGCTTGTCTTTAAACCCCAATAAAAAATGGCTCTCAGAGGAAGAATTATATGGCTTTGAGGTATCCATTTTGGCTCAGCTTATGAAATTTGTCGCTGAATTAAAAAGTATAGACAGAAAATTCCTTGAAGATATAAAAACAGAGAGAATCAAGGTGGTCCTCAATGATGTGAATAGAGCGATTCCCGGAATAAACTCAGTTGGGCCTGATCTCACCAAGGGTGAAATTACAAAGGCATGTTGAATTTGTCTTGTGTGGACTCTGTTTATCAAGCATGCCATGAGCGTTGCTGGGAAAAGTGTAGCTTCAAGAGTTAAAGAATTTGAAAGAACAAAATCAATATGCAATTCATTTTGTTGAAGAAAATGAAGTTACTGGGATATGTGTTTCATCTTCTGTAAGGGACCAATACCCACAATTAACTCTGAATTGGGTCTGCTCTCAAAAAGAGCAGAAATACAAAGGCGTGGTGAAGTTGTCTAAGGTATTAAGTGGACTCTGGTTATCAAGCATGCCACGTGTGTTGCTGGAAGAAGATTAGCTTCAAGTTAATAAATTTGAAAGAACAAATTGATTTTGTTGAAGAAAATGAAGTCATGGGCTATCCATTTCATCTTCTGTGCCAATAAAAGGGAACTTGAAATATTTATAAATATAAACATAAATCGTTATCTATGCAAATTTCAGAGGTGCTGTTATGGTGTTCTTTCCAGTTTAATATCAGTTTGAAGTTTGAAATTAAACTATTTCAGTTTCATCACGGATTCTGAGTATTGTTATCATATCTGATTTTTTTGTGGTAAATGAAACCAGAAATTCATTATTTTGTTCAGCTGGTTTATTTTCTTGTGTGAACTGTTTTACTGAAGAAATTAACAACCGGTTAATCATATCTTCTAGACCTGCACTGTTTCAATTACAAATTTGGACTCTATCATGATAGTATTGAACAGTTTCATTGTTAGTAGAAAATGATTAGCTCCGTGAGGTGTATAAATCTGTCATTTGAATTCTGTCTCTCTCGACTAGAAATTTTATTTCACATTTGTAACTTCTTTTACAAAATCAATCTTGTAATTAGGATTTCACTTTTTGTTTGTAAATACTTCCAAGCCTTCAGTAGGTGTTTTGGTAACCTGCACCCGAGTAGACTAAAACAGGAAGGTTTTATGACCCCTTACCGTGCCAGTGCTAAAACACGGACCAGCACACTGAAGTTGAAGATTTGAATGAGTGAATTGTGAAAATGGAGCTCTTTGAAGAAGATAACCAGAAAGTATCCTGTTACCCTGGAAGCGAAGATTTGAACAAGTGGATTGTCAAGATGAAGGATCTCCTTGGGTGACTATGTTTGTGTTTCAAACTTTATTAAACTGGACAGTATTCGGCTGGTGTATTTCTCATTTAGTGTTGATAGGAGTTTGAACCGTGGTATTTTAGGTTGTTATGGCCAGAAACTCTGGAAACCCTAGGCGATGTGAAGAAATGTGGACTCCACAACCTTTAGGCAGTATCGGAGAACAGCAAAAATAGGGGGAACGTGTGAAACATCTGCTCGGCATGACAGGTGAAAAAACATGTAGCCAATTGAGATAATCAAGGCTTCAATTGGCATGGTCCATAACTTTATGCATGGCCTTTATGGTGGAGGGTTTAAAATCTGGGGAATAGATGGAAGAAAAATTCCTAGATGAAAGAAAAATCTAGGGAACAGAACCAGGGGATATACAGTCTAAGTCTGCATTCAGGAAACCGTTGACAGTTGGATTGAGAAAAATACTAGACAAAATGGCAAATCATTCAAATTAATACAAGAAGCTTTGTTATTAAAAACCTTCCTTATTAATGTGCTAAGCCTTTTGCCGAGAAATATGCCATAATCCAGTCTGCGTTCCTGATGACAATCTCTCGCTACTACCTAGTATTCAGAATATGGCTAAGTTTACTGCTTTGTGAAAACAAATTGAGAACTTTCCGGGCAGACATCAAACTCTGAAAAATTCCAAGCAGATACAGTGGGTAGAGGGGGACGGTTTCTGCCGTTGCCTGCAACTTATAATCCAGGTTCACAATGAAATTCCTTCGCAAAATGAAGCTCATAGTGTGTATCTGAAGTTCATAATTACTAAGTTGTGTGCCCTTCGTCTTAATCCTGTCCCCTTTGGCTAGTGATGCATTTGTGGAAGATCTTTGGGGGACCATTGTCCTCCAACGATGTTTCGGTAGTTGGTGACATGTTGGTAAAACCATCCCGCTAATAATCATAATATAGTTAAGTTTCCTGCTTCATGGAAGTTTTTTTAAATCTTTAGTCCCCCTTCCTGTCCTCTTTCTATCTGCACTTTCCTCAGATTTTCGATAGTGTTTTTAGTGGCGTTGGTTTTGACTCTCACTCTCTATGCTGAGGCAGATACAGAAAAGAATATTATTTTTTGTTCTTATTTTCTGTTCTTATTATCATTCACCACTAGGCATTTTAGTGGCTGAAAGATCTTGTATGGTTTTTGGAAGTTTTTATTCCTTGTCAGCCTCTGTATTGCTTTCAGCACAAAATGTAAAATGTTCCATCTTCACAATACGCCACCTCTCCTTATGCTAGACTTTACATTTTTGCTGCAATCTTCTCGCCAAGAACTCCATTAATGGATCCCATAAACTAATATTTAAATTTAAAGTTAATTTTAATTAGACAAATGTCCTACACCTATTCGACTATATTTAGTTTTAGCATAAACTGACGGATATGTTCAAAAAAATAGACAATTATTGGAGAGTTTTTTAAATGATTCATTGGCAAATATGCAAATTTTCACCATATCCGAATGGCATGAAAAGGGAATGCCTAATGTATCCATAAATCCTGGATACGATATTTGAATCGGAAGATAGCATGGGAACAACGACAGGGGGAGAATCTAGTGGTGGAACACAGCTACCGACTTTCAAAAATCCTACTACATATTCATCAACCTAACCCTGACACTAACATTGTCCCTAGCCCTAACTCAAACAATAACCCTAACCCTAACTAAAATGATGCGATAACAAATTTGAAAGCAAAATGAGTGAGAGTATGTGTAAAACCGACCTCCAAAAATCTTCCTGTTTCGAGTCAAATCATAGAAGAGATAGGAGACCCCAAAAGCCCCAGCCATGGACGCTATTATCACCTTTGCCGACATCTTCAGATCAAATCAGATCAACCTTCAATTCGACAATAAAGCCAAACATCACTTTAATCCCTCGCATTAATTTACAACAACATTCGCCTTTGATTCGGCGTTGTATTGACTGAAAAATATACGCTTAGGGCGCCATTTTCACAGCCTCCAAAACTACAATTACAATGCGAGAAAATTTTGCAGGTGATAAGAGTGTTGGATGGGGCAATGCGAAGAGAAAAGAAAAATACCTGGTTGGCACTGCGCTGCGTTTTGCCGATAGCCGGAAATTGTAACCCTCTGCAAACTTAAGAACTTGAAAGCCTTGCAATACCTGGAAACGACCGTTCTCAAACCTCAATAATTATAATTTTTGACATATTAAAAACTCAATAAAATCATATTTTATCATTAGATATTAAATTTATCATGAAGGCAAGTTAGGGGAAAGGCGAAAATTTCCTTGCAATTTTAAAAGTGATGATTTCGCGTTGGCTCCGCGTCAATCGTCACGTGGCAAGTCCACTACAAAAAAATCTGTTATAAAAATTAAATTTGCATAGTGAACCGAAAGTTATATTTTCCCCTGTGAAAAATTGCATGAACCCACATGGTAAGCAGACAAAATTACTTATAATCCAAAAATGCATTCAATTCACTTCACTTCATCCCCTACCACTCCTCTAGCCTCCACTGTCACTTTGCATTGTGCACCAATAACGCATTCAATGCAGGGATTTAGTGCATGCCTCTGTGTTTGGCAATGCACATTTGGGGACAGGGAGCTAGACATTCCCAACCCTTTCAACCCCGCTACGGCTACGGGCTGAAGACCAATGCCTTTGAGCCTTGTATTCCCTACAATGGAATCGAAGACTTGTCTAAACCAGCGTCCGTCATCATGTGGGTCACAAGGTGAGCCCATTTCCATAGTTGTTTGGATCTTTTCTCCTCGAGGTTTCATGCAATGAGCGCATTGGCAAGCAATACCAGTTTTACAAACATATATTCATTCTATATTGAGTTGTTTCATGCATGTTCTTGTTTAATCAAGCAATACCAATTTTACAAACGTATATTCATTCTATATTGAGTTGTTTATGTGCATGTTCTTGTTTAATCTTTCAGCTCGACCTCTGTTGGTTCATCTTTTTCACCCATGTGTCTTACAATTTCAAAATACAGTGTTGTTATTGAGTAATGGGTTCCGTTTAGACATATTGTTTTTCAAGCATGCACGTTGAACTATTGTTTTTTCTATGTATATTCATTTATTTTAGTGCATTTTGTTTATGTTGTTGTTTGCCACGAACCTTGCTAATACAATGTAGTGAATGTCGAAAAACACGGTTTTTCACGTCGCATCTTACAGTTTCAAAATACAATGGTGTTCTTGATTATTCATTATTGTTATTGAGTAATGGGTTTCATTCAAACCTATTTTTTTTTCAAGCATGCACTTTGAACTATTATTTTATCAATGTATATTATGATTTATTCTAAATTGAATTAAACCTTAATTTGAGTAACTATTATAACTAATGATATTCTAATAATAAACTACATTAAGACACGAGACAATAAACATGCAACAATATAAAACCCTAAGCTTATGAGAGAGGGAAGGTAACTTAGTTGATTTCATGCAAGCCGAGAGTGATATGGATGGAAAGCTCATTTGGAGCAGGCGGGAAACAAGTGTTGTCCAAGGCTCACCGAGGGTTTTGGAACTCGAACTACACAGACAGATTCACACACAGGAAGACATGAGCGTGTGGGTGCTAGTAAAGGACTGATTTGGACGCTTGTGTCCATGCAAATGCTTAGGTTCTAGCCTTTTTTAGACTAGAGAAGCTTCGTTGTTGATCTTCGTTTGTCACTCTGGTTTCACTCCAATGTCAGTGGTCATACCTATAACCTACAAAATAGATAACTAGTTGTGCATGCCCACAAACCACATCAAACCTAATAAAAAAAGATTCAGAATGGGGATTCAAACCGACAGCGGTCACAGAAGAGTAATATTACGACTGAGCGTTGCACTATATCTTAGACTCCATGTAGTTCAGTGTGTATGTGTGTGTGATGATGCCCTAGGTTGCCCTTGTGCAAGTTGCACTATAATAGCGGACTAGATCTAGATTGCTCCAAGTCTGCAAATGTGTGAGATTAAATAAAATGAACTTCCCCTCATATGTTGTGTATGCAGAATTATGCAAACCTTGTTGTTTTTATGAGTATGTTAGATGAATTCCTTTGAAATGCTCTTGTGTCTTGATGCAAGCTTAGGCGATGATAGATAATGCTTATAGTGTTTGGCCCCTTATTCGAGAGCAATAACTAAGTATATATATGATTCCCTTGTTTGAATTTCATAATTGACAACATTTGAAAGGTGATGAGTGCATTGTTTGGCTCATTTATATCATTTCTTCAGACCGGAAATACTCTTTGTGATATGACTTATTAGTATATGGGGATGTTTTATGTAGTCATGTCTTAGTAGGTTGATGCATTTTCCTTTCTATTATTTATGAAAATCGTTTATCCCATGAACTTCCTACTAACTCGCCTTTATGAGATCAAATGTGATGATGTGTGCGCAGGAATAATGGAAGTTCTTGGTGGATAAGAAGCCCGAGTTCGAAGCATGCGGCTGAAGATTGTTTCCATCAAATTGACCTATTAGCTTGGGCTTGATTCTAACGGCCCGTAGGAATCTATGAGTTTTAATTGATATTTGATGGGCAGTGTTTTTATGCCCACGATATGGCGGATCTTGTAACCAACATTATCTATATGAAGACTTTGTCTTCAAAACTTGAGTACCACTTTTTGATTATCGAAGAAGATTATCTGCATACTGTTCTGGATTTGTTTTTGATATGTTATGAACTCATTTCGAAGTTAATGAAAGCTACGGCATTTTGAGAATCAGAAGTTGTTGAATACTCTATCCCGAGGAAGAGCAAGGGCCCACTTGACCGAGGAGATATGAGGTTACTTTGAGTTTTTCATGCATACAGTCCTTCGATTAGTTTTACTGCAATTATCATTTGATGAGTTTTTGCATGCATGCTTTGATTAACTATCTCTGCTTTCTCCATTATCGCTTTCGCTTAGAGTAGATGCTTTTGTTATGCAAATCTAGTTCATGAATAGTCTTGCTTTCTGCTGAAAATTCTAGTTATTCAGTTATGGTTTAATTTGTTAAGAATAAGTGTGTGCGTATTTTATTCTACAGTCGAAGATTAGTTGCTAAAATTCCTTTCATTGCACATAGTTGAATTCCGTAGATTTGTATTTAATTTCCATAGATTTTAACTACACTTCCGTAGAATAGTCATTAAAACTAAGCAACCCCCCAACAAACTCAACATATAACTGGTTCTCCTAGACTCCATTGCATATTGCCTAGGACACAACCCTGGTTTAGAATGACACTGACAAAGATTATGTCAGTTAAATGATTGGAAGAATACAACGACCCATCAAAAGGTTGACCCAAAGTACTAAAAGGTGTCCGAGAAGTAAAAAGAGACCTAAAGGAGTAAGAATATGATAAAGAGGGTTAGGAGCGCTCAGGAGGGACAAGGGCACCCCAGGTGCTTCTATCCTAACTCGATCTTAGTGTCAAGGCCATAAAATATAAATCAGTAAAGTTCCTGAGAGTTGTAATATAGGTACGGCCAATAAAAGTGTAAGAGATAAAGTAAAAGGCCCATAAGAAGTCATCGACCACTAGTTTTCTTGCTTATGAATCATATATGCATTAGTATGCTTTACGACCTAGAAATGTACCCAAGTGCATAGATTTTTGTGTCTATATTTGCCCCCACTATATGTTGTTGAGTGAATACTTGATAGCATAAAGTAGATAGAAGATATGTACCTTGTAATCATGTAGAGAAGAGTGTTGCCGATAGAGTGCCGAGTGGACAAGTGAAGTGTGAAGTGATGGTAATGTGAAGCATGGAAACTACGAGAAAGAGGTAAACCCTAGGGATGAAGTGTATGCGTAGTAGCATGTTGTTTCCGATGTGAGTTGTTTCTTGTTGCGTATAAGGATGGACTTGCAAAAGAAGAGAAAGAGAGTAGTCAAAGTCTCGTATATGAAAAATCAAAGTAATGTATGTATGAGTAAGTAAAAAGTGTGTAAAGGAAAGAGTGTACCTGATGTATAAAAGAGTAAGGGATAGAAAGTTTGTCTGTTGCACTTTGGAGATGTTGAGGATTTGAGTGTCCTATTGTCAATGGTGAGGTTTTTGGGTGATCTCATGCCAAGAGCGATTTTTTTGGGAGATCTCATGCCAAGTACAAGTTTTTGGGTGATCTCATGCGAAGAGCAAGTTTTCTAGGCGATCTCATGCCAAACGCGATTTTTTTGGACGATCTCATGCCAAGAACAATTTTTTAAGCGATCTCATGCCTAGAGAAGAGTGTTGGGGAGAGAGGTTTGTTTTTCTCTCCTTCCATAACACTTCCCAAATAAGTGCCATTACAGATGGCACATCCTTGATTCATAACCTTTTGTAACTAATTGATGAATTTTTGAATAGGAGGCAAGTGCCTAATACCGGAGAAGCTGTACTATAAATTGTTAGAAACTATGTTGAATCGAAAAGCTGACTTTTTGCCCCCGGACACAAGCATCAAGGGAGAGACATAAGCTCTCACCATTCTCCGTCTAATATTGGTCGTTAGTGTCTCAGACTGTGTCTCTGATCCAAGTTTGATTTTGGACCACTTTGTAACTATGTGCTTTTGTCATTTCTGTATTGTGGTGTGTTGTTACGGAAGCTAAGCTCGAGCATTCAAGGGGGTTAATTGTTCACCCAATAGATGCCCCCTTGTTTGGGGTGCATGTGATGACTGTAGGAGGATGTGGCCCAAAGGAGAGGATCTCGAAGCTGATATACATATCATATATTGGATACATGTAGGGGGTAAGGGATGTACATGGTAGAAACCAAGGCACATGCAAACAAGATAGGATAGTAATAAGTGTTAGTATAAAAGAGCTATCATGCAATGGAAGACAATGTAACGAGCAACTAGGAAGACAAGATGGGATGCAAAAAATGGGTTTCACACATGGGACATCACTCACAATGTGACGAGACAATCAGTTTGAAGCGGCCATAAGAAAACAATAGTCAAGCAATACACGACATAGCCCGCAAATAATAAAAAACAATAGCATGCAAGAAGTGATAGATAACCATGTATGGAAAATGGTTTTAGTGATCATGTAAGGAAAATGCTACACATAAATCACTTGTTAGCATGTCAGAAGATAAGTAGTATGTAAGAGCATGTATATATTGGCTAAAAGGAAAGTGATAGTAATAAGAAGTAGTAAATAATGTAACAATAGGACCTATGATGTGTAGAGTATGAAAGTAGTAAAGGTAGATGCCCCTAGAGCCTCGGTGAGACTAGTAAAGAGCAATGTCAAGCATCATACATCGTGTAAGAATATGTGAAAGTCATATATTCACCTGAAGAGATCACATCAACGCGCATGTGTGTATAGAAAAAGATAATGACATACTAAGTATCCAACTAGCATAGGAAACAAAGTGCAACATGTAAATAATAAACAAGAGTAAATACAACCAAGATGTGTAAATGTTGTGTGAGTGTGATGGTGTGCGACGATATGTAAGATGTGCGAGATGAGAGGGTTTGTGTTGCCTCCCGGTGGATGTGTGTGTGAGAGAAGTTTCATTGATGAGTTATGCCCTCAATAGTCAAGTATGAAACATAGAACAAGAGTGCGTCATCGAGCAATGATGGTATAGTACTAGTACCGAGAGATGTGGTAATGCTCGAGAAATATAGACATGAAGGACGGAGCGCAAGTAGCCAAGATGTGACAAGTGAGGTTCGTGGATGAATTGCAGACCTCAAAAGTCAAACATAAACCATAAATCAAGAGTGTATCATCGGGTAATGACGGTATAATGTGTGTACCAGGGATGTGAGAATGCTTAGAAAGGTTTATCGTGAAGCACGTGAGCATGAAGTGTAGCAAAGTAGATGTTGTGAGGTTCTTTAAGAAGTGGACCCTCAATAGTCAAGTATGAACCGTGGAACTAGAGTGTGTCATCGGGTAATGAATGTATTGTATGCGATTAAGAGTAGATGCTATGAAAGATGTATCATGAAGCACGGAGCGTGAAGTGTAGTAAGTGAACTAAGAGTAGCCAATAGAGACATCAAATGGTGATGTAGGGGGGAAAGTACGATGCTCCCCAAGTGTGTGATGGAAGAAAGCTATCCGGTGATGGCAAAAAGTGAGGGCCCTATAGCTAGTATTTGAGAAAGAGAGGGCATATAACGATGGTCTGCAGGACCAATGGTGTAGGAGAATATCTATGTGTATGTGAGGGATACCAATGTGGTGAAGGAGGTAGAGAACACCTATAGGTATGGGCTGCTCGAGTAGGGGTCTTAGGCCAACAAGTTGGACTAATTGAGTGGTGAGGTTAACGAGGTTATAATGTAGGCCATGTATGTATGGGAGAGCTAGGTGCAGAGATAGATTTAGACTTGAGAGGTGGTGCAGAGGCCTAGATGCCATGACTACTATAAAAATAGAGGCAAGAGTGGGCTGAGGTAATGGTGTATGTGATGGAATACCTTTGATGGTGATAACTTTCTTGTTATGGATGAACTTGAGACATAAGTGAAGCATGAAAGGGATATCCTAGGTAGCTCAAAGCCAAGGAAGACCTAAGACCATGTCACAACCCTTTATTTAAGATGTAACGAGGAATGGCGTAAGTATGGTAAGGGACCCAATAGTAATTGGAAGGACGACATGACTGTAAGAATTAGGGACCGGAAATGTGATTAGGGAGGTTGGACATTTGATAGCTAATAGAGTGCTATGAAACATGCATTAGAAAGGGCTAATGGATGGACCAAAGTATTGTTGACTGTATAAGTACCAATAAAAGCATTAATATGCAGTGAATCAGAGGAGAATGTAACATGGTAATCATGATCCGAGAATGTAATAATTGTGGTGGCATGTTAGTAGTAGCAATAAGAAAATCAAGTGGTCTCGATGAAGGAGGAGGCACATCATGATATGTATGGTTTGCAAAAGAATCAATATTTGGCTTATCGTGTTTGGGCAATGGGTCATTGAAGATTTTAAGATTTTGATTATCATTAACCAACTTAGACATAGATGGCCCAGGAGCTCAATTGCATTGTTGTCAATAATATCTTGAATAAGATGTTTGAGTTTAAAGTAAATTATCGTAGAATTCCCATTGCATTGGTGATAGTCATAGTGTGCATTTTCATCGTAATTATGACCACGCGGGTGAGAAGGATCGAGATTGAGCAACAAAGGAAGAGTAATGAGGTTATTTTTGATAAGCTACGGTAATAGGAATTGAGGTGCATAAGGTATCCTAGTAAAGTGCGCCTCGTGGGTTACAATTGAAGCTTGTTTAGTGTAGAAACAACGTTGACAATGGCTTTAACTTCAGTAGGCTTAGCATATGGTTTAAAGGTGGATTTAGCTTGAAACTTGTTAGAGGATGAGGATGAAGAAGTATCATAATACTTCAATTTTCCCATAGATAGAAACTTGATTTTGCACAATTTGAGTGTATGGCATAATTGATCAAAGGAGGGAGAAGTCTTGAAGATGACACTCTCTAAAGTGGAGGTAAAAGACTTTGAATAAAGAGATCTTGCAATTCTGAATCAACTAGGACATTGGTCATCTTAGCAAGGTTGTTCTTATAGTGCAAGACATAGTTTGCAAGATGTTCATTGGATCCTTGTTTGATTTGAGCTAATTGTGCATAAGATATCTTAGTGTTGATATTGATAGAAAAATGAGCAAGGAATGCATTAGAGAGAGCTATAAAAGAAGTTATTGAATGGACAGGTGGATCGTAGAACCATCACATAACATAGTCTTGTAAGCTTCGAGGAAACAATTTAGCCAATAAAGTAAGGTCATCAACATAGTCGAGGCATGCAACATGAAAGGATCGAAGGTGCTCCTAAGGTTCGTCATGGCCATTAAAGGTGGGAAGCTTTGGTGTGATGAAGTTAGGATACGGCGGATAAGAGGAAATAACGGAGTGCAAAGGGGTTATGAAGAAGGAGTGAGGAATTTAGAGATGGTGAGGAATGTGAAGTAGCCTACTGTAATTGGAAAATTTGGGATTGTAAATCATGATATAAAGAATCTAGGTCATGAGCGGATAAAGAGGATCTAGGTTGTGTATGGGAAGTATTGGGAGGAGGGAGGGGAACAATAGTTGTAGCGATAGAAATAGGAAGGGTGGAGGGTGGCGTGGAGGCCATGGGGCCGAGGAGGAACTCGCGAGAGGGAGAGAGGCAACATCTCAAGAATGTTTTGCAGCAAGTAGAGCATTTAGGACATGTGGAATATGCATAAGGTGGTCACGCAAAGCAAAACAAAAGTTAGTGAGCTTGTCAAGTTGCTCTTGATCAACATTGGTGTCTTCATCATATGAGTGTTCACTATCAGAAGCTTCAATGTTTTTAAGAGGAATATGGGTTGAGTTGATTAAAGGATTATCTAGAGGTAGCCATTGGTTTAGAAAGCCTACGGGTAGATGGAGGAAGCTCAACGTGCGTAAGAGGACCAAAATGACCACTACGAGTGATGGGCATAAAAAGAAGGCCTTGAAGAAAGGTAGGGTTCAAGCGTATGGGTTCACCAAATGATTTAATCTAAATTGAATTAAACCTTAATTTTAGAGTAATTATTATAACTAATGATATTCTAATGATAAACTATAGTAAGACACAAGCAATAAACATGCAACAATATAAAACCCTAAGTAAATGAGAGAGGAAGGTGACTTAGCTGATTTAGTGGAAGATGGGAGTGATTTGGAATGGGAAACTGTTGGAACATGCAGAAATAGTGTCATCAAGGCTCACCGAGTGTTGTGAAACTTCAGAAGCTGCACAAGACAAAAGTGCCCATGGGAGGACAAAATCTCTTGGGCGCTAGTGATTGATCTAGTCGTTAGTGTCCACCTAAATACTCGAGTTCGACCTTTTTTGGACTAGAGAAGCTTCGTTATTGATCTTCATTTGTCACTTGTGGTTTCGTTCCAATGTCGTTGGTCATACATGTAACTGCAAAATAGATAACTAGTTACACATGCCCACAAACCACATCAAACCTAATAAAGAAGATGTAGAATGGGGAGTCGTACTAACCTGATTGTCACCTAGAGTGATCTTACGATTGAGCATTGCACTACATCTCAGACTCCATGTAGTTCTTTGTGTATGTGTGTGTAATGATGCCCTAGGTTTCCCTTGTGCAAGTTGCACTATGATGATAGCGGCTAGATCTAGATTTCTCCAAGTATGCAAATGTGTGAGATGGAATAAAATGAACTTCCCCTCCTATGATGTGTGTATGCAGAGTGATGCAACCCTTATCTTGTATGAGTGTGCTAGATGAATGCATTTGAAATGATCTTATGTCTTGATGCAAGCTTAGGTGATGATAGATAATGCTTATAATGCTTGGCCCCTTATTTGATAGCAATAACTACGTGTGTGTGTGTGTATGATTCCCTTGTTTGAATTTCAGTAATTGACAACTAAAAGGTCGACCCAAAGTAATAAAAGGTTCCCAAGAAGTAAAAAGATACCCAAAGGAGTAAGAATAAGATAAAGAGGGCAGAGCTTCAAAGAGGGATAGGAGCGCTCGGGCGCTATGTCCTAACTTGGATGCTAGTAGTGTCTAAGGCCATAAAATATAAATCAATAAAGTTCCAACAGAGCTGTAAGATATGTAAGGCCAATAAAAGTGTAAGAGATAAAGCAAAAGGCCCAAAAGAAGTTGTCAACCACTAGTTTTCTTGCTTAGGAATCATGTATACATTAGTATGCTTTAGGACCTAAAAATGTACCCAAGTGCATAGATTTTGTGTCTACATATTCATTTATTTTAGTGCATTTTGTTTATGCCTTCGTTTGCTTACAATTTTGCTAATACAATCTATTAAATGTCTAAAAACTAGGTTTTTTTCACCCATGTGTCTTACAATTTCATAATGCATGGTTGTTATTGACTATACACTGTTGTTATTAAGTAATGGGTTCCATTCAAACATATTATTTTTTCAAGCATGTACGTTGAACTATTGTTTTATTAATGTATATTCATTTATTTTAGTGCATTTTGTTTATGCCTCCATTCATCGCAAACTCTGCTAATACAATGTAGTAAATGTCCAAAAAATAAGGGTTTTTTCACCCATGTGTCTTACAGTTTCAAAATACAGTGTTGTTATTAACTATACACTGTTATTATTGAGTAATGGGTTCCAATGACCCATTATTTTTTCAACCATGCACTCTAAACTATTGTTTTTTCAAGCATGTGCACGTTGAACTATTGTTTTTTCAATATATATTCATTTATTTCAATGCATTTTGTTTATGCCTCTGCTCACCATGAACTTTGCTAATATGGTGTAGTAAATGTCCAAAAAACAAAGTTTTTTCACCCATGCGTCTTCTAGTTTCAAAATACAATGTTATTATTGACTATACATTGTTGTTATTGAGTAATGAGTTCCATTCAAACCTATTGTTTTTAAAGCATGCATGTTAAACTATTGTTTTTTAGTGTATATTCATTTATTTGAGTGTATTTTTGTATACCTTTGTTTTTCATAAACTCTACTCTGATTTAGTAAATGTCCAAAAATAGGTTTTCTCACCCATGTATCTTAAGAGTTTCAAAATACAATGTTGTTATTTCCTATACATTGTTATTGAATACATACAATGTTGATTGAATATAATTGTCGTCTTCATTTTGTGATTAATATTTGAATATCATCGATTAACTTTATAATGATTGGTTGAATATATACTAGAATTACTAAACATGCATTGAATATACGATTTATAATTTTTTCATTTTGTACTACACATTTAAACTATTAATTTGCATTGAAATTAAAGGATATACATTGAATATGTTAGAGTTAGTTCAATGCATGTTCTTATTACATTGTTATTATTGAATAAATACTTATATTGCCAGGGAGATTACATATTCAGGAGGTAAATGACAATTATCTTTTTAATATTCAAAGAATGTTTGAATATGTGAAGAATGTCAGAAAATAGATAGAATGTTAAATACATGAAGAATGTTTGCATATGTAATGAATATGTGAATCACTTACCCTAACATCCTAGGACTATCTTAATATAAATAAGTGTGTCTTTGTTTATGTGTGTAACTTAATACAACACTATTTTTGGTGCTCACCAATTTTTGCCTCTCCCATAAGCACAAGAAAGACTGAATATACATGTAATTTTGTCATTAAAATGTATGCGTGTAAAGGAAATATTTACAATTGTTTATTCGGTGTACATTCTTTACTTTCAATGTATAAAGATAGTTTGTATCTCATCTTGTGCAATCTTTTTGCTCTTATCACTCTGCATTCCTCCTCTATCAATTCTAATGCGTACTCAATGCCGCATTCAAAGCATTCATTAACTACTAACACCTTTTCATAACACTTGTTTATTCAAATCAGCCATTAACTACTAACATAATTTAACTCGCTTAAATCTTCTTTACATTCTTCATGCACTGAGCACATTCATAGGAAGCACCAAGATTCCATCTATATATTCAATGTGTATTCAATAATTTTAGTTTGTTAATATGCAAAGAAAAACAAAGTCTAAACATGTAAAGAATGTTTGTTTATACATTGAATATATGTAAAGAATGTCCATTTTACATTGAGTATCATTTAACATAAGGTGAACATGGTTCTTATTTTAGTATCTATTTGAATATACACTAGAATTATTGAACATAGATTGAATATACAGGTGTAATGTTGCATTTATTCAACTACAAATGTTGATATTGGTGTTGCTTGCAAATGTGCTCATTGCTCCTAGGTTCATTTTTGCAAATACCCTATTAAAAGAAGGCTTATGAACGAATGTCGTAATAATTGCGTCCTTTGACACCATTAATGTATAGGAAATCAAAATGTTTATTTCTAAAGGTTGATTTAATCTACATATATTTAAACCTTTATTTCAAAGTAATTTCTTGTATCAGAATAAATGATATTTGGGTAACTATATGCGTAGTTCATAAGTAATAAGCATTTGACGATATAAAACCCTAAGCAAATGAGAGAGGAAGATGACTGAGTTGATTCTGCGCAACCTGGGAGTGATGTGCACCGAGTATCTACTTGGATTGGGCTAGAAACAATTGTCACAATGGCTCAATGAAGATTCAGAAGTACATAAATGTGCAGGATAGAAACACCCATAGGAGGATAGGAGCATCCGGCGACGCTAGTGACCGATCTCGGGTGCTCATGTCTGATTAGATGCTTGGGTTATGAATTTTTCTAGTTGGAAGGTCTTCGCTCCAATATTCATTTTGTTGCTCTGAATTTGTTGTTAGGGTTCCAATCGTACCTATAACCTACAAAACAAATGTCTACCTACACATGTCCACAAACCACATCAAATCTAATAAAAAAATATGCAGAATGTGGAGTTGGACTAACCCGGTGGTCACCCGAAGAGTGAAATTACGACTGAGTGTTACACTACATCTCAGACTCCATATAGTTCTCTATGCTTATGTGTGAAATGAGGCCCTAGGTTGCCCTTGCTTAAGTTGCACGATGATAGCGGGCTAGATGTAGATTGTATCGAGTATGCAAAATGTGTGTGATGGAATATAATGAACTCCCCTCCTATGTTGTGTATGTATAATAATACATCCCCTTGTCCCTTGTATGAATGTGCTAGATGTATGCCTTATAGTGCCCTTGTGCCTTTATGCGAAGCTTATGTGATAATAGATAGTGCTCATAGAGAAATGACTAAGTATATATATGTTTCCATTATTTGATTTTCGTAATTGACAACTGAAAGGCCGACCCAAAGTTTTAAAAGGTGACCAAGAAGTAAAAGAGACCCAAAAGAGTAAAAAGAAGATAAAGAAGGGCAAGAGCACCCAGGAGGGATAGGAATGCTTGGGTGCTGTCATTCTAATCGGGTGCTTAGTGTCTCGAGGTCATCAAAAGATAAATCAATTTAAGTGTCCATAGAGATGTAAGATGTGTTTGCCAAGTAAAGTGTAAAGATATCAACCAAAATGCCCAAAAGAGTTGTCAACTACTAGTTTTCTTGCTTAAGAATAATGTATATATTAGTATGCTTTAGGACCTAGAAATGTACCCAAGTGCATAGATTTTGTGTCTACATTTTCCCCCACTTTATGTTGTTGAGTGAATACTTGATAGCATAAAGTAGATAAAATATGTGTACCTTGTGATCCAAAGAGAATCAGAGCAATAGCGTGCCGAGTGGACAAGTAACATGAAGTGATCGTAATATGAAGTGTGGCAAATAGGAAAGGGAGGTATACCCTAGGGGTGAAGTGTATGCATAGTAGCGTGTTATTGGAGCTAGTGCTTGTAGACATGAGTTGTTTCTTGTAAAGATAGACCTGAAAAAGAAGAAAAAAAGAGAAGTCAAAGTCTCGTATGTGAAAAATAATAAGTAACGTATGTATAAGTATGTAAAAGTAGTAGTTAAGGAAAGAGTGCACCTGATGTATGAGAGAGTAAAGGATAGAAAGTTGTCTTGTTTTCTTTGGAGATGTTGTTGGATTTGAGTGTCTTGTTGCCAAAGGTGAGATTTTGGGCAATCTCATTCTAAGGGCGAGTTTTTTGGGTGATCTCGTGTCAAGGACGAGTTTTTTGGGTGATCTCATGCCGAGGACGAGTTTTTGGGCGATCTCACTCCAAAGCGAGTTTTTGGGTGATCTCACGCCAAGAGAAGAGTGTTAGGGAGAGAGGTCTATTTTTCTCTTGTTTCACGACATGTCTCAAAGTGCGCATTATAGATTGGCACGTCCCATTTCAGAATCGATTGTAATTGAATTGTAGTTGATTGAATGAATTCTATAATTGAAGGCAAGTGCATGATACTGTAGATCGTGTTGTAAACTGTTAGAAACTATGTTGAATTGAGAAACTATCTATTTTTTCCCCGTGAGACAAACGCTTAGGTGGGACACAAGCGCCCACATTTGTTCTCGCTCTACTACCGGGCGTTAATGTCCGCTTTGTGTTTTTGTTCCAAGTCGATTCTTGACCATTATGTGACTGTGTGCCTTTTCCAATTATGTACTATGTTATTATGTTTTGGATCTACGAGTTGTTGGAAGGGTGATTTGTTTACCCAATAAATGCCCCCCTCATTTGGGGTGCATGTAACAAATGTAAAAGGATGTGGCCCAAACGAGAGGACTTGATTCTTATATGCATTTATGAGATTGGATACTGCAGGGGGTAGGGGTGTGCATGGTAGAAACCAAGGCACATGTAAACAATATGGACTAGTAAATAAGTGTTAGTGTAAAAGAGTTAGCATGCAATAGAATACAATGTAACAAATAACTATGAAGACAAGAGGGACTACGAAAAGCGGGTTTCATACATGGGACATCGCTCACAATGTCACAAGACAATCGGGGCCAAAGTAGCCAATAACAAACAATGATCAAGCATGACATATGGCATAAAGCGTAAATAATAACAAACAAATAACAAACAATAGAAATCAAAAGGTTACTGAGATAACCATGGTTGTATAGAGTCCAACAAGGAAAGTGCTTCACTTAGTGGACCCCACCCTCACAAAAAGTGCATATCTATGGCGCATGTTCACTAATGGTGTCTTTCCCTATATCAACTTCTTGTCTCGATATTCTAGAATTGGTTTAAATAAGTTGTACACATGAATTACTTGATGATTGACTTTATGAGTATACATTACAACTTTATGGTTTATATGTTATTATCCAACATTAAAAGGGTATCTATGATTTTAAACTAAGTTTGAAATTCATTTGACTTCTTTAGTCTCTTTAATACCTCTACCATAGATAGTACTATGTAAATCTAAGGCTCTTCTTCACGTGTTGCATGTAATGTATAACATTTTATCACTACACAAGATGCCTTGAGATGGGAAATATTGTCAAAGTGAAAAGAGTGTTCATCATGGGATGTGTAGGTCAAAGATAAAATATAAAACAAAAACAACTTTTTGACATGTCAAAATTTCATATTACAAACAAAAAAATGAGGAACTTTTCTTCATAGAGAATATGCCTCTAACTTAAATATGAAAATGTTTAACTGTTGACACCTATAAATGGTCCCTTGCCCTATATTGATACCTATTTTATTTATAGTTAACGTGTTTTAAAACTAGATACTGATGACTTATGTGGTCTATAACCTTCTTTCTTGATCTATATGTTATCCTTTTAAATTTATTTCTCATTACTTGTGTCATGATATATAATGCCTATATGATATTGACATCTTATTAGTACATTTGTATGGTCTTGGAACTACACCTCTTTACCCACTTTTAGTTGGATAGGCCTATATGTATCTTTTTGGTTTTTAGTTTCTATATGTGAGAAGTTAACATGTAAGCCAATATTATTAAATTTAAATTCAAATTATTCTATAAATATACAAGTGTTGCATTTTATCTAAGGATATGTATAATTGAGAAAATCAAACAATAGTTATGATAATTATAATTATCTAAGCTAACATTCTATTCTAGAGCACTTTTAGCGCACAAGTTGAAGTGTTATGTAATCTCTATTTATCAACATCTTTATTCATTCACTATGAGGTCCGATTGTTAAAGGGATAGTTAGTTCACACTAGCCACCCATATCCTAATGCAAGTCCCTAATATTTTCCCCTTACAATCTAGTCGAGGAACATTACAAGAAGACATAAGTAATAGAATGAATAATTAGGGTGAAGAAAAGTAATAGTGGGAGCATGCAACCAAACCTAGAAATTCAAAATTGAGGCATTTAACCATCATTAAAATCATTGGTATTGTTATGGTTGTTTATCACCTTAATAGTCTAAGAAAAACATTTTTATAAGGACTTGGAAGTCAAATATGATTACTTCCATATTTCAATGTGATAATCATCATATTTTTTTAGTTTGCATTTCAATGTCCTTATTATTGAGACAAAATTCATGAAATTTTCATGAAAGATACAAAAGCCTTATGTTTCCCTTGTTTCCATACATTTATGTTTTTGTAATTATATTTACTATATTTAAATTGCTTTATCAAAAGTAGTTTATTTATGATAGTACACTTTGGTAAACCCCAATTGTCTTGTGCCTTTTAAGGCTTCATAGTTTAGTAAAGTTTATTTGTGCATGTTTCATATGGTTTCATCTAGAGGTGAATCCCCATTTTTAAACCTCCCCATGCTTTTATTTTAATGCATGCTCCTATTATCCAATTTTGTCCCTCAGGAAAAATTGGACAAACATGAACTTGCACACTAAGAAATTGGAGGGATCATTCGGCCATGGGAGCTCACATTTTGATTGACGGTCGGGTTGCGGGTGGGCTCGGCAAGAATGGCAATGATGTCGAGAGGCCGAGAAATGAAGGAGGCTTGGAATCAAGATAAGTGAAAATGGGGGCCCACGAAGTTCAAAGACTTCACACTTTGGAGGTTTTACAATTTCGAGTTTCGTTGGACAAACAAGGAAAAAAATAAAAAAGGGCCCAAAAGATTGAAACCCAAAAGTTCAAAAAGGCTCGGGGTTTTGGGGTCAATGATGCCATAGATTAGGGATGGCGAGTCGAACTCCAAAGTCCAAATTTCAGACTTCGGAGGTTCAAAGGTTCAAAGGTCTCAATAGCGTTAGCGGTGAATAGTGCCATGCAGAGGAGGGTTGAAGGTATGAAACCCAAAGTCCAAAATTCAGAATTTGGAGTTTTGAGTTTCAAAGGTTTCATACGCTGGATGGATAAGGAAATCCTAAAATCTTGAAACCAAAAACCCTAAAATCCTGAAATCCTCAAACCCGAAACCCAAACCCCTGAAAACCTAAGGGTCGAAACCCAAAGTCCAAATTTCAAATTGCATTTCAGAACCTTGAACCCCCATTCACAAAAGTCATAACTTGAAATCGAAACCTAAAGTCTGAAATTCAGACTTTAGGGGTTTTGGAGGTTTCACAAACTCAAGCAGATAAATAGTAACATGACCTCCGAAATAGAAAATCCCAAAGTTCGAGAATCTCAAAAGTTTGAAATTTTAGATTTCAGAGGTTACGATGCATTTCAAAGTCCAAAGAAACAAAGCCAACCACTCATATTTATTGCAGAATGGCACCCCCATCTTCAGATGGCCATACATTTTTATTGGGAGCTCGGATTTGCACAAAATCAGACTTTTGGAAATCTCTCAATGTCCTCTACACAACTACGACTAGTTTTCTTAATTTTAGTGAGACTAAGTACTTAAAAATGAAGAAATACAGTTAGCCATTTAGAGGGTGTTTCCATTTCTCACTTACCCAAATGATGAGGTATGGGTTTCCTTTCTTCTTCAACAAGGCAAAGTACAAGGAGGCATGGGTTTTGTAGTGGCACCCATCATTGTTGCAGGTGATTTTAATGCATTTTAGGGTGGTTGAAGAAGGATTTCAGATCCTTCTCTCTCCCTTCTCTCATTCTTCCTATATATTGTAAGGAGGGGCTCATTTCAAAAGGTTGAAAAACTTGTATATGCCCCTCCCTTCTTTCTTTGTCTGTAAGAGATTTGTGGAGATTTCAAACCTCCCTATTGAACATTGTAATGCAAAATATGTGCCTTTGGCCCTAAATGTGATGTATTATATCAACTTTGAGAGCAATAAAATCATATATGTGGATGCTTCAAACCCTCTTTTGTGTTATATTACAACTTTATGATCTTTCATTGCATGCAAGGTTATTGTGTATTGTTGTTGTTTTCATTACAAGGTTCTGGTAGTGTTGTGTTTATTATGCAAGTTATTCAACATCCTTCTTGGTGCATCACCTTCCCTTATAGTAGGTTTTATTTTCATGCATTTTCTCTATCTTTGTCTTTTTGGAAATATTAGATTAGGGTTAGATCTGCAACTCTATGCATTTTGGAGTTGTTGGCACTAAGATAGGATAGGAAGCCAACCTTCTCCGAGAGGGTTATCCCGATTGCAAAGTCCCACACTTTGGGATAACTCCATGTTTGACGAATCACTTGATGCCTCAACCATTCACTTGCAAGCAATCAGGGGTGTTGTGATTTCTCCATAACAACTCCTATTTATGAAATTTAAGATCTATTTTATGTTTGATTTTCTTAATATCTTTTGTACTTGAAATATTTTTGGGCACTTCACTGATGTGAAATTTGGCACTTATCTTGACATTTATCCCAATTATACATAAATTATCGATTTAAGGAACCCTCCTACTATATCACACATCGTAATCCATCTAAGAAACTATTATCTAGCTCATCTCTTCAAAAATCATTGCACTTATTGAAAATAATATGTATAAACTTCTACTTGTCTCATGAGAAATTTCTTTCACACCACGAATAGGTTCGTAGGTCTAAGATATATTTGTACACAAACCTATTAATTTTTATATTTTCTAATGCAAAACTTAACTTAATTGAGGTGGTACCTTTAGTTCGGTTGAGTGGGAAATCATTCAAATGGTCACATGTATAAACACATTTACCATAAGCTACTAAGGACATATATGGATCTTTATTTCACACACTCTAAGAAGGTGAATAACCAATGTTGAAGGATATGATTCCTTAAGAGAATTTTGACATCAATAAACTACTAAAATTTTGAAAACATCTATATTACTTCCTAGATCAACCATAGTGAAAAGTGAAGTATTAAGTGTGTGTTACTAAGTGCGAGGGCCAGATCAAGGGATATATATTTTTAAATTTTATTCTATATCATATGCATCTCATCATAGGGTTAGGATAACTATATGTGGTTCAATATATTTTTGTGGTAGTGGTATGTAACACAACACTCATCACATCAGTGGGGGTATGGTGAGGTAGTCCAACCAAATTATTACTAACCGCTTTTAGGTTTCAAGCACAAAAGTTAGGGTTTTATGAAATGAGAATTCATATCTCAATTTACCATAGTCATTGCATAGATTTAGACCCCAAAATCATACCTCCAGAGATAGGTGAACAATATCCCACAATCCATATCTAACATGCGGGTATATAGGATAAGTTTGTGGCCCTAGAAAAAAATCCACCATGAAGGTGTTTAAACACCCAACAATTTTTGGAAGCACAAATCGAGAGGGGTTTAAACCAGTCTTCTAAAAATTTTAATCCATTTAACTTAACTTGCATACATCATTTAAAGCATCCATTTAACATTCATTAACAAGTGTGAGCTTATTAAGCATGAAACATTCATCCACAAGAACATGAAACAAGATCATACACATGAACACAAGATATAAAGTGGGAAAACCTCAAGGGAAGAAAACCAACTAAACCTCTGCATATATTACTCAACATAAAGGATTTTTTTAGTGAGGCACCAACCCTATAAGGAGCACCAACCCCTAGTTTAGTTGGGCACAAACCCTACAAGGAGCACCGACCCCTAGTTTAATAGAGCACTAACTCTAAATGGAAGCTAAAACCCCCCAAGATGACCAAGAACTAGCTCAACCAACTGAAATAAATATCACTTGAAATACTCGTTACTCCAACAACTGATTGTGATCACTTGTTCAATTCCATCCACTAAAAACCCTCTCAAACAACTCTCTCTCTCCTTCTTCGCTCAAAATTGCACCTTCATATGCTGATTAGGTATAATGAAATTTAAGCCATGTTACTATAATATTCTTAACTCCTCATACTTATTCACATCTCTACTCTATATTCCTCACACCTCTCTTCCACTTTCCTTTAGCTCACTCAAATATCCATCCTCATAACTAGCTCAAATGAGCAAAATAACATGCCTTATATACATGAATCTTGTTATAAACAACCACATGTCAGCTAAGACCATTAAGGTTGGTCATAACAACACAAATACACACTCTACACCATCATATAAATCATACAAAGGGGCTTAATAGGTTGGAATTAGCATACACAATTCAAACTAGCTCACAAGGCCTAAAATAAGGTCTTCGTCTCCAACGGTCACATTATGAACTCTAAGGGCATAAGGAATCATCATCAATAATCCATAAGCTCTAACCAATTTAGTAGCATCCTCTCACAACCATTAATGAGCTCAAGCAACTCAAACCTTCATTTTGAGAAAACACCACTCCATTTGGCAAGCTTCATTCATTAGGTCTTAAACACCTAAATACCACTCCTCGGGAATGAACAAATTCATACATCAAAAAAATTCACCATGGAATGAGTAACATATCCATAGAGATATATCATCACCATCTAGCTTACACGACTCATAACATCATCCAATTTAGGTCAAAAGACCCCAAAAATATTTCTTCATTGAAATTACTCTAACCAGTCCTAGCTCTCAAGAACCGATCTTGAGGAATATGATCTCCATCACCTCAAAAATCACTTCCAAACACTTCCACCAATCGGGATTGGAACACATTACCAGGACCGACACACCACTTCAAGCATTCACATGCCTATGTCACATGTGATTAACTAAACTTACTAACTAGTGTAGTAAGTGGTAGTTAATATAATCTAGGAGGACATATACACACAAAAAATAAATGCACTAAAATAACATGTAAATAAGATAAGTAATAAAAATAAATAAAATAGAAATGCTAATGTGCAAAAAGGAAGAGGAAAGAACTCAATTGATAACAAATGCTCGTGGAAGCGTGTCACGAGAGGAGACTAGAAAAATCGAAGCGGGAATGATGGTGTGCATAAGCTGCCGAAAAGGATGGAGCTGGAGGATCTAGCTAGACTAGAGTGCCTAGAGGAGGACTAGGGCATCTGTAGGCACTCTGGTCTACAATCTAGGTGCCTTGGTCTATGAAAAATATCTGAATATGATCTTCATAGGTCCGAAAGGTGATTTGAAATCCTCATTATTTATCGCGTCAACTTTGTTGTCCTGTGTCGGATGTCGCCGATATCTCAAGATGGAAGAAAGACCTACAAGACCCAAAACAAACATCAAACCCTAAAAAAATAAAAATGCACATGAAGGGGTCAGAATGACCTCAGTTTCCACAATGGTGGACTTACTAATTGAGCATTGCACTACATCTTAGACCCAATGTAGTTCTATGTGCAAGTGTGTGTGAACACGCCCTAGGTTGCTCTTGTGTTAGTCGTAATTTGTGAAGTAGCGAGCAATAACTACGTGTATAAAAATGTAATGGAATGAGTGCATAGAATAAAATATAATCCCTCCCCCTATGAAGTGTGATGTATATGTCCTAGCCTTGTGCCTTGATGATGGAGTTATGTGGATGCAAGTGATCTCTAATGCAATAGATGGATGCAAATCTAGATGGAGTGATAGTAGTAAGTGATGTTAGGTCCCTCATTATGGTCTCATAAATTTATATTTATAGGGTTATCTTGGTCTAATTTTGTAATCAACCATGAAAAGGCTGACCATAAGAAAGATAAAGATGTCAAATGACTAGAAAGAGCCCAAAAAGTGGTGGGAAAGCTCTAGAAGGATCGGGGTGCCCATGGTGGGACCAGGCGCCCGAGGCACCCCCAATACTAATCTGGGCATCCCGATTGCGGCTAAAATAATGCGGGATGATAGAATTTGATTAGGTATATGGGTGTAAGAGGTTCGTAATGACGAAGTAAAATAAAATGAAATGACCAAAATAAGGGGGTTAATTAGTACTCTCTTCTCTCGAGAACCTTCTAAATAGTAGTATGAGACCGGGATAAATAAATGTTTAAAGTGCATGATTTTGTGACTACTTTTCCCCCAATTTATGTTGGTGAGTGGAAATCTCGGTAACATAAAGTAGATAGAGATGCGTACCTGATACCGATGTAGAGTGATGAAGAAGGTGTGCCAAAGGACTAGACAAAGTGTGGAATGAAAAAAATATGGAGGAACATGGAAACTAAAGATGAAAAATGTGCAAAGAAAAATTGATGAGAGTGAACTTAGGGCAGAACACATGTGTAGCTATTGTGGTGTGTAGTGTACATGTATGGTTAGTAAAGCATGTGTGTTGTCACAGAGTGTTGTTGTTGTCGTTTGTTTTTGCCCCCATTTGATTGCTTGTTTCTCATATGGCCGGACCTGCAAGGAGAAAATGATCAAGTAGTCAAATATGTATGTATGTAAGTGTAAAAATGCAATGTAAAAGACACATGTGTATGTAAATGTAAAATACACAAATGTAAATGGAAAAAAATGTAAATGTAAATGTAAATGGAACATGTGCACCTGATCCATGTCGAGAAGGAGAATGTAGAAGGATATCTTGTATTGTGAGTTTTTTGGGCGATCTCATGCCATAGGCTGAAGAAAATTAGGGAGGAAATGATTTGTGTCCTCTAAGCTCTAATTGCTTCCTTGAATGTGTGTAGAGATCTTTGTATCGTCCTAATTTTTGGGTGATCCGACGCCATTGGCCAAAGTAGTGTAGAGAGGCACACCCACTGTAACCTCAAGCCTATAATTGCTCCCCAGAATGCTAAGGACACCATGTCCTATAAAATTCATTTGTGTATGGGGTTCGTAGACTAGTCTAAACCCACTCGTTGTATATAGTTGAACCGAACCAGTGTAGAATCTCTTTATTAGTATGTAAAAACCCCCAAATGGTACCCCCTCTTTAGGGGTGCATGCGACATTGTTGATAGGAGAATACGGCCCCAAAAGAGGGCCAACCATATGTACGATGTAACGTTGAAAAGTGTTTCATAAAAACAAGGTACACACAAACAAGAAGGCTAGCCAAAGATAAGTGTAAACACACATGCATGTAGAAAACAATGTGTAAGTTACTTCAAAACAGTGAAGTATCAAAAAAGTAAACATGCAAGAAGGCAAGTAAGCCGCACAAAATAAGTCAGTAAACACGGGACATCACTCATGATGTCGTAAGACACACAAAACCATCAGGGCCACAAGCAAACAAACAAGTGTGCACACCAAACATAGGGCAAAGCCTACATACAAGAAGCAAACAATGACAAACAAGTACAAACAAACAAAAGAAGTAGTGATGGAAACATGTAATCCTATAAAAAAGTCTTTGCACATGGAACACTGTTAGCATATTATAAAAATAACCAATAGGTCAAAGCATGAATAACCAAGTAATGTAAAGTGCAAAGTAAAAATGAAACAATAACACATGAAAGAGATGAATGGTGGATGCCCCCAACGACCAATGTAGGAAGGGTAGAAAGGCGAGCATCCATGCTACGTGTAAAAGATTTGTATATGTGATCACCGCTAAAAAAGATGTGAATGCACATGTGTGGATGGTACATATAATGACATATAACAAATCAATCTAACATGTCTAAGTAAAGTGATAATGTAAAACACTAGTAAACAAGAGTAAATGCCCCCAAAACAATGCATGTTGTGGATGGACGAGAATGGAATGCAAGATGGAATGATAGGAGCCGTGTGCCCCCCAAGTGAATGAAAGTATATGCAACGAGGTTCATTTTTTCCCCCTCAACGGTCAAGAATGAACCATAAATGAGAATGTGACATCGGGACATGGTCGAATAGTGTGTTGTATCTAACACACTGTGAGGAATGTGTAGGTGTAGTGATGAGATGCGACCTAACGATGATGTGTGTGGACCTTATAGCAAAGCATATATCATGACCAAATGAATGTAAGAGTGATGATTTAGCCTAAGCATATATCACTATAAGATGAATGGATGAGTGATGATTTAGCACTAAGTGTATATCACTACAAAATGTAAGGAGGGTGTGGTGATGTAACCTAAGGTGTAGACCACTAGAAAATGATAGAATAGGTGACGATTTATCCTAAAGCGTATGTCACTACTAGATGAATAGTATGGAGTGGTGATGTAACCTAAGGTGTAGACCACTAGAAGATGATATAATAGGTGATGATTTAGCCTAAAGCGTATGTCACTACTAGATGAATAGTATGGAGTGGTGATGTAACCTAAGGTGTATACCACTACAAGAGGATGGAATAGGTGACGATTTAGCCTAAAGCATATGTCACTAGCCTAGGAATGTTGCATGGTGAAAGGTCGAGTAGTAAATGTGTAAGGTCCATTTTATTTGTAAACCCTCGACAGTCAAGTATGGACTGAGGAAATAAAGTGTGTCATCGGGTAGTGGGTGCAATGCATAGAAGACAATGTAGTATATGTAATGATAAAAGTTGACCATGTGATGAGTGAAATGTGTAAGTACGCGATATATAGAATGTAATGCAAAAAGAGTAGAGTGTGTAAAATGAAAGGTATAGAATGGTATGTAGTGTATGTAGATGGACTAGTAATGTAGTATGTTGGATGACATAATGCTAGACTTCTATATGATGAATCTTGGTAGAATATGTATGAACATGTGTGGTTTAATATGTATGATATGTAGATAAGTTAAATAATGCATCATGTAGGATAAGTAGTGTAGGATGTAAAACGTGTAGACAATGGTGCATGCCTAATGATGACTATCATAATGTAGGATGTGTAAATACGTAAATGTCAAAATGTTGTAGACTAAATGTAGAATGTAAGGTGTATGATGCGTAATGTGCAATGTGTAATGCCTATAGTGCAACGTAAGGTTAGTAAATAGTATGTATGATGCTAGTAATATGGTAAGGGAGGCTCTAAAGGCAAGATATATGCAACCTATATGAGATGCATAGATGACAGTGTAAGTGCATGCGGTGTGGAAATGCATAATATAATGTAATATCATGTAGTATGTAGGATGAATAGGCTATGTGATGAATATAAGAAAGCATGGTGTATATGAGTGACAAGCCCAATATGTAAATGTGATGAAAACTAGTAGGAGACACAATATGCAAGGAATATGCCTATAAATGCAAGGTAAACAATGTAAATGTATATGATGATGAAGATACCCATGTAAGGAATGTAATGTAAGGTATGCAGACTAGCAATATGTGTATGATGAGTGTATGTAATGTGTATGATGAACATGCAAAGTGCATAGACAACTAGTGTGTGATATGCAAAGGGGCGACGAAATGTAAAAGGTAGTATGTATGCTAATATGCTAGTGATATGTATGGTATTGATGTGCAGTGTGTGAGGTTCATGTGTCATAATCCCTCAACATTCAAGTGTGAACCATAGCACCAGAGTGTGTCGTTGGGTAATGACCGATGCAAGTATGTTGTGAATATGTGAATGTGTGGTAATGTCAGATGACATATGCACCTATGCTAATGTGATGATGATGGGGGGATGTGTTAGTACTATGCCCCCGAGTGTACACAAGATGAGTAATATGATCATGTAAATTCATCAAGAATATCGTCATGGTCATTATCGAAATCATATGGAACAACGCAGGAAACTTGATAAGCAATCGTCTCTAGTTGGTCATTCAGATAACCATGACCACACAAAATTATACATTTCCATGGCATATTGTTCATCAAGTAAAGGGAGGTAATGGAAATCCATGAGCATACCAGATAGTAAAATTAGGTGAGTAACAAAGAAAGGAGCTATTGCAAATACACACAATACCAAATGGCATAGGAAAATCTATATCAGTATGAGCGGGGTCAAGTGTGCCTCAATATAATCTAGCCAAGAGTGGCCGAGAGTAAGTGGAGAAGAAGTATGATAATGCATAAGGTGAACAACAAGATGGAAAACGTGAAGTCCATATGCAGATATGAGAATAACATATCCATGATACAAATGTGGATCGTATAAGGGAGAATGGAGGTCCTCAAAGGAAAAACCAAGCAGAGAAGACCTTTGTATGAATAGGTGGTGGCATTGTAGAAAGTGTTAAGTGGTATGTGTTCCCAATAAGAATCATTTATAAAAAGTGTGCAGGTGAAGGGAGGCAGTGATAGTGGACGAGACACACACGATGGAGGAGTGGGTGATGAACCAACACGAGAGGTCCTGGAATAGATCTGTATAAAGTACTATAGCATTTGTAACAACGGGGGATGGTGATGAAGTGGAAGGAACAACATCAACCATACAAATAGTAGCTTTGGAGTTATGTGGAGCTTCAATAGATTGTGGCCTAATAACACAAGATGGAGATGTAGGAGTGAATATTGTGTCAAGAGAATCATCTATATATGAGGCAGGAGGACTATTAGGTGAATGCAAATGAGAAGCATCTTGTGGTTCGGAAATGATAGGAGATGTAGCTATGTAATTAGGTTGAGGATCTTGTGCCTCCTCTAGGACCCGTGCTAAAGTATGAGGATCGATGGTACACATATAAGCAACAATAACGTCATCTAGAGCTTTATGATCTATGTCAGAAGATGGAAAATGAATAAGCGAAGGGCAAGGTTGATAACAAGAGGAATCAATTGGAGTGTCAATAAAGGCATGACAAAAACTATCAAACTGCAGAATGATTGGAGATATAGAAGAAGTATCTTTAGCCATGATAAGACGTCGGGTTCACCAAAATGATTAACTAAAATTAACTAAGTAGTGTAGTAAGGGGTAATTAATCTAATCTAGGAGGACATATAAACACAACAAATAAATGCACTAAGACAACATGTAAATGAGATAAGTAATAAAACTAATGAAAATAGAAACCCTAATGTGCAAGAAGGAAGAGGAAAGAACTCGAGATAATAATGATGTTCGTGGGACTCTGTCACAGAGGAGACTAGAAAAATTAGAAGCATGAATGACTATGCGAAGTGCCGAAAAGGATGGAGCTAGAGGATCCAGCTAGACTAGAGCGCTGGAAGAGGTATGGGGCGCCTGTGGGCGCTCGGTTTGCAATTTGGGTGCCTTGGTCGTGCAAAATCTCTCGAATCTAATCTTCATAGGGCTGAAAGGTGATCCAAAATCCTTGTTTTTATCACATCAAATTTGTCATCTTGTTTCGGATGTCGCCAATATCTAAAGATGGAAGAAAGACGTATAAGACTCCAAAAAAAACATCAAACCATAAAAAAATGCATATAAAGGGGTCAAATGACCTCATCTGCCACAATGGTGGACTTACTAAGTGTTACACTACATCTCAGACCTGATGTAGTTCTATGTGTAAGTGTGTGTGAACATTCCCTAGGTTACTCTTATGTCAGTCATACTTTGTGAAGTAGTGAGCAATAACTCTGTGTAGAAAATGTAATAGAATGTGTGCATGGAATAGAATAAAATTCCTCCCCCTATGAAGTGTGATGCAGATGTTCCAGCCTTGTGCCTTGATGATGGAGCTATGTGGATGCAAGGAATATCCAATGCAATAGATGTATGTAACTCTAGATGGAGTGATAGTAGTAAGTGATGTTAGGTCCCTCATTATGGTCTCATAACTTTATATTTATAGGGTTCTCTTGGTCTAATTTCATAGTCAACCCTGAAAAGGCTGACCACAAGAAAGATAAAGATGTCAAATGAATAGAAAGAGCCCAAAAAGTGGTGGGAAAGCTCTAGAAGGATTAGGGCACCCATGGTGGGACCAAGGCATTCATGGGCGCCCTAGTACTAATCTAGGCACCCTAGTCGAGGCTAAAATAACGCAGGATGACAAAATCTGATTGGACATATGGGTGGAAAAGGTTTGTAATGACAAAGGAAAATAAAATAAAATGGCAAAAATACAGGGGTTAATTAGTACTTTCTTCTCTCGAGAACCTTCTAAATAGTAGTATGAGATCGGGATGAATAAATGTCTAAAGTGCATGATTTTGTGACTCTGACATGGAGAAAACCAATCTACCATACATGCTCCATCATACCTTCTTGACAAACCTAATAGGGCTAATTATGCCATTAGGACTTCAACCAAAAGACACCTTAGTTGATCATACCAAGAGCATAATCACATCACATAAGACCTCTACCAACTATCCAAGCTCACACAATACTGCAACACTATGCATTTCAACCAAAACCCTATCAAACCTTCATGACTGGTTTTAGCCCTTTAGGTAAAAGTGGTAGGACACACTAGAGGCCCTATTTCACCAATTTCTTGCCTTTGAACCAATCCAAATCACTTCATGTAAATTTATCAAATTTCCAAATCTATATCCCTCACTAGGTCTTTCACCATGAACATGCAACTCAATTTCTGTATCAACAAATCTTCATAAAATAAAGGTTTTTGTACCTTCTCATTACACTTGGAACCTAAAACCACCACCAAAATGATCTCGAAAAGTCATCCAAAAGCTTGGGTCATCACATTATCTTGCTCAATCCATTTCATTCCCATACTAATCATTTTTCCTCCATTGCTCTAGAACTAGGGTTTAGGGAGGGTATAAACTTGCTTAGCTTGCTAACAATGGTTCATAAAAATATGACAACAAAATGAAACCATTATTTTTGTAAAACATTTTTAGCTCCATGCCCTAATATCCACCAAAGGCTTGGGTTCCCATGCACAACTAGCACATGTGGGTGAGCATTCAAAGTTGCCTATCAAGATGGGAAATGTAAATTTGAGAGCTCAATAGAGCTCAAAACACTTTTTCTTGCTTTCCTTTTAGATTCCCAACCTCAAACTTGGTCCACACCTCTACAATGACCTTCTTCATGACCTCTAATGCACATCCATGCTATGGTACCTTTGAAACTTGTCACACACCATGGTTTTCCCATGAATCCTTACATTGTCTTCAATGGCTTACTTCCTAAGGACCTTGAACATGCATCTTATACCTGAATTATGACCTTGTAGACCTTCCACACCTATCATACAATGTCAAAATATATTCCACATGTTTTCACCGACTTACCTTAGCATGTTCTCGCTCCATACTTCATTCTATGCATACACTACTAGGTCAGGACTAGGCCTAGAATGGCTTGTTTCAACACATGACTCTCATGAACTGACCTGTTATTCACCTTGTGGACACCAATACGCCTCTAAAACAACTTGTTGAACATATAAGACACCATATCAACCTTTAAACATCCTTTGGAGCCCATACACCACACTTATCTTGCAAGAACCATGCACCAAGAACATGCAAACACACCAGACACCATGCTTTACTTCATCACACTACTAATAAGCCTTCATCTTATTTGATGAATGCCACCTCATCCAAACACCTATGCCACCTAGACACCTTTTCCATAAATTTCACTTGACATTAATGAAAACAACACTTGACACAATGTCCAATAAACTTATCTTATACGTAGTCCAAGATCCTAATGTTTGATAGACACCCTAATTTTCTTATGTATGCATGTTGAGAAATTTGTTCCATAGTTTGGATATAGATGTCTAGTTAATTTCTCTAACCCAAAGACCCTAAATGTAATTTCATTGATTATCATTGGTAATTTTGTTGGTAAATATAAGGGTGGCATAATTTAGAACTATTTGGTTTGTTTATTTTAGTTTTGAATTGTCATCATTAGATGATATATTAATTTAGGAACAAAATTATATTTTTGTATTACATTTTCTAAATCCACTTATATATCAAATTTCACAAAAACCTAGGATTTCATTCTTCACTCCTAGGGTTTCGATTTTATATATTATTTTAGGACTCTTCCTCTTACCCCATTAGTTTTGGTTAGAGTTAGGTTATTACATTGAAATTTCCTATTCTTGTCTCATCTAGTGGAAACCCTAGATTACATATGGTTGTTTTAATGGATTATTTTTATGGAAAATAATAAGGCATAATTGAGGACAATAATGAATTATATGATTAATTAAATGAATCTCATTATTTGATCAAAGATAGTCCATGCAGTGTTATTCACTCTTTTCCTAAGGTTAATCCTAAAGGTGGTACAAATAGAATCTATGCATGGTATTACCTTATATGGTAGGGTTACCCCTCATTAATATGACACGTGAAACCAAATTACATCCCTTAAATCCTATCTTAAGTATGGAACATCCCCAAATGAACCTACTTATGTTCCTTTAATTGAATTTTAATCTTTACATTGTATCGATTGACGACCTTACAATCCACGTTGTGCACATGAATTCATAACTAAAAACTTCATGATAAGCTCATGACATGTAAGAAAAACCCCTTTGGATAACAATGCTATTTTTTGTGATGCTATTCATTCATGTACTCATATTGATTAAAAAACCCATGGAAAAATATCTCTAAATTCCACTTAGTAGTACACCTATTGTAGACACCTAAATTTGGTAATTAGGTGGCACTATCTTATTCCCTCATAAGGCTTATAAATAATTTATATCCTTTCACTTCATTGCTCAAAAACCTATATGAATAATCTCATTGCACATAAACATCATAGACCTCATGTTATACTTATGTGAATCTCTACTTGTTATCCCTCAACAATACCATGTAGATCTAGACAAAATAATCATACAATGATGTTCGAAGAGGGATAATGGTAAAATTTTTTATTTTTATATTATTTACACTTCTTGTTTACCTTAGAATGAAATCACATCTTGTGGAATAGTATAAAAATAAGTAAGGCACACACATTTACTCACTTGACATTCTCAAGAGCTCCTCTAACAATTACCAATCAATTCTAAAGTAAAGTTGCCCTAATCTTCCTTAAATCAAGAGCATGCATTATGAGCAATATTCTAAACCGAGTTAAGTCAAAATCATTTCAAAGTCAAATAAAGTACTATCAATTAATTACATTCCAAAGGGCACTTGAGGGGTTTTTTTCTTACAAATATCAATCTAAAAGCACTCTATTCTAGTACTTTATTTTAGAACTCTATTCAACACTCATGAAGGGTACATCTAAAGCATACTTAGTTATCCCGCTATTGGTGTTGAGGCACAAGGGAAAACATAGGGGAAGGGAACTCAAGACTTGCATTCATTATGTCGCAAGAAATATGAGAGCTAAATGGAGTTTGAGCCCCTCATTTGAATAATGTAGTGCCACAACTTGGTCAAAATCAATAAGGGATTGGTGACCAATAATAATGTAACTCAAACACACACTACTTTTTTAATATAATGGGAACTTGAGCATTAGTGAACGAAATTAGGGTTTTGATCTCTACATGTGCATGTATGAACATTCATGAGTAAGAAAAAGTGTAAGATGTAATTAAATATGAAGATGAAGCAACCTAGATCAAAAAATAAGTGCGGAACAATGTCAAACATTAACATGAAATAAGATAATTGGTATATGCTAGTGCATGAATGTGATGCTACTATTCGGGAGGGTTCGGAGCTCCATTTCGTAGATGAAGCATATTCAACCTATGCACAACCCATTTGATACTATTTCAGAAGTTGAAGGTGAGGAAGAGATACTTAGGAAAGGTAACAAAATTATTTGGTGAATTTACAAAGATTGTTTCAAATGATCTACCCAATGGATTGACACCGATGAGGAGTATATGTCATCAAATGTATTTTATCCCTAGATTGAATCTACCAAACAAAGTGGCATATAGGTTAACACCATAAGAACATGTAAAAGTGAAAAAACAAGTTTAAGAGTTGAAGGATAAAGGATTGATTAATGAAGTTTGAGTCCAGTGAAGTACCAACAAAATTTATGCCTAAGAATAATGGTGAATGGGGAATGTGCATATAGAGCAGAGAAATACAAATGATCATGATAAAATATAGGTTTATATCACTATGGATGGATTATTTGATGGTTTTCTCGAGTGGTGTAAAGTATATCTCAAAGATTTACTTGAAGAGTGGTTATCACCAAATTCACATAGTGAAGGTGATGAATGGAAAACAAGATTCAAAACATAAAAATAAATTTATGAATGGTTTATTATGCTATTTGGATTAAAAATGCACCAAGTACATCCATGCATTTTATGAATGAAGTCTTAAAGCCATATTTAGGAAAGTTTGTGATAGTATACTTGGATGATATTTTTATTTTTAGTAAGTCAAAAGAACATTTACATCAAGTGTTCACAAGATTACAAGATGAGGATTTACTCATAAGTTATAGAATAAATATAGTTTTCTAAAGGAGGAATTGATATACTTGGGAATATTTATTTACTCGTAAGGTTTAAAAATGGATGCAAAAAGGTACATCTGTAGTTGAATGGTCTTCACCTAGGAGTACTTGTGAGGTGCATAGTTTTCATGTTCTAACAAGTTCTTACAATAAGCTCATCAAAAAATTTAGTGGTATATATGTGTAACGATTACATAAGTAATACAAAAGGATAAGTTATTCATCATTAGTAAGGTAAGATAAACCAAATACATATTAAATGGGTTGAGTTTGTTTTGATTATACCAGTTGTACGAGATAAACAAGCATTCACGCAATGAATAATGCAAAAATGTAAAATAGAAAAGAATACAATAAAACAAAGACACAAATTTAACGTGGTTCACCCAAATGGGCTACGCGTCCACTTGAAAAAAGAGCCAATCCTTTTATTTGGTCCCAGCCAAACTCTCTCTCACAGTGCCACTAATATAATGAGCCTCATACATAACATGACCCTTTAAAGATATTAGGGTTTTTATCATTTTGGGGAAACATAGAAAACCACCCGTTAGATCTGTGACCTAATAAGGAACGGTCTAGATTTCACAATGCATAAATATATATAAAATGTGGCTTACAAGGGTGCTGCCCTTGAACCCCCACCGGGGCATGTGGCCCTTGGACCTGCGAGGGGAGCAAAGCCCCCTTGCAACCCCTGTCGCTATCAAGCTCCACAACTAACTCGAGTTATTATAGCATTTTTCATATGTGTTACCAACGACAACTCTATTTCATACCCAACATTTATGTCTACCATGTGCATAGGCTCAAAGTATAGTATTTCTTATCTATGTCACACACATTTTGCACTATGAAATCACTAACACTAGTTGGGAAATTCAATTTCTCCTTGGAGTGTTCTTGGTCTTTGAATTTCACAAGATCCTTAGGTTTCCTTTTTTGGATCCTTATTCTTTGGTTCTTTTGACACCTCTTTCTAGCAGGACAAACATTGTCATGAAATAGTCTTTCAAGTGCATAGGATTCCTTATTATAGATTCATGCTAGAATTTCCTCCATAACCACATCATCCTACAAGATTTCCCTCTTCATCAACTTGATGGATCACTCCATTCCTTAGTGGTTGAATGGAATTAGAAATTATGGGATAGATCTCCCTTTACTTGTTCCCAATCGGTTGTCTCTTGTCTTGTTTTGCATAGGAAATATAATATACACACCCAAGTTGTTAGTGTGATGTATAATGCATTTACCCATAAGTACAATGAAAGTGAATTTGGCTTCAGTCCATACTTATTCATATGTGCACATGTGGGAAATGAGAAATGTGCTACTATCATAGCTTCACAAATCTCCTTTTCATTGCTCCTCTCAAAGTGACTTGAGAATGCCTCCCATATGCTACTCCAATGAGATAGTAATGTATGATGGGTCACCACCACCGACAAGTGTGCTCTTTAATATGTAGATAAGGGAATCCATCCTCTCTTCTTCCTTAGGTAGGCATGTTTCAAGGTCCAACATTTATGCACATGCACATTGTCCCATCGTACTTGGGAGTTTCACTAGTCTTCCTTAGATGATCTTGAAAAATCTCTTCGTGGGGTAGGCACACATTTCTTAAGAACATGTTCTTTAAGGGGTGAGTACTTAGGCTTACATATCTAAGGGGACACGTTCTCTACCTTAGCCTTATATGGGGTTATCTAAGCCAATATTCCTCTCAAATACACTACATACTTTCTCTTTAAATATCCATATCTCATACTAGTGAGCTCGTAGGCCTCTTTAACCCATATGTTATAAGAATGATTTGTAATATCTTAAGAAGACACATTGCTCTCCCATGTGAGACACCCTTTATGATTTGGTTTAGCCTAGTCTCCTCCTCACATTGTGGGCTTATAGATGTTGTTGATGTCTTCTTCAACATTCACCATCTCCACAAAATGGTGGTCCCTAGCTTGAGTCAAGAGGTATGATCATCAAATGCTCACCAATATTGAAGCTTATATAACACTTCTTGAAGCACGTATCAACATTGTTCTCAAAACACCACGATATTCCTAAGAAGGCAGAGTAAAAATATTCCTTTTAAAGTTTGATGACCTCACAATATTATTTGAACTTGGATCCCGTAATGTCCAAGATTACTCCTATAAGCATGTGTTGGTCATCAAATAGGACTTCACGAAGCAGCAAGTGGGGGACAAGAAGTCCCTCCTCTTTAATGGGAGAGGTTCCCTTATTCCAAAACGAACCTATTTACACATATACAAAACATGATTTTCTTGTGGAACTTGGATATTTACGAAAGTGTTTTCTATAAGGATCATCAATTACAAAAGGACCGAGGAATGAGAAAACGAGAACGAGCGTAAAGGCACCATTTAGAATTATAGATGATGTGAGTAATTCTTTATGCATGTGAAGGTACAGTGAATTGAAACAAGATCATTTGTATCATACTAATAAGATGAAATTTGAAAGACACAAAGTTCTATCAATAACATCTCTGCAAGAATACAAAGCTTCTTAATATAATATAGACAAATGATCTTAACAAGATTAAATGAAAAGCTTAGGGATAAAAGAGATCAGATAGACGAAGAATGAAAAGCCCTTTTGTATTGATTTCTTTATGATTTATTTACACTTTCAGAAAATAAGCCAAGTTCTTTTTTTTTTTTAAAATGGTGAGGAGAGGCCATTATATAGTTTACAATTCAAGACTCTCAGTAACTACTTCTTTTAATCGAAGATTAGTTAAGGATTGCCACTTGCAATACCTCAACTTATTACAATAAATCCGAGAAAAAGAATTAGAAGAGAAGAGAGGAATAAGGAGAAGAAGACAGGTGCTTATGACTGGGAGGGACCCACTGACTTCAAAATCCACCGCCTGAATCTCTTCAACGCCTGGCTATGTCTGCTCACGCCACGTGTATATTGGTCAATTCACTCGAATTAGGGTTGAAATGAGAGTTCCGCATGAAAGAAAGCATGTATCCGCACATTACGCACATTGAGATTGGGAAACCACCAGCGAAAGCCAAACCGTTGTCATGAATCATCTGTGCCATTGGCGTAGGGTTTGTGTCTGTCATCCTCGACCAAAAATCACTAAAGTCAAGATGGCAAACTTCACTTGTCCCGATATCGGGGGCAGCGGACTCTAGTGGTGAGATTTGTTCTTGCCCTGAAATTTGATCTTCATGTTGGTAGTAATTCGGAGGGCCGAGCTGCAAGCTAGACTCGGGAAGGAATTGCAGAGGGAAATGGATACGCGCGCAGAATTTAGATTGCAAAGGTTCGAGCAAAAGATAGCAGGAAAGCAGTGTGCGGGTTCGCTCGTTATATAGCCGTTTAGAGAGAGAGAAAGGCAATGAATGCACATTTAATACATACTAATTTGAAAAGCAAGGTATTCGGGTAGAGTGGGAAAAATTAGCACAAATAGCACTTTGGTTTATTTGGGACATGTGGGACGCGAAGCTATGAAGCGCGTGGCACGCGGCTCCGGATTCAGCGCGAAGCGGGAAAAGACGCACAATGCTCTTGGAACATGCGGACAAAAAGACGTGAAGTGACGCGGCTCACTTAATCGGACGAAAATGGAATAACTGGTTTGGGTGAACTTGGAACATTTGGGACAAAAAGTTCTGACGGGCCTGAAAAGAACAGACTTCGGGTGAACCGGCCGATCGGGGAACAGAGGGCCCAATTGAACTTGGGACACGCGGGACAAAAATGTCCGACAGGCCTGAAAAACACACAAAATGACCCAAAAACATGGATTTTCTCAATTTCTTTGGCTTTTCACATTATCAGCACAACAGAAAAAGACACTTAAACTCAAAATTTTAAATTTTCACTTTCTTAAGAGCGGGGAATTTTGAGTGGACAACAACATGCCAAGTGGAATAACCCTTGTCTTGTTAGCTATAAATAGTGTGTTTTGTGTAGGTTCATGTGGCAGTCTTCCCATGTATGTCCATGCATCCTTGGTGAGTATATTAACTTCTATACTAGTGTTAATAAGGATATTGCACATGTTTTGTCCATTTAGGGATGTATCTAATAGTATATCGCTATCAAAGCTACACTTTTCCACCATCAATTCCCAACCTCCACCTTGCTCTTACATTGGGGTTTCTACTTGAGGACTTCTTCCATCCAGTCCTTTATAAGGGTAACTACACCTTCATATTTTTACAAGTGAAGTATATAAATTACCTCTTTGACTTCTTTTTTTTAGGTCCTTTTGAGCCTCTACTTTCATGCATGCCTTAACCTAGCACACAGTTTGGATTTCTCTTTGTAGTTCTCTTAGGATTTCTTGATATTTTTAGAGAAGTAACTTATGTCCAGCTTCCATAGCCTTAGTGATGAAGTACTTGAGCAAATTCTTGGGGAAATTCTGCTCTTTTGGGAGTGAGTATACCACCACACATTGTTGCACTTATTTTTAGTTTTACCCTTAGTTCAGGGTCAATTTTAAGGGTCCATGCCCCAATCTTGATCATGCTTGCACCCTTAGTTAAACCATTTAGTCTCTCGGTTCATCTTCTTGTATAGTTTTGGATAGTCATTTATCTTGTGTGCTCCCTTATAATGACCACACATCAAGAACTTGGGGCGGTTGTGCTAATAATGAATTGGGTCGTTGACTTCAGAATAACTTATGTGGGAAACCTTCTTCCTCCCCTTCATCCTCCTCTACCTTGTTGGCCTCTTCCACCACCATAACCTTGAGTTGGTTAGGTAAGTGTAACACTTGCTTATAGTGTGCCTCTTTGGATTCTTCTATGGCGCCACATTTTTATATGATGGATGATTATATCTTACACCCAACACCACATTGATACTTTAACTTTTTTTCCCTATGAAGTACCTAGAAATATTGTACATCATGTTCCCCATTACAAATATTGTAAACCTTTTCCATAAGGCACACACCCTTCATTGGGCAATCATTTCTCGTATACCATTCCACTTAGAAATCTAGGCACCATAGTTTGGAAGTGTGGAGTTATAAATTCTTTGGGCCATGTTGGAGATTTGTGCTCCAAGAATGGGCTTACTCCCATGTCTATGCTTCCTACTTTTTTACACCTAGCGTAACTTCCAAGGCAAAACACAAATATACAAAGGTGTTCAATGAGATTATGCACCGAATGACATCAATAATCCACCTAAAACCATTGTGCATGCTTTACCTGGATAGAGTTTATATGATAATTTTGATATCATGGTTTTGAACCTCGCATCATACACATGCACACTCTCAAATGAGACTTGTTTGATTTCTTTCAAAATCAATAAAAAAATTTGTTTGGATTTCGGAATGTAAAATTCTTCCATAATCTTCCTCCGAGTAGGTCATAGTACACTACTGCTTTATGAAGGGTCATATTTTCTATACCATGTAAGTTTGCGATCCAAAAGATTAGTGAAAATTTGACTTTCCTTCCTCTTTGGTGTTGTGATTCCTTTCGTGTGTGTTGTATTATCTCACAAGAATCCACATGGTCAACAAAATTATCTATACCTCAATACTATGTCAACTTCAATGATTGATCATAAAAATAAGGTTACATGGGTACTAATGGGTTGGTTATGAGCTGGTGGGTTTTGGACACAAGGGTTCTCCAATCGGGGATTCTAGGGTGGAGGATTTTGGACACATTGTTTTTGAATAAGTGGGTTTTGGGTAAGGGGTTTACCATGGGATGACCTTGTGTTGGTGAAATATTCGATGCTCCTATGGTGCTTTGGATGTTGATTTTATAACTCATTGTGTACTCATTCAAGCTTCTAACTAATAATAGAGCGTATGAGATGACTTGTTATAACAAAAAAATTGTCATGAATCCTCATGAAATAACTTTATCTTATATTGTTGGTAATATTATTTGATTTGGTCTATTAGTCACAAGATTCCTACATTCGATGGTGGTGGGAGTAGTACATGCCTTCTTCCATAACCACTTAAAGACATGCGATCACAATCCATCTCCTCGGGTGGGGTAGACTCTCCTTTAACGCCTTCTGTGGTAGTGGGCCTCCCTCCATCGTTTGAGGTCATTGCAACATCCACACCATACCAAGTGCTTGCAACAACCATCAAAAAGTTCTTCCTGGTCGTATATGCACCTTTTGAGTTTTCTCTCATCCTTTTCCATCTTGGATTTATCCGACACCCTGCCAAGCTCACTTCTTACGTGCACTCTTTCCAACCACCATCTAATAGTGGTGTGAGTAGGTATTTGCATCCAAATGGGTAGCATATCAATACCCCAATCTAAAAACAACATCTTGATGTGAAAAGGTAAAGAGTGAATGTATGCGCCCCTGGCGCACATGAACAAGTACTTAGATTCTTATGGGTATAAATACGTCGATATCGAAAACTCAAGAAAATAGATTCCTATGGTGCCTTCACACCACACATAAAAACACACATCCACACTTCATTTGTATTTTTAAATACCTTAAGATTCTCTCCAGTCAAGGATACTTCCTTCCAATATTACTTTGCTTCAAGTAGTGAGTAACAATATTGCGATCCATTCATACAAATGACGAGGAAAATCACAAAATAATATTAAATACCGAGAGTCATCCAAATTCTCATTTACTCATTTCCTTTGATATTTACCTTTAAAACTTTGATGGTTTTACACGTGGTATTATCCTTGTTCATCCAACCAATTTTCTATGAGCTCAAGCGTTATTCTCTCCGACATTTTCCATTCCCTTAATGAGAAAGGTCCCAACAATATAACCAAAATGTTGGGGTTTCTAAGCCTTCCCACACATTTAACATGAATCATTTTTGACAATACCAATTAAAATGACTGGATTGACAAGAAATATGCTCTCCTAAAATATAGCGCAAAGAAAAAAATTCAAAAAAAGTGATTTTTAGAAAAAGTGTAGATTTTGCTATTTTTGTATGGAAATTTTTGAATTTTTTTGAATTTTTTATGTTATCAATTAAAATGATCTTCTCAATGAAAAATGTTGTCCTCCCATTTTTTTCTAACATCATTATTGGCCGACAACAAGGAAAAATGCTACCCTCATGGATGTTCCTGCTCGGTAGCTTTTTTGCATTGCACGCACAAGGTCACAAGGTTACCCCGCTTTTAGGGGTAAGAAGGGGTAGAGAAAATGCCTCGAATGCTCCTATAAGGTCCCAAACCAATCATACACTTCCTTTTAACCCACAGGTGTGTTGAAACATCACATAGGATCTCCTCCATGCGCTCACCCAAGGCACACTCTGTACACTCGGTCCTTGGTATTTCAGGGAGCGGAAAGCACTCCATAATGTTGGGAATACAAGACTGCGGAATAGTGCTATGATTTAATAACAAACAAAATCATGCACACAGGATCTAAAAAATTCCCCACAAAATCTATAGCAGTGGAAGTATAAACTAGAATAATCCAAATCACACAAAAGTACACACACATAACAAACATGTACCGTGGTTCACCCAATGTGGGATACGTCCACCAAAGATAGAGATCTCATATATATAATATAACAAGAGATTACAAACCAACTCTTCTACACAAGAGTACATGTATCTCTACAAGAGTATCTCCTCCTCCCAGATCTCCAACCGGATCTTCCTGAGTACACTAAATTGTGCCTCCATACCACCACTTGTGTCTCCTCCAGATCTCTAACTAGATCTACCTGAGTGCACTACAACCGTGCCTCTCAAACATAACCAGATCTCACATACCTGAAGCTACCCTACATCTGCCACTGTGCAACCAAGCTCTCACTGTATTGTGAATCTGCAAACAAGACCTCTAGAAAGATCTACCAATGTGCAACCCTAACCATGCACCAAGAAGTAAGTCTCTCCTCCATCACTGCAACAAACTACAAACATGAAGACAACTTCCTCTACCATGCTAGATTCCTATGGATCAACAATACAACATGATCTCATGGATCTACAATACAAGATCTCACAACATGTGGATCTACAAGAATGAGCAATAACAAGATCTCACAACAACCTGTGGATCTAACAAGAAGAAACCCTAAGTGCTTTGCATACTATGCAAGCCATTACATGAGACTAAACAATACAAAGGAAATACAATAGAAGATAATACCATCTTCTCACCAATAGTGTACCTGCACTTTCCTTCTATTCAACTTCTCTCCATGAAAGCTCTTGTCTTCATGTAATATGCTTTTTCTTCTTCTTCTTCTTCTTCTTCATCCTTTCAACCAAGGATTATGCTCTTCTTCTCATCAACTCATCTAACTCTCTCTAACCCTAGTTTTCTAGCTTATATAAGCTTAGACAAACTTAGGGCAACTTAGCCATGAAATTACATCCAATAGATTTTCTTTAAAACAAAAACAATATTAAAACCCGTGACTTAAAAATAAAGTGCTTCGCATAGGTAATCGCACCGGTTAGACCTAACCGCGGTTGGTTCCTCCTTTTCCTGACCGACGTCGGTCCCACTGTAACCGATGCCGTTACTATATTTCTAGTCACTTTCCATTGCATGCTAACTGTGAAGCAATCTAGCTCCACAACCTAACACATAACACTTGGCGTTAGCAACGTGATTATAATTGTATATGAAAAAAGGAAAATTACTACACATGATATTACTCAAGCATGCCAAGAACTAGATTAATAACAAGGTTGATAACAAAAATAATTCATCTTCATTCACTTAGAATAGAGTTATATAGAGCAGACATTCGTGGCTTAAATCCACTAGAGTCTAAACCTAGTTTTTAGTAATGTACTCCTAACAAAAAAATATTTACTAAGCAACAATACATCCACTAACAACTATAATAACTCAATTCGACAATATTGCAACTTTTAATCGGGTTCTCTCTTTGTTCATTTATGCATTTGTTTAAATTCAAATACAAGTGCATTCCGCTCAAAGTAGGTGGTCACCATTGCTAAGGTAGTTGGTGGTTGCATGTAGCTGTTAGATGGGGAACACCTTAAATGTAGAGATGATTCCAAGGATGTGGTATAATCTAGGAAAGTATGGGAATCCATCCTTCGTGATTTACGCTAACATATCAGAATATCTGTTAGAATCACCACATTCTCATTCCTTCTACCGCATGTCATCGCACTCCACACCTTGATGCCAATATTTTGACCTTTGTCACCCCTTTTTATTTTTTTCTGACTCAACCTCGGGTGTACTCCACACGCCACCCTTCATTCACTCTTCTTTATCTTGCCTTAGCATGTTCTTCTTTGAGTGCACATGTCATCTTCCACCCATGTATGCCTAACCAAAATCCTATGAGTGCACTTGTCTCCTTTGAATGTACCATGTGCTCGTTGTTCGGTCCTTAGCCAAAATTATGGGGTAAAAACTCAACTACAATCTAATCTGATAACCATGTTCTCCTTTGTCTATTATTTCTCTTCGTTTATCTTATTTCGTACATTGACCTAGGTGTGATATCCGAAAAGGGATAAAGAAAGTATTAGAGGCCTATATTAGGGTTAGTTACCAAAGTGCAAACTAAGTAGCCATATAATTTCTACTGACCCATAAAAATAATGAAGATGAGATTTTTATGTTCCACATGATCCATGAAATCGAGAGAGAAGATTTTTGGGATTAACCGTGTCAAGTTTGGGATTTATGGGATTAATCGGGAATAACAAAGATGATGATAAATGAATCTTCCATAATGTGAATAACTTGAATAAGGGATTTAATAGTGCTTCACAATATAATGCTAGGCTTAAAAATTGATAAATGCTATAATGATTACTTGATTCCCAAATGGAACACAAAAATTGTCTATGCATGGGTAACATTTAAATTCAAATTAAAACCTTAGTAGCATGTACATCAAATTCCAATTAATATTGTAGAAAAGCAAACAAAAATAAATGGGAAATTTCAACCTTAAAAGTGACCAAGACCATCTAAAGCACTTCAAATAAGTGCTTAGAGTGGAGCGGGAAAATGACCAATCAAACATAGGAATGAGGGAGAGTTGAATAAGAATGACAAAAAGGGAAGGAAATTACCATGAATCATCAATATACATCAATAACACTTTATTTAGACCAATAAATAATAATATACAAGTCCACCAAATATAGATAAAATGACACTAAATAAATTATGCAAGGGCCATTTTTAGCCACACACAAGTAGAGATAAATAAATAAAAATTCATGTCAAGTTTTTATTTATAACTAAAATAGATAGTTTAAACGCTTGGGAAGTTTAGTAAGTAAAGTGTAAATTTGTTAAAAAAATGTATTTTGTTGATATTAAAACTAGATATATAAAATTATTTACACACACACACACACACACACACACACACACACACACACACACACACACACACACACACACACACACACACACACACACACACACACACACACACACACACACACACACACACACACACACACACACACACACACACACACACACACACACACACACACACACACACACACACACACACACACACACACACACACACACACACACACACACACACACACACACACACACACACACACACACACACACACACACACACACACACACACACACACACACACACACACACACACACACACACACACACACACACACACACACACACACACACACACACACACACACACACACACACACACACACACACACACACACACACACACACACACACACACACACACACACACACACACACACACACACACACACACACACACACACACACACACACACACACACACACACACACACACACACACACACACACACACACACACACACACACACACACACACACACACACACACACACACACACACACACACACACACACACACACACACACACACACACACACACACACACACACACACACACACACACACACACACACACACACACACACACACACACACACACACACACACACACACACACACACACACACACACACACACACACACACACACACACACACACACACATTATACTATACTAATCACACCTTAATGAGGCAATCAAAACACCGAAAGGGGTTGAAACAACCTACATCATTGAAAGAAGTTGAATCATATGCATTACCAAAGAAAACAACATAACCCAACGAAGTATCAAGAGGTGTTTAAAAGTTATACCCCAATACTAGTGATATAAATGTGATTGAAAGCAATGATAAAAATATATTCTTGGAAATTAATACCTAAGGAAAGAATTTTAAAATTTTAATTATATAAATATGTTTTATAAGGAATAATATTATATTATAGCCTCTAAAATAATATTAAGAATTGAGAGTGACGTACCCAAGTGCATCTAACTAAGTGTGTGCATGCAACCTAGAAATAACTCTTCATATTTATTATACAATTTTAAATAAAACAATTCCCCTAATTGAACAATCAATATCTTATGTAATTTAGATATTGATTCTAAACTTAAACATGATAAATGGTAGATCGTGATATTTAAAAGTTCAATCAATTCTATTATATATTATGGAAAACATATTTTATTGAATCTTATATCTTGTATGAAGATAACTAAATTGTTTTTGTTAAATCTTCTAATGATATATTATTGAAACACAATTTAAAATGTGATAGTATACCTACACACATCTGGTATCAATCTTAGCTCAACAAATCTTGATCATAGAAACAATCATGCTATGGTTTCACACTAAAATCCACATTCCTTCTTATTTGTAACTTGATCCTAATGGCAAGGGTCACATTGGAATCATATCCTTGCATGGTTTGTAAGTTTTGAGAAGTTTCAAGGGCTTTTTGTTCCTATTATCTACAATGAGTCTTCATCATTACATTCAAGACAAGATCCCACTAGTAGGACTAGATCCACGATATAAAGTTTGGGAAATTAGAACCATATGGAGAGTGTAGTGTAGTATAAAGTGTTTGATAATTTAACTCCCACTTGATCATGTGATTTCTAACAAGATACTTGTACTTGATTCAATTTTCTAGTCTATATATTCTCATTTAATGCTTAAGGACATTATTATTGCATGATACGCTTCTATTACTCTTCATTTATTATGATATGACATCAAGAATTCATGAAATATATGTTCTTGGAAGGGCATTTCCTTACCTAATTCACCTTGGAATGATACATGATGTTAGTTTACTAGAATTCAAGATATTTCACTCTCAAGTGTCCTCTCAAGAAGATATGATCGTTGATTTAATGAAGATCCCCATCTTTAAGTTCTTGTAGCTCTGTCACCTACATTTGATCATCTTGTTAGACATCATTTCATAGCATCATATATCATTTCATACAACTCTGAGCTAACCTTGGGCAATGAGCTAAATTTTATGCCTAGATGCCTCAAAGTTCCTTTAGTAGCATTGTATTCATTCAAGCCTTGGTATCTTTCGTGTATAAGTTATTAGACCCACTCTTAATAAACTTATTATAGTATAAAACTCTATTCCCAAGTGGTTTCAATCCTTCATGCATTAATTTGAATATCCCTTAAGGCTTAATTATGATATACAAATTTCACTAGGTTTCCTTTGGAAGAAAATTGGAGAAAAACATAGTATAAACAATCATACTAGGCCTAATTTTTAATGGTATATGATGAAAATAGGATCAAATATAATTATTTCCACCTTGGATATATCTTTGTCACTTATAAAACGTCCTAAAAATTTATCTCTATTGATTTGGAGGTTTGAAACATCCAATTTGTCAAAAAGACAAAAACTTATAACTTAGAATCTTGTCTCAACTTATATGGCCTGAAAAATTATGTCATCGATATCTTTATTTGTATGAGATTTCAAGGGTTAAAATTTCATGGAATTATTCCTCTCATTAGGGCAGATATATGGTGTAAATTTTAGCAAATTTTGTTGGTTGAAAATTTTTCTATCACTTACCCTAGTCCGAAAAGCTAACGTGTATGCTTTTAGCTATAAAGTATTTGAATATTAATATCAAGAGTTAAATTAAATTTTAATGTGTTTGTAATAACACTCCTCATGTGTTTGTGATGACAGTGGAGGAGACATGTTACCCAAATTTGTTGTGAACTTTTACCTTGCTGCCTGTCACGGGGTTAAGTAATAACACAAAATAAAACCCTCAAAATTGCAACATAAACACTCGAGATTATTCTCAATCAACACACACATTTTAAACATGCAAACAAGGAATATTTAAGTTCTATTAAGCCTCATGGAATTCAAAACTAGTTTCATTCAAAGCTAAGAACAATCATACAATACCATTCTCACCCAATTCTTACATTCCAACTCCACACATCAACTTCTCCATGCAAGTAGCCTTCTTCTCCATATCTTGATTGATTGAATTCAACCTCTCCTTCCTTGATCTATCTTGACATAGCTATTATGTTCCTTTTTAGTCTATTATTCCTATCTTTGGTGAGATTTTCTCAACCATGCATGATTGAAAGAAGGATATTCATTTTCCAACTCGGGCAGATCCATATAGATCACACCACTTCCATGATTTGTGCAACCTCCTATCAACATAACACACTAAAAATAAACTTGATATGTACACTTAGGGCACCTAATTTATTCAATTATTCTCATGTAAATGTGAATTTACATAACAATGTCAAATTCAAACATGAAACTTAAGAGGGAATTTGACAACACTTATTACATAGTCCTAATTCCTTGAGAAGGATTATTATAACTTGTTATTGCTCTTCAACATCTATATGATGCTCCTACATCATACTCCTTAGGTAAGAAAAGATTTGAACTCTAGTTCAAATGTAGTTCCTTCATCATTCTTCAAATATTCTTTGTATGCCCGTGTCCTATGTTCTCTCTTGTAGTATATGTGCTTAAGCCTCCATGTTATAGTCTTTGTCCTTCATATTCTTGCTCCTTTCTCTCTTCTTGTACAACTTCCTCCTTGTCTCTTTCTCATCTTCAAAATTCCATGTCCATGCTTCATCATCATGCATGTCTTCTATGTCTTCAATTTATTCTTGTTCTATGAGCTCTCTCATTGAATCATGTACTTGATTCATCTCAATGTCTTCCAAGTTTGCATTCACAACATCAAAAGAAATATTAGATGAAAAAACTTGGGCCCATGCATCACCTTGAGTGCCTTCATGCTATTGGTTCTCTTCATTTTCTTTTGTTTCTTCATTGACCTTATTCAAATATATCTCTTTTATCTTGTCTTGTCCTTGTCTTAACTCATTCTCTAGATGACCAATGATGCTATCACTCGATTTGAAATTATGTGCAGTCCCTTATAAGGATTTAACAACTCCTCAATCCTTTTCAACTCTTCATGCAATGTTATATCATCTATTTCATCATTTCCTTCATCATATCTAGGAACTAAGTCTTTGTTTTCCTCTTCTAGGATTTGTTTTACATCAACATGCCTTCTATTTCTTCTATCTTAAGAAGTTTTCATTAGATTCATTCAAGAGGTATAAATCCTCTTCACTCAATGTACATTCATTCTCTACCATCACCTGATCATAGCAATGATCTTTGCATGCCAACTTAGAACCTTCACCCTACTACATGTTAGTCATCATAGGTATCTCATTCCATATTTCATCACTTAAATTGATTTGAGACATTAAATTAGAGGTATATTCACAATCATCATCATTTAAATCATCATAAACAACTTATTTACCTTTCATTTCTCTTGTATACCTCTCATGCTCATGGAATGCTTCTTGTTTGCTTATCATTTCACCTTCACTCTCCTACTTTTGAGCTTGCTTCAACCTTCTTCCATAGGATTCTTGGTGTCATTACCATCTTCTCATGCCCATCACTATCAGTTGCATCTTCTTGAGGTGTATCTCCATCATTTCTTACATTTTTAGCTACCCAAACTTGAGTTTTTACCTTAGGATCTGATTTCTTAAGCCATTTAGGAACTATGTAGCCATGATCATAAGCCAATTTTTTTGAGTTTTTCCTCATTCATCCTCTTCATAACTGTGCATCTGCATTTGAATTCTTAGAAACATTAGAAATATCAGATTTAGAAGCTAAATTCATCTTGAAAACCTCCTGTCTATATGCACTTTCTTGTATGAATTGGATTTTTGCAATTTCTTTGTCATATGCATGATAAAAATAAAATTTTTCTTTACCTTCTCATCTTTATACTGCATGCTCATACCTTTTTTAAGACTTATTCACTTAAGGGATCTTCCTTTTGATGTAATTTCTCTATTTCATCTCCCAATGCATCATAGAATTTAGGTTCATCATCTATATCTTCATTTTCTAGTTGCATGACTCTGTTGTCCTCTTCTTTGGATGCTACCAAATGCATTTCTTCTTCTTGAGCTACTACAAGCTCTCTCATATCTTCCTCATTTTTTCCTCATAGATTCTTGATTTGACTCATTTCTTGTTGATTTCAAGGTCATACTTATGATCTTCTTAAGACCATATTTCATCCCTATATATACAAATTGAAATAAAGAGTTAGAAATCAAAACAAGATACCAAAACATATTCATGAGTGCCTCCATCATGGACACTCTCTCATTCTTCATGCTTTCTTTGTCAAGTGCCTCTTTAGACACTTCTTCCTTCATGTTCTCTATAATGAGAACTCTTTTCTCTTCCTCACAAGGTAACTCATTCTTCATTTTTACATTGTTGGGGTTAGCACACTTGGTTGTCTGAGATAATATATCAGATCTAAGCATACATGCAAATAAAAGAGGATATTCTACCAGAAGAAATATACAAAACAAGAGACATAAATCAACACCAGATTTAACGTGGTTCACCCAGTGTGGGCTACATCCACCAAGAAACAAACCAATCTATTATCCAAAGCTTTGACAAGATATACAATGAAGATTTACAATCTTCCACACCTCTCAGATGTTCAGTACTTTCTTCCTTCAAGATTTTTCTCTACCACCAAGAATTCTCTCTCACCAACCTTTTTCAAGTTCTTTCTAATTCTTGTTTATCATTACTTCTAAACCCTAGCTTTTGTGCTTATATAGTCGTTTATAGAATTAGGGCACTTAGCCATGCAATTACAATCAATAAATCTATTTTAATGCTAAAAATAGATATAATTCCTAAGAGTTAATTAAAACTTCGTCACACTGGTAAGTAATCGACACCGGTTTTACCTAACCGTCGGTTCGGTTCCTACTTGCCCTTGACCGATGCTAGTCTACCCTTAACCGATGTCGATTATTGTGTTTTCCAGCAAGTTCCAATTGCATGCTAAAATGAAGTAATTGAGCTCCACAACTCAACAATCTCCCACTTGGAGTTTAATTACTGCACCATACCATGTACAACGTCATTCTTGGATCCTTCCTTGGCTTTGTTTCTTCCTCTTCAAGTCTCAAACTCAAAGACCAACATAAGTGGAGTGTAGATCTAACTTCTCATTTTCTAATAGATTCGTTAGCATATCCATGAGGTTCTTGCTCATATGAATATTTTCAAATTCAACTGTCCATCCTCAATACCTATCGCATATGAAGTGATACCTCAACTGAATGTGTTTCGTTCTCAAATGAAACATTGAGTTCTTTGCCAAATGAATTACACTCTGACTGTCACTAAATAAGTTTATAATCACTTTGCTCCTTTCCCAACTCTTCCATGAACCTACTCATCCATATCATCTCCTTTCTAGCCTCTGTAGCTAAACATACTCTGCCTCTATAGTAGACAAAGCCACAACCTTCTGTAATCTTGAAATCCAGCTAACTATTGTTCCACCTACTATGAAAATATATCTAGTAGTGCTCCTCCTACCATCCAGATCTCCAGCCATATCTGAATCAACATAGCCACGTAATGAAATATTCAAACCTCTACAACATAACTGCATGCTAGATGTCCCTTTCAAATACCTGAGTATCCATTGGACTGATTTTCAATGCTCTTTACTTGGATTAGCCATATATCTACTCACAACTCCACTGCACGTATGAATGCAGTGCAGTACAAACCATAGTGTACATGAGACTTCCAAGCTGCTTTGAAGCATATGACACTTGTGTAATGTATTTGACCTCCTCATGTGATGAAGGAAACTGATCTTTTCTCAATTTGAAGTGTCCAACCATAGGTGTGCTAATAGGTTTTGCATTCTACATGTTGAACCTTTCTAACACCTTGTAGATATAATCCTCCTGAGACAAATACAATTTCTTGTTTTTCTGTCTCTATGTATTTACATGCAAATGATTCTTTTTGTAGCTCCTAAATCCTTCATAGCAAATGTGTGAGCTATCTTTCTCTTAAGCTCACCAATGTCTGCATACTAGATCTTGTAATAAGCATATCATCCACATACAGATAACAAAATAATATAGCTCCCATTTTCAAGCTTCTTGAAATAAACACAATGGTCAGATTCACATCTCAAGTAACCATGCTCATGCATAAAACTATCAAACCTCATGTACCATTTCCTTGGAGCTTGCTTGAGCCCATATAGGCTCTTTTTCAACCTACACACTAGTTTCTCCTTACCCTTGACTTCATACCAAGTGGCTGCTGCATATAAATTTCTTCATCCAAATCACCATGAAGGAAAGTCATCTTCACATATAGTTTCTCTAAATGCAAATATTCTACTGCAACTAAACTCACTACAATACGAATAGAAGTCATCTTAACAACAGGAGAAAATATTTCACCAAAGTCAATACCTGCTTTCTGTGCAAATCCCTTTACTACAAGCCTTGCCTTATACCTTTTCTATCCACCCTCTTCTTCCTTAATCCTGTAAACCCACTTGTTTCTGCAATGTCCTCTTACTACTTTGGCAACTTAACCAAATACCAAGTTTTGTTCTATTCCAAGGTTCATCTCCTCATCCATGCCATGCTCCCCGATGAACGTGAGTCTTATCTGCATTGCTTCTTTAAAGATATTTGGTTCACCACTATCAGTCAATAATAAATAAAATAGAGAAGGTGTAAATCTTTCTGGAAATTTACTTACCCTTTGTGACCTTCTCACAAGAGTTTGGGGTACCAAAGGCTCTATCTGGGCCTCCTGAACATTAGTATCAACTTTCGATGTGACGATGCACCGGTCACCTCTAATCGACGTCGGTTCTACTAACCGATGCCGGTTCTGATCCTCTGTAACTATCGGCGGTTCATCTAACCAATGCTAGTCAGGGACTAACCGACCACGGTTACTGTGTATTTCTGTAGGTGTTTCTTTAAAACCGAGAGTTCATTTTCATCAATAAACTTCTCAATTTTCTCATCCTTGGGTACCAAAATTTGATCCCTATACATTCTCTTTTCATTCCATTCAACATCACAAATCCTAATAATTTTAGAATTCTCTAAATCCCAAAAACGGAAACCGAAATCACTAGATCCATAACCAATGAAAGTGCACCTCTTGGATTTTGCATCCAATTTTTTTCTATTTTCCTATCAACATGCACAAAAGATTATGAACCAAAAATTTAAGAAAAGAAAGATCTACCTCATTTTCGGTCTAAGCTTCCTCACGGTATTCCTCCATCTAGTGAACTTGAAGGGCCACGGTTAATCAAATAAACCAATGTATCAACTACTTCTGCCCAAAACTGCAAGGACAATCCAAAATGTATCCTCATACTTCTAGCACGTTCCATGATTGTCCTGTTCATTCTTTCTGCAACACCATTCTCTTGTGGTGTTCTTGGAACCATTATTTCTCTACGTATCCCATTCACTGAACAATAATCATTGAAAGTCTTGCTACTATATTCACCACCATTATCAGATCTAAGGCACTTTAACTTAGAATTTGATTCATTCTCAACAAGGGCTTTCCATCTTTTAAAAGTCTAAAAACATTAGATTTACGTTTAATACAATAAACTCATACCTTTCTTATAGCATCATCAATGAAAGTAACATAATCTGGGATTCTCCATGAGAAGCTACGAGTTGATCCCCACACATCGAGTGTACAAGCTCAATTTCTGCTCCTTCTTAGTTTGCCCCAACTTTGAGAAATCTCACTCTCTTTTGCTTTCCAAAATATCAATGCTCACGAAATCAAGATCTAAATATTTCAAATCGATAACTTACCCTTAGCCTTTAAGATTTGCATTCCTTTTTGACTCATATAACCCAACCGATTATGCCACATACATGCATCTGAATCTAAAGTAGATAATGCAGAAAAGGAATCAGTAATATAGGTAGATAAATATAACGTTCCTACCTTCTTACCTATTTCCATAACAAAAGCACCCTTGGTGACTTTCCAAGAGTCTCCTATAAAAGTAACCATGCAACCAGATTCACCTAGTTGCCCTGCAGAAATAAGATTCATCCTGAGGCTTGGCACATGCCTCACATCTTTCAATACCCATGTATTTCCATTCTAAAATTTTAGATGAACTTCCCCTTTACGATAATCTACCAAAGTTCATCATCACCCAAATAAACATGCCCAAAATTTCCCTGGACATAATTTCTGAAATAACCCTTATTAGGGGTTGCATGGAAAGAAGCTCCTGAATCTAAAACCCATGATTCAATTATATTGTCCAAAGAAAGAATAAGAGCATCTTGCATTACCTCTGATGTAGCAAGATTCACCTCTTTACCTTTGTCTGGTTGTTGATTCTCTTTATCCTTTGACCAACAATCTTTCTTTGCATGTCCTTTCTTTCCACATTTCCAACAAGTAATTCCCTTACTTCTGGATTTAGATCTGCTTTCCCTTGACTTTTATTTCCCATTACTCTTACTCTTGGATCTCTCCTTATGCCTACCCCTGCTTTCTACATTCAAAGCATTTCCAAATGATGTTTCCTCTGTACTCTTCTGCGAATTTCTTCATTCAAGATTATACTAACCACATCATCAAACTTCAAAATATTATTAGCAGATGTTGTATTACTAACAACCATTACCAAGTTGTCCCAACTATCAGGCAAAGAACATAAGAATAAAAGTGCTTTTACTTCATCATCAAATGGTATAACAATTGATTTTAAGCGATTTACTGATAGACGGAAATCATTCAAATGACTAGAGGCAAATTCACCTTTATACATCTTATAACTAAATAGTTTCTTCATCAAATAAACTTTATTTGAAGCACTAGATTTTTCATATAAATTAGAAAGAGATTTCATTAAGTCTACTGTAGAAGCCACTTTTGTAATATTGGAAGCCACAGATTTCTTAGGTTCAATCTTATAGATCCCAAAGCCTTTATGTCAATAATATTCCATTCTTCATCAGTCATCTTCGTAGGTCTAGAATTCTCATCCAAAGATAAGTACAAATCTCTTTGATACGAGATAATCCTCCATTCTGCATCTTCCATAATTGATAATTTGGCCATCAAATTTATCTACCTTGTATTTATTATCTTATGCCATTGTTGTAGCTCCCACTCAATTAGAAAACCCCCTGTGATTAAATCTGTCAACACATAAAACCTTCAAACAAAGCTCTGATACTAGTTGTTGGGGTTAGCACACCGGTTGTACAAGCAATATATCATATCTAAGCATACATGCAAATAAAAGAGGATATTCTACTAGAAGAAATATATAAAACAAGAGACATAAATCAACACCATATTTAATGTGGTTCACCTAGTGTGGGCTATGTCCACCAAGAAACAAGCCAATCTATTATCCAAAGCTTTGATAAGATATACAATGAAGATTTACAATCTTCCACACCTCTCAGATGTTCAGTACTTTCTTCCTTCAAGCTTTTTCTCTACCACCAAGAATTCTCTCTCACCAACCTTTTTGAAGTTCTTTCTAATTCTTGTTTATCATTACTTCTAAACCCTATCTTTTGTGATTATATAGTCATTTATAGACTTAGGGAACTTCACCATGCAATTACAATCAATAAATCTATTTTAATGCTAAAAATAGATATAATTCCCGAGTTAGTTAAAACTTCATCGCGAGGTAACCCGACCTCGGTTATGCCTAACCATCACCGGTTCTACTTTCCCTTGACCGATGTCGGTCTTCCATGACTAATGCCGGTCTGCCCTTAATCGATGTTGGTTCTTTGTGTTTTCCAGCAAGTTCCAATTGCATGCTAAAATGAAGTAATTGAGCTCCACAACTCAACATTTTCTATGAGTACATTTATTTTCTCTCTCCAAGACAATCAATGTTTGTATTCTCTTCTTCTCCATGAGTAGCTCAAATGAAAACTTCTCCTCTTTTTCATCCTCCATCGAAATTCTTGGATTTCATCTTGTATCATGGACTCTAACTCCTCAATCTTCTCTCTTATCTCATTTATATCTTCATATGAGATTAGATATATTCTTCTCTATGACATCTCTCTTCTTAAGCCCTTCACTCTTCTCAATTTCTCCATTTCACTAGATCTTCACCCAAGTATTTTTCACCCTTGTCTCTCAATATTTTTAGTCCTCACCTAGGTCTTTTTCACCCTAGTATTTTGGTCTATTCACTTCTTCTTGAGCTTCACCTGCTCTTGGGCTTCTTCTTTCCACACTTTCTTCCTTTAGCCACTCTAGGCCTTGACTACTTGTAGTCTCTTCATACAATCACATGTGATCTGCACTGTACCATTCAACATTTCATCATTAGTAAAGATTTGAATTCAAAAAATTCTTCTCAACCCTATTATGATACCAAAATGGTGCTAATCTTAGCTCAACAACTCTTGATCATAGAACAATCATGTTATGGTTTCACACTAAAACCCACAATACTTATTATTTGTAACTTGGTCCTTATGGAAAGGGTCACATTGGAATCATATTCTTGCATGGTATGTAAGTTTTGATAAGTTTAAAGGATTGTTTTATTCCTAATCTCTACAATGAGTATTCATCATTACATTCAAGACAAAATCCTACTAGTAGGACTAGATGCACAATATCAAGTTTAGGAAATTACAACCATATAGAGAGTGTAGTGAAGTATAGAGTGTTTGATAGTTTAACTCCCACTTGATCATGTGCTTTCTAATAAGATACTTGTACTTGAGTCAATTGTCCAATCCATATATTCTCATGTAATGCTTAAGGATAGTCTTATTACATGATACAATCCTATTACTCTTCATTTATAATGATATGAAAATAAAAATTCATGAACTATATGTTCTTGGTAGGCGAGTTCCTTACCCGATTCACCTTGGAATGATATTTGATGTTAGTTTACTAGAATTCAGGATAGTTCACTCTCAACATGTCCTCTCAAGAAGATATGATCATTGATTTAATGAAGATCCTTGTCTTTAAGGTCTTGTATCTCTTTCACCTACATTTGATCATCTTGCTAGACATCATTTCATACAACTATGAGCTAACCTTAGTGAATGAGATAAATTTCATGCCTCAAAGTTCCTTTAGAAAGCATTGTATTCATTCAAGCCTTGGTATATTTCTTGTGCATAAGCTATTAGACCCCCTCTTAATAAAATTATTATAGTATAAACCTCTGTTCCCAAGTGGTTTCCATCCTTCATGCATTAATTTGAATATCCCTTAAGGATTAATTATCATATACAAATTTCACTAGGTTTCCTTGGAAGAAAATTGGAGAAAAACAAAGTATAAACATTCTTAGTAGGCACTGATTTTTAATGGTATATGATGACAACATGATCAAAAAAACTTCTTTCCACCTTGGATATATCACTATCACTTATAAAACATCCTCAACATTGATCTCTATCGATTTAGAGGTTTGAAACATTCAATTTGTCAAAAAAATGACAAAAATTACAACTTAGAACCCTGTCTCAAACTTATACGTCTGAATAATTGTCATCGATATCTTTATTTGTACAAGATTTCAAGTGTTAAAATTTTGTGGACTTATTCCTCTCATAAGGGCAGAGATATGTTGTAAATTTCAGCAAATTATGTTGGTTTGATTTTTTAATCACTTGCCCTAGTTTGGGCAAGCGTGTATGCTTTTAGCTATTAAATCCTTGAATATTATTTTCAAGAGCTAAATTAAATTTCTGTTTTTGTAATAACACTTATAACGTGTTCGTGATGATAGTTGAGGAGACATGCAACCCAAATTTGATTTGTGAACTTTTGCCTTACTTCCTATCACGGGGTTAAGTAATAACACAAAGGAAAGCCCTCAAAATTGCAACATCAACACTATGAGATTAGTATCAATCAACAAACACATTACAAACATGCAAAGAAGGAGGATTTAAGATCTATTAAGGCCCATGGAATTCAAAACCAGTTTCATTCAAAGCTAGAACAATCATACAATACTATTCTCACCCAATTCTTACATTCCAACTCCACACATTGACTTCTCCATGTAAGTAGTCTTCTTCTTCATATCTTTATTGATTGAATTTGATCTCTCCTTCCTTGATCTATCTTGACATAGCTGTTATGTTCCTTTTTAGTATAGAATTCCTATCTTTGGTGATATTTTCTCAACCATGCATGCTTAAAACAAGGATATTTGATTTGCCAACTCGGGGTAGTCCATATAGATCACACTAGCTTCCATGATTTGTGCATGACCTCCTATCAACGTAACACACTAAAATGAAACTTGACATGCACACTTAAGGCACCTAATTTCTTCAATTATTCTCATGTAAATGAGACTTTACATAACAATTTCAAATTCAAACTTGAAACTTAAGAGGGAATTGGACAACACCTATTACATAGTCCTAATAACTTGAGAAGGATTCTTATAACTTGTTCTTGGTCTTCAAACATATAGATGATGCTTTTGCATCAATATCATAGAGAAAATACAAGTATAGTAGGTACACATACAACTATTAAATAAAATATAAACTTTTCAAATGGAAACAAATCGTGACATTCTAGGAAAGTAATATATTAGATTGATTCTTCAAACTTAGTTACAAACCTACAATACCATGCTTGGCATAAAGACACTAAAACAAATAGGTTCAAGGAAAGAGGAAATTTAAATATCCCTATGACTAATCCATTGGAATGTGTGGCACAATAAAAAAACATCCATGATGAGTTTTTACCTAGTTGAAATCAATGATTGAATACTTTCAAACAACCAAAAGCCCTAATTTACCAATCTCAATGCTTTCTCTTTTCTTGTTTGTCTCTATCCAAATTATCTTCCCACATTTGCCTATTTAATATCATATTTTAAGAACACCAACCATATATTACAATCTTTAAAACTCTCTAGCAAGATATTACTAATTTAAACTTAAATCCTCATCATCTAGTTAAACCTAATATTGTATCAATACATCTTTTTTCACATTAAGGTTCAAATCACTAACACTTGAACCCATTGCATAAGGTTTAAAGGATATTAGGGTTCAAATGTTGTAGAATATTAATCCTAAAACCAACGCGAGATTATTTTCTTGAATAAATGAGGATTTTATAGTCATAAAAGTAATGCCAAGATGGACATAAGGGAATATTTGATTTGGTGTAAGTAACGAAAGGATTTGTTAGGTGCAACTAAATGGGATTTTTGGTATAAAAACACCATAAATGGGGAGAGATGAATATTGAGAAAAAAACATACTCACCTCACAACCTATCAACCATTATATTAATAAGATGCCCACTTTCATTGAAGTGTTTCCCCATTGGCATAAGGATAATGTTATATTGGGGTTTACATCTTGACGTGGACTAAGGATACCAACTATTATAGGATTAAATTTTTGAATGGAAATGTATTTTAAAGTCATAGATGTAATCGCAAGATCCTTTGAAATGCATATTTGACATGTTGTAAGGTTTTTTTTTTTTTTTTAGAGGCAACTAAACATAGGTATTTTTGTGTAATAACATTACAAAAGAGGAGAGGCGAACATTGAGAAAGAAAACAAACTCACCCCATAACCAATCAGCCATTGAAAATGTCAATTGGTTTCATTAGGTATCAACTCATTGGCATAAGAATTAAAATATATTGTGATTTGTTTGTTTTTGCACACCAAGCATGCCAATCAATGTGATATTTTTTTGAATGAATGAGGATTTTATAGTTACAAAATCAATTCAAAGATGAAAGAAAAAGATAGATCCAACTTGATGTGGTAATGCATATTTTATATTAATAAGAGTCCCACTTTCATTGAAGTGTTGCCCCCATTGGTATAAGGATAATATTATATTAGGGTTTACATACTTACATGGACTAAGGCTGCCAACTAATGCGTGATTGTATTTTTGAATGATTGTGTACTTTACGAGTCATATATGTAATTACAAGATTTACTAAAATGCATATTTGACATGTTGTAAGGCTTATTTTTCTATAGGAAAATGAACAAGGTTATTTTTGTATAATAAAATTACAAAAGAGGAGAGAGGAACACCGAGAAAGGAAACAAAATCACCTCATAAAAAATCAACCATTAGATTAGTATGAGGGCCACTTCCTTTATGGTATCACCTCATTGACATAAAAATCATGGTATATTGGGGTTTGCTTGTTTCCTATACCAAGCCTACCAATCAATGTGAGATTTTTTTGAGTGAATGAGGATTTTATAGTCATATAAGCACTTTGAATAAGAAAGAAAAAAGTAGATACAATGTGATGCCATAATACATGTTTTTAGACATACATGAGTGGTTTTTGGTAGTATGAAGCCACAAAAGGGGAAGGGGAAGATAGAGAAAGTAAGCATACTCGTCTCTTAACCAATTAACCATTATGTTAGTATGAGGAAAACTTAATTTGTGACATCACTCCCATTGGCATAAGAATCATGGTATATTGGTATTTATATATCATTAGCAGAAGTATTCTAACTTATCCGAGATTATTATTGTAAATGAATGAATATTTTAGGTCATAAAAGTAAATTCACTGACGTAATAAAAGGAATAAGAAATTTGGTATAGTAAGGCATGTTTTGAAAACACAAGTGAAGAGTTTTTTTGGGTATAATGAAGCCCCAAAGGAGAAAGGAAGGTTGAGAAAGTAAATATATTAGTCTCGAAACCAATCGACCATTATAATAGTAGGATGCTCATTTCTATTGTGACTCCATCCTCAATTGCATGATGATCATGGTATATTGGGATTAATACATGAGTTTAAAAATGGAACTTAGGAAATGCAAGTTATATGCCTCTACTAAGGGGTTCAATTTGACACCCATTTGTTGGAAAGGCTACAAAGGGGAAAATGGAAGAAAAATAATTTAAATGTACAATAGAAGTGGTGTATGAAGTGCCAAATAGTGTCAAGTGCTAGTTATTATTTTGGAGGAAATAAGGAAGTTGTTATTGGAGAGATAGAAGAATGCATGTGGGGGATGACGGTTGATGTATGATTAAAATCAATGAAACATGTTGCAATCTCTTACAAGGAGTCGAACATCACTGTCTGTCAATTCTAGTGGACATTGAAATCACAATGGACAAGCATGTCTATTTCATCAAGTGTCATATCATCAACATTGATGGGATGGAGTTGGTACAAGACTTTCCACTCATCTAGTTGAAGTAAGTATTTGTGGTTATGATAATCGGAAGAGTCATCAAATCCTATGCCGATGAGGAAATAATGCAAACAACATGCCACATGTGGAAGGAGAGGTACACAGACTCCCAATTAGCAATAATTTCTTCTATGTATGCACCAATATCAAAGATTATGTTATGAAATGTTTTATACAAGAGGATCCCACTCCAAAAAGCCTTCGTATGGATGAGATTATTTAAGTAGGACCTCAAAGCAAGAGGGTTAGACATGCACAACAATTTCCAAATCCTATTTTTCCCATTTGTTGTTGGTTATTTATTTTTCATAAGACCAAGAGCAAGAAGCCTACTCTTCAATGAGTGAGATAGAATATGGTGTAGTAAATCTAGGACCAATATACACTCAACAAGATGGTTTAGATAAGCTATTCCAATTCAGTTTGTATATTGTAAGATGCACCTTATTCTTCAATGTTAGGAAGCATCAAAACAATACAATATGACCTATGAGCTTAAAATGGTGCCTTCAATGTTTCATTTAATTTCACTATCTTCTATTCCATCGACTCAACTATCTCAGTCCTTGGAAATCACAAAAATAGATCAACTTAATCTATTTTGAAAATTTTCCCTATCTAGGCTTCTTGAGAACATTATTGCTGAAATGGTAGGATTTGGAAAGTTCCACAAGGCTTAAGAGCGAAGTCTTGAGTGTTTTAAGCACCCTTTTCTAAGACGAAAGTGTAGGTAAGATTGTTTGATCCAAATCCTCAAGCAGCTACTACTTCCCTAAATGTCCTATAATCTATACCTCTTCTTGCTTACCAATCCTTTCACAACACCAATTTTAGTATAACTTTTAATTGCAATATTGTTTCCACCATTCAAGTAGTTATTCAGACACCCGTTAGGCCCAAGGTTCTCTGTGAAAAATTTCAGGGTGTTGGCATGTAGGCCTAATATGTGTTGTCATTGATGCAAAACCACATTAATGATAAAGTGGATATTGTATTATGATGTCATGATGTTTTATGAGGTGCAAACATGATGGTTAGATATCTAGCAGTTGTTACTAGGAGATTCAATGATGCATGCTTGCTCTAACAAGCCTATACAAGTGACTAGAAGGTGTTGCTTGACAGTGTGAGCATCTTGGATGCTTGGGAAGCATGTTGGCATGATGGATAGCATGATTTGAGGGTTCTTGTGCACTCACAATAGTGGCATAGTATAGGTACATGTGATTCTCCATGTTATAGGTGCTCATTGGGAGTAGGTATGGTTGCTTGGAGGTGTGAAAGAGTGGATTGGAGCCATTTGATCTCATGGAAGCATGAAATAAGGTATATAATTTCATATGAGGTATGTTTGGGTCATTTTTAGAGGTTACTTGATGAGTTATTACATTATTTCAGTTGGCCCTAGTTGCTACGGGTATAATTCTTAAGGAAAGCCTATGCATATGAGATTGGATGGAAAGATTGAGAAATGATATTGAATTTATGATGATTGAAAATGTTAGTACGATGTGTCATACTACTCTCGGAAAAACTTCAGAGTTCCCATGATGAGTATTTTTCTAGTTATGTCAATTTTGGTAAGACATGGTGAAGAACAATGCAAAATTCAGCTCAAAGTGCAACTTCAGATGCTCATTGTGAATCATGTGCTTTGTATAGGAAATTTTAGATTTCATGGAAGCTTCTAAGATGATTTTATAAGGCTTCAGAAAAATAACAAGGTTGTTTGATTATCGGTTTTTATGAATGAATGTTAAGAAGGCAAAGAGGTCAAAAACCCTAGCTAAACCCTAGCTAGGAGCAATTTGTAAAAGATGAAGTATACTTGACCTAGTTTTGATTGAAAGTGAAAATGTGATGATTTTATATTTTATAGGAATCCTCAGGATTTCAGAAAGGTATGTTTGAGCATGTGACCATATGTGGGCCCCACCTGAAAATGCCAGTTTCGAAGAGTTTTAGTTTAAGGAAAAGTTCTCCAAAGAAGGTAATGGATAAATTGGCATTGTGTGATGAATGTGAGTTTTTATTTATTTACATGGAGGTTTTAGGACATGTTCATGAATTTTAATGAGGTTTTGAGGTCCAAATAGGTTGACTGGTCGAAGGGTAGTTTTGAGATCTCAAATAGCAGAATTCAATGTTTTGGCCATATCTTGAGTTAAAGGTTGATTCCTGAGATGATCAAAGTTATGTTGGAAAGAGGATTAAGATATATTTATATTGATATATGGATTTAATAATGATGAGATCATATGATAGGGTTTCTAGGGAATTATTTGGGAAATAAGTTTTTTGGCATTTCAGGACAGGATATGTTTTTGTGAACGTTTGACATTGTTTGGAGCATGCGATGGATTGAGTGATGCTTTATATCACATGAAATGTGAATAAGGATGAATAAGGCATGAAATGAATCAATTTTTAGTTCCTAAATGTTTGTATGAATGTTTTTATGAGCTAAACTTTGGAGATAGCCTTTTTGGCAGGTTGATTTTGTGAAGGTAAATATTGTTGAGGTTTGAAGTGAGGGATGTTTCATGACTTATAAGTTTTTAAAAATTGCTCTAAATTCTATCCCATTTAATTTTAATGGTCATATGGCATTTTTTTAAGTTTAAGTGATTTGGGGATCAAATGAAGTTTGCAGTCTTGAAGGGTGCAGGAAACAATTGTTTTGAGAATTGTAAAGGAATTGGGCCCATTAAATGAAATAATATGATTGGTTAACAAAAATTGTGACCATATTTGATTTTTAAATGATGTATTACTCATGTTTTATGAATATGGGAGCTTGAATAATCATGTTTTTGAATGAGGAGAATTTTGGCATCCCAATGCATGTGTTTTGGTGATTTTTGGTGCATGGAAAGTGTGTTTTTGCTAGGCCGACCCATATGGGTCACTTGTAGCTGTTGTGAAAAATTTATGGGATGTTTTTAGTGATGCATTTTTCAAACCAAATGTGTATGAATGACCTTATTTGGGTTAGAAGAAAGAAAAAGGTATAAAGATGATGTTATGGCTCATTTGATGAACCGATTTTTGTATGGGGAGTAGTGTGACCTAGAGAGATCTTGTTTTAGATACGAGGAATTTTTTGATATTTTATCTGGTGCATGACAAGTTTAATAATGTTTTAAGACACGTGCGTAATTTTTTAGATGTGAGACAAGTTAAGAAAGAGAATGATTATGAGAGTTTGATGCCTTAGGGTATGAGCTAGGGTTTGTGAGCTGAATTAGTGATCTCCATCAGTTGTGGAAGAAAAATTATTAGATATCAAATATATTCAAATATATGAGTTGGTTCTTGGTCATCCTTAGGGGTTTTAGCCTCCTTGTGGAATGGGTGCTTCACTAAATTAGGGGTTGGTGCTCCTTATAGGGTTGGTGCTCTACTAAATTAGGGGTTAGTGCCTCACTAATTCAGGGGTTGGTACTCATTTTGTAGTTAGTTATACACTAAATTAATTTTCTTTGAGTAATATAAGAAGATTTTCAGTGGGTTTTCTTCCCCATGAGGGTTTCCCACTTACATATGGTGTTCTTGTGTTGAGTACTTTACTTTCTTGCTCTTGTGGATGTTTTGCATATCTTAATAAGCTCACATAATCATGGATGTTGTATAATCAATCTAATGGATGCATGTATGAGTGGTAAATGAAAATAAAATTATTATAGGAATGATTCACCCCCCTCTCAGTCCCTTGTGCTTCTAACACAATGCTTACTACTTTGGAAAAATTTACTAAAAATCACAATTTGAAGCCTCTAATTAGACCTTCCAAGCTTGCTACAGGATCGTACCATTTTACGATAGGGATTTCTCTCTCTAGTAACCCTTCAATGCAAAATTCCTCCTGATTCTTGTTAAGGAATATGCCTAGGTTGTATCTTATGCAAATTAGACTTTGAAAAGGTGTTTAAGACCCTCGGATATAATTCTATTTGTAAACCCTAAGGGTTTATGTCACGATGGGCACGAGAAGAAAGATTGACTCACAAAAACTCTTATTTTCCACTTCTAGGGTTCAAAACACTTGAAAATACCTGAAGGTAATTCTAGAAACTTAAGAGTTTAAAAATAAGCTTTGACTCAACCTAAAACAAGTGCCATTTCCTCAAAATACCCCGATCCAGTGCATAAAACCCAAAGTTTTGGGTAGCTGTGAGGGTTTGTTCAAAATGACTCCTACACTAATCTCTTATCTAGATCCCTGAAGGTGAATCAATTTTGAATGTATTCTCCAATCCCTTTTCCACTCTAACTTCCCACTCTTCCATCCATGACTTAACTTTCTACTCTCAAACTTGTCCGAGCATGGCACAACACCCTATTCTAAGCTTCTTGGCCTCTGTCATTCATTCACAATCAACCACAAGTGAAGATTCACACTAATATCACTATCAACAAATTAATAATGAATGAACTCACTAGATACACCACTTATATGATTGATGATAATCATGAAATGCCTTAGGAAACTTAAATCACAGTCTATAGTTAACGAAGAAACAATACAATCACGACTTCACCTCTTTTTCCGGACTTTGGAGCTCCAATACAAGTTTCCCTTGATTGATCAATGTATAGAGTACTATTACATAATGATATTTATACCCTCTTAGCTCAAATTCCTACTATTAACTGACTTCTTGAGCCAAGAAACCAAAGAAAGATTTTGGAGTTGCATACCAAGAAGTACACAACACCTTGGTACACCACAAGGAGACTCCAATGATCACACAAGACTCAAATAAACACTTTAAGACCCCTATATGACTCACTAGAAGAACTACATAAGCTAAACAAGCCAAAATTGGCCTTACAAGTTCAAATTTTCAAATTGAGGAAAATGGAGGGAAAACTCCCAATTCAAAATTTGAACCTCTAGAGCCCAAAAAGACCACCTAAGGACTCTCTAGACAACCTAATAAACCTAGGAAGACAAAAATTTTGAACTCAAAAAAACCTAGATGGCCCATGGTAATGATGCCCCTACATCAAAATCCAAAGAGGATGGTTATGTCCTTTAAGCATCAATGAAGGAAGAAGTGTTAAGAGGATTTGACATAGCATGTGATACTACATACAACCTTCTTCCCCATGTTCAATGAGATAGATGGACGACTACAAAGAACAAGTGATAATTTTTACAACATGTGGCAAGGTTCATGTACACTAATATCATGCTCAACAACACTCTTAGTTAAAACCTTTCCAAAGGAAATGGAAGAGGGATCATTAGATTGTACACCCTATGAAATTATTGTTAGCATATGATGGTAGGTTTCAATGTGGCTCTCACTCTCTTATAATTAACATGAGTTTCACATAACATGAGTAGATTTGAAGGGGGTGTAATAGGGAAACACAGAAGAGATGATTTGTGTATTTGAAATCCCCAACAAGTCAAATCCCCACTCTATCATCTATCAAAAAACACTGAACACATAATCATCAAGAGAATACATTAATGCATGAACGTATAAACATAAGTTGTGAGGTTGTCTAGACATATACACACTTACTAATTAAATAGTGATCTTTAAAGCTTATAAGGAAAAATAATTTTAGTTTTATTTAATTCTAAATATTTCAAACTTTATGATAAATATACAAATTTTAAAAACATAAAAGATGAAGAAACAAATGCATCAAATCAAAGGAGATATATCAATAATAAATTAATATATATGTAAAAAAATTAATAATAAAAAATAAATTAAAAAATTGACCTAATTATTACTATGGCTACATCATCTTAATTGTTTCATAATAAACCCAAATATAAATTTTACTTCAATAACTATTTAATCATATCCATGAGCTTTAACAATAAAAACATACCTAAATAAACATCCCTTACCATGAAAACAAATTGACATTCATTCAAGAAACAAATGACAAGGCCATGCTTATGACTAGGGCATGCTTTTATCCTCCCCATTAATGAAACATGGTAAAAAGTTGGGCTCGGTGTGCCTTGCGAGAATGAAGGGGATGTTTTGCTTTCACCCGGTTTTTGAAATCCTATGCTTTTATAAAGAAAAGTCATTCCAATCTTATTCTTAGCAAAGCCATTGTTGGATCTTTGAAGGAGCTACTACTAATTCCTTCAAGAACCAAAATATGATTCATTTAAAAAGGATCGGAGGGACTTATAGGAACAACTATGTTTGTAACTTGTATGGAAGCATTGATGTTGCTGTGTATAAAAAGGAGCATCACCCATTTGTAAAAATGTTGCAGATTAGGACTAGGTGCCACTTATGTCATACCACACATATGGGTATAGAGATGCTCCAATCAAGTGTTGTATGTTGGGGGTGTATGCTTTATAAAAGCACATGAAATGAAAAATATAGAACACTATTGTGAATATGTCAAAAGTAATCAATTTAAATATTTAGATCATATATTTATATCAAGTAGATTTGAAGCATTCACTTCTCTATCAAAGATTCATTCTATTAAAAAGTAATTGACAATTAATTAACATCGACACAAAAGAATTGACAACTACACAAAAGTCATTGATGATTCCAAAAGAGTAATTAAGCGATTTTTACATCAAGGGATGACTGATTGGGTTGCACCTTTCATGATGACGTTGTGCTACTTATGAGCTGCTTGCCACCATAGATTACCTTAGCTTTTGCACCTTTGTCATTGTGTTGCTTGCACATCTCACCACTTGTCCTCCCATCTAGTCCGACTAATGGATATAGGTTGGTTCACTTCCCCATCTTCCTTCCAATACTGCATGGTACTTTTGTTTATCATGTTGCTTCATTCCAATTAGCGGGTCGCTAAGCCCATTTGAAATAAACAGTCGAGATAAATTTGGACTTCTACTTGTTTTTTCATTTTTTTCATAAATTTAGGCAAATATTAGTGGCGAATTGTAGCTCAATTGTGACTTTTCTCAGTTTGGCAATTAGAACCCTAACAACTACGAGAGGAAGTATGGATTCCCCATTAATAGCCATGGGTTTTCAATGAAGCTTGTTTTTACCCATAGTATTTATTTATTCTTTGTTTATGTGTCGATATTATGATTTCAACTATTGAACTTTACAAAGATGAAATTCGTACTACACTAAAACATATCATATCTACTAAACACTGAGTTTTTGTAATTTTTGCGGAGAAATGAATGCTTTAAAAGGAAGGTGATTTGTTCAATAAATGTTAATTTTAAATTAGGTATGGATTTTCATCCTGTCATTTCTTTTTTCTTTAATTATTATGTGTTTCTCTGTCCTCATGGTTTCTGATCTATTAAATGACTCATAGACCATATTTTTTTCTCTTCCTATTTGATATGGAAAAATAGGCAAGATTTTTGGTTTTATTGCTCCCTTGTGGTGATTTATGCATGAATTGGTAAATGCTTATGATTGGAAAATGTATCGAGTGGTACTATCCAAGGAACAATATTTTGAATGGATGAATTTAATTGGTATTCATGTTAGCTTTTTAATGGAGTTAAACCGGGTTGAGGCTAGGTTAAATATTGCATCCAACTGAACAATTGTAGCTCAATCTTGATTTTTTGCACTCTGGCGGGTTGGAACCCTAGAAGCTGCAGATTTCTTTCAATATAACTAGGGTTTCTCAATGCAATTTATTTTCACCCATAACATTTATCTATTCTTTTTTATGTCTTGATATTAACAGATCTCATCTATTAACCTTTAAAAGAGGAAATTCATACTTCATCAAAGCATATCAAATGTTGAGAAGTCCGAGTTGTGTAATGCTTGCGAAGAAATTAATGTTTTGAAAGGAAGATGATTTGTTGCTTAATTTTTAATGTTAATTTTAAATTATAAATGATGGGTGAGGTTACACTGTGTTTAGTTTTGTGAAGGAAAAGTTTCTACATTCTTAAGTTTTGTAGACTATGGAAACTTTTGATTGTGTTCCATAATTATTACAATATACCCTAACAACATGTTTTCTAGAGCTATGAGTTATTGCACTGATAGGGATTGGAAATTGAGTAGGATTCTTTTGGAAAATTTAAAAATAAAAATTGTATCTCAATGAAAATTTGATTTACTATACTGATGTTGTGTAAATTATATTATTTAAATGTAAAGATGTTATTAATCCCTTACAATAAAACCTTCTGTGTGGGTGCTGCAATCCATCGAATTTAGGGTGGACTTGCAAACTGGTCTTGTCTGTTGAGGTATGTTAATTTTTATGCATTAACATGTCTTATGGGGAGTCAAACACGATCTGTAATTACCTCGAGCTTTTAATGATAATTCACCACTAGAGATTCTATGCGGAATTTGTAATTTGTCTATATAACTAACCTTCTTCTCATAAACAACTTTCTTATTATCTATTTAAATTCCATAACACGTAAAGGGTTGTAGTATTTATCCTCTATAATAAATTCATACAGGAAAAATAGTTTAATAGGATTCAAACCGTAATTAAGGTTGAAATGGGGTGAATTCCTTGCTGCACGAAACTAGGTCTGAAAAGAGGTCCATGGATACATATAAAGACTAACTTCGTAGGAGCTTGGAGAACACTCCCCAGGAAAGTAGGTTTTTCCCCATTTGAAAAAAAGAAAAAAAGTTTAGCTTGAATCAAGTGTCATTCAAAGCTAGTTTAATTTATTTTTAGAAATAATTTTCCAAAGGTTTTGCTTGATGAAGAGGACCTCATTCTCCGATTGCACTATCTTCTATGTAACCGATATTTCATAACTTACACAAACATAAAATATGGGTTGCAAAAATAGATGTAGAGTTGAATGGTTGAATCAATGTGAAATGGGTTTTCAAGTGGTCTCTAATAGCAAGAAGACTACCTAGTTAGAATGATAATGAGATCAAAATATTTTGGAATACTCACCTTAGAATTTTTTTTGATAAGCCAATGCATTGATCCCCGAACCCACAAACCCCTTTCCGAATCAGATCATCTTAACTATCTCCATAATATTGTAGATTTTGAAAACTTGCTTAGCACAAGTAACCTCTGATCATTCTCAAGACAAATATTCACAAACTACTGAGTACCACAAACCCCCAGGCCTTGTGGAAAGTAGCCTGAATATTCAAGCATTCAATGATACTGCTCATGGTTTTGCACAGAGTATACCATTGGCACCACCTATGATTCAGGACAGTACAATTTGTAATTACCAATCTGGTAGTGCATTTCACATGAATCCAACCCTCATTCCCCACTGTAATTCTACTTCCAAAGTGGGTTCACAAGACCACGATGCTTCCCTCTATTTGAGAAGAAACACCACCACAAATACCTATTTTGTTGTGCCCTCAATGACAGAATCTATCCTACAAAGCATCCCTGGCTTCACTGGTACTGTCAATGAAATATCCTCACATAAAGGCTTTCCAATGAATTTTAAACAAACTCAGATGCAACAATTTCAAGTGCCACAAGAAATTCGCAGTGACTTGAATCACATGGCTTCAGGTGCCATTGGTGAAGATAACAATTCAGATATATTCTCATACCTTATGGAATCTTACATGGAAGAAGATCACTTTCATGACAAAATCAACAATATGACATGTTATCTATAATATTGCGCCAACATCAAAATATCCATCTAGATTTCTATTGTAATATTGTATATGCTATCTTCAGATTTGGACTTTATTTCAATACAAATTAGTGTCTGTAATATTTATGTCTTACACTATTTACGCACATGCTTTTGTCTATTTCAAAGACACGGTACTTGAGTGTGAACTTATTGTTTAAGACCAACATATATTATGTTTAAGGTTTGTTGTGAGAACTTATTATTTAACACCAACTAAAGAATATTATATATGATTTTAATAATATTACAATTGTTTTAAAATACTATTTGTATGTTTGAATGGAAAATTGAGTGTGAACATACTATATAAAACCAAATAAAGAATCTTGTATTTGATGTTGCATATTAGTGTATTCCTTATGTATAATTTATTATCTATGCAATTGCTTTTAATTTCAAAGAAATTAGTTAGACATCCCATGTTCTCATTCAATTCATGCAACCAATGTAATCTTCTTAGAATCAGTCATATTCTCAATCAAACTTTTAGATAATAATTTGATGCACTTAATTAGGAGAGTCAACAACATTGGCAATATTTCTTTTATTATCATATGGTATTATAAATTTCCCACAAAAGATCAAGTGAAATTCAAAGATCTATTATGAACTTCCATGAAAAACAAGAAAATGAATTCATAACACAAATTACAATGTTGTGGTCTTTGATATACTCTTGCATCATTAAACTCATGAAAACATCTTGTTTTAACGCAATACTTTACCAAATAACACCCACTTAAAATAACATGATTAATAGATATTTCTACTTTGAGAGTTAATGTTACACAATTTAGCTCCATTCAACTACAACAAAAGCTGTATCATAATTACGAGGCTATTACACATTCGCTACGAGATACAAGATTACTCTAATTTGTGAGTTCATTGCAGATTTTTGTATTTAGATTTAGTGATAATTGCATAATTATGAAGATTTTTTTAGAATTTCTTAAATTTGGGTAAAGTTAACACAATAAATTTGCACATTGGAAATAATTTGTTATTATTATCTATACAAATTACACGAATCATGGCTATTATATAGCCACTTACATAACAAAACAACCTCCGAAATAATAGGGAGGTGTTACAACTAATATCCTAGAATAATATTCACGAGTACAACATACTAACAACTAAGTACATACTAATTTACCAAACGGTAAATCACCCACAACCATGTAAATATTAATTTTCCTAACATTCCCCCTTTAATGTTTACATGGTAGTAAACAACTGTCACACATATTTTGCAACTTACCACCCATGCTTGCTCATGATCATGGTATAACACTTGAACTTAAGGTAGAAGAAGGAACACATCAAATTATTATCAAACATACATTGTCGGGAACACATTTGACTGATGAGGATGGGAACACGCTTAGGAATAATCTGCTTATCAACTAGTCAATCTAGGGAACACATTTGACCTAGCAGTGTGGGAACTCAAGTAGGAACACAACTGAAAAAACTTCAATGGTTTTCCCGAGGGTAATTTTTGGTCATCAAACTTGCACCCATGTCTCAAATCTAGAAGAATTGAGTTATTTGTGACAACAATGGAACCGTCCCCAAGTTGTGGGACCTTGCATGCTTGGGACGGATCTCTGGAGAAGGTCGGTTCCTCTATCTAATTCTATTACTACTGCTACTCCTAATGTTGAAAGGGAAACTAAGATAATAATGCCAAGGGACCAGGGATACAAGGATAACATGAAAGTAAATTACACTAAAAGGTGGTAGCACCAATAAAGAGGGATGAACACTATCTGTTCTAAGTGAAAATGAAGGGAAATGCATGAAAGAAGGCTAGGCACGTGTAGTACAACTTGAGACGTATTTACCATATTAGTTTCATGGAACACAACTAAATAAGGAGCTACAAGGGACATGAAATGGCACAAAATGAACACAATGCAAAGAAAAGGTAAGAAGAAGGAATGTAAACATGTTAAGACGGAGAATAGTCACAAAGGATGCTTGTATTACTTCCGAGAAATACACAAAGTTATTCTGATGGTGAAAGAGGCTGATATCCACATGCAAGAGCCAGATCTAGAGGTTTGTAACTCAAAATATAGAAAATACGAAGTCCTTAGCAAGGTGCGTAAGGATCCAAAGTGTCCAACATTAATAACGAGCCCAACTCTTAAATTTATAGATAAATCTATCGAAGGAGAAGAGAAAGAGGGAAAACCCAAATTTGAAATGCAACCACCAACAAGAAGCATTCAATGCCTGAAAATCCACTTAAGAATCTGCCAAATGCACTTCCTCAGGTCTGTCTGATGTGTTAGAGAAGGAAGGAGGGTGGATCATATCAAATCGGGTGGTTGAAGTGATCAGATCTGCTCATTAATGCCCAGAAAGATGTTTTCCCATTTCTCACCTACCAATCCACCAATAATTTGAATTTGAATATCTAGCATTGTAGCCTACGCCAACAAACTATCCGACAAGTCAGCGCATGCCAATCGGAGCTCTGTAGTAAAAGATATGGCTGTCAGAAGTTTATCAGAGTTGTCGGTGCATGTAAAACACGTGGCGCACATGGATCGGTGAAAGGATGGCTAAGCTGTGTAAATGTTTTTTTGTTTCTATTACTCGTCACTCATTGATTTGTTGCAAGGATTAAGTGCCTTGTTTGTGCACGTGGATTGGTTACATGTGGCATACTCAAGCATGTCAGAGGATAATGTGGCATGGAAAGGGTGGAAGGAAAGGGTGCGGGGAGAAGGCAGAAGGAAGGTGCGCATGATACATGCGGGGAGATGAGGTAAAATGGTGAGCAGAGAATGCATGGTCAATGCACAACCATTACAAGATGATGCATGGCATGCGAGAAGGCCAGGGACTTTAGTGATTGAAGCAAGTGCAAGGTGCACACGCAAGGTGAATAAGCTGCTATGAAGAAAGTAAACACACGAGAGGATGCACACAAGGGAGGAGTGGAACAAGAAGGAAAAGGAAAGGAAGGGAGAAGGGAAGCGCGCAAGGGTGCGTGAGGAAAAGAAGGTAATGTACCAAGGGAAATTGAGTGTACACAACCATACAATGAAGAACTATGAGTCAGAAAGTGTATACAAGTTATCTAAATAACCGAGAGAGTTATTTGGATAATAGTTTTGGAGAATTTCGAGTCAATCTCGCTTTAGATGAAGGAGATCAGTAGGTTGGAGAATCCATTGGGCATGAAATCTATTGTGTAATCATGAAATTCTGATTTGTAACTTTGAAGAACTGCCCCTATAATCACTTGAAAGATCATTTCTTGACTCTATTCTAAATCCTATAAGCTACTAAAAATTGTCGGCATCCTGAAAGCAAAAGAAGAACGTGCGTACGAAGAGCTTGAGAAGAAAGAACTATGTACAAACAAACAATGTGCGTGCAACACACTTAGAGGAATTGAAATTACTCTAATATATACATAATGATGCAACAAACTTAATGGAAGGGTTTGAGATAGACCCCATTTACTAGAATTTGTAGCACGCCTCCATCAAGATGAGTTAACTTGAAAGAGTTAGCCTCCTTATAAGAACTGATGATGTATGGGCCACTCCAAAGTGCATCAAAATTTGAATGGTGCCCTGGCTTAGCTCTATCAACATCATATTTTAAGATCAAATCCCCAACTTTGAAAGCTTGAGGCCTAGCCTTTCTATTAAACCATTTCTTTGTTGCTTGTTGATGTTGTTCTAGCTTGATCATGACAAAGTTTCTTGATTCTTCAAGATTAACCAGCTCTGCCATTCTGATTTCTCTTTGGTCTTGTTGTCTCCTGAAAACTGCTCTACGTTTTCATAACCAAATTCAAATTTTTGTGCTCATGCCCTTTGTAAGTTCCCAAGCCAAGTTTGTGGATCAGGGAGATAGAGAAATCCGTGCCCTGGAGCTGTTTTTGATCCCTGTTTTGCTTGTTTTTGGAAATGCTCCATCTCCTACTGTGCGTGAAAACTTGTTTTGTAACCTCCATTTTGGATCAAATCAGCTCATTTTCTCTTTGGCCTAGGTCATCAAGTTATTATTCTACCTATTTGCTTCTGGTTCGTGAAGAAAAATCAAAAACGGACTCAAAACATGGAAGTTCTCCTTCTCTGTATTTTTTGCAATCGGGATGACTAGCATCCTTCTTGTCAAATTTCAGGCCCAAATGAAGACAGATACGTGGATGGATCTCATTGGACGGGGAAGAATGGGCTTTGTGGCGAACTTAGCATTTTTGTCATTTTTGGCAAAAAGGGCAACTTTCCCCCACGGACCCATGAGCCGAAGCAGAGCGGTGTAAAGAATGAGGTCTAAGGCCCATAACTAATCAGGTGCGGGCACATGGTCACAGTTGAAAAGTCAAAGCGGGAGGCGGACCTTTGGTGGGACTTCAAGTTTTTAGCTCTCGAGGTCAAAAAAGGTTTAAGGGTTAGCTATTTCCCCGAGGCCTGCAACAAATCAGAGAGTGCCACGTGTCTTAAGCTAGGCGCAGCGGCAAGGTGCGGAGGTAAATTGGGAAATTTTCCCAATTTAGAATTTAAAAGGAAAAAATGGAACCGCATATCCATGACCAGTCAGAGAGCGCCACATGTCTCGGAGCGGTGGGGCATAGACATTTTTGGGAAATTTTTCCCAATGTGAAATCAGAAGGAAAAAAGGCAGGTCTTCGGCCCACAGATGAATCAGAAGGTGCCACGTGTCTCGGAGCAGCGGGGCTATAGAGATTTTTAGGAAATTTTTCCAAAAGGGAAAAATTTAAAGTTTGACCCCACCAACCCTAATTTTGACTCTTTTTAACCAGTTTTGCCCTAAATCTTTAGAGGGCCATATCTTTCGAACTAGGGCTTGGATTTTCACATTTTTGGTATCAATGGAAAGCTGGTGAAATTCTCCACACAATGGACACTTAATTTTGATGGAGTTTTGTGGGAGAAAATCAAGAAAATGTCTCTGGCATGCAAAAAATGCAAAAAAGTGATCGGGGATCATTTCTGAAAGTTCCCTAAACATCTCTAAATGGTGTCAGTGCAGAAGATCATCTCGAGAGCTTTCCAACGACTGTGAGAACGCGACAAACGGACATTGGGAGCTCTAGATATGTTCGGTCAAAGTTCGGTCAACAGGGAAGTCAACTCTGGTCAACTGGTCAAAATTTGGACCAATCGCACTGTGACACGTGGCTTGCCAACACTCGTCTGATTCGCTCGATTTGCCTATCGGGAGATGACAAGTGGACTACAGGTTTATTTCTATTCCACATTGCATGGGTCGAAATAATATTTGGTAATGCCACTTCTCAAATGCCACATATGTATATATTAATGTTTAATACATTAATACATGTATTGCTGACCACATGGGTGGTGAAGCGGTTGTTGGGAGGCGTAGCAGCTGCCACGTGGCGAACAAGGTGGAGATGGGGCGGTTAAGCTCAAACGTGGTCATAGACCACTTCATTCATGCGCGTGGAAGGCTTTAAAGCCTAAACTATTATCCTATGCGCCATCTATGGATTTTAATCCATTAAAATATTCAGCCGCTCCACATGCCGCGCCAAAGGGGATTCTTATCCCTTAAACAAATTCAAATGCCGCCTATTTGGGAATTTAATCCCATTTTATAATGTAATCGGCCAATATGGGTATTTTATCCCCTTTATTTTGGTACGGGTGAAGGCTAATATTAGCCTATAGATTATATGCATTGCATATTTTTTGGGCCCTAAAAATGTATAAATAGGGACCCATTGCTTTGTACACACACACACATGGGTAACACATTAGACATTGGTGAAAGACACAACAACACGAGCTTATCATTTGTTAGGCTTGTTGTGGACACCAGTCTGTGAGAGACCGATCCGAGCTTATTATTTGTTAGGCTTATTTGCGGGATGTGTCGATGTGTATTGTCTATTGGCCTATTATTTTAGGCAATATTAGATGGAATATTTGTGATTGGGAGTGAAATGTAAACTACCCAATAGGCCCATTGAGCCACACCAAGTACTTGTAAATCTGGATTGTCGGCCAGGAGTGCTAGCTTCGCATTGTTTACGTCGGGAAGGCCGATCTGTAGAAGGAGATTGTATGCCAAGAAGGTGGAGGTCGGGTGCTATTTTTCACCCTTGTCGTCCGAAGGTTTGGTGTACTGATAGGCAAGTAAAATTCCATTAGGTTTTCTTGTGAAAGTACTATTGTAACTTACAAGTTTTGACTAGTGGAGCAGTTCGATCACGAACCCGGAGACGTGGCGATTGCTGCCGAACTCCATAATCAATCTGTGTGCAATTGTCGTTATTGTCTTGCATTCTTTTAAATTGATTACTTAAAAGGAGTAAATTATCGGCAAATAATTAAAGCCTATAAGGGTCCGATATCAGGTCGTAATAATCTGGTTATTTTCGGATCAAGTTTGGTATCAGAGCTGGTAATCGACACTTGCAAACTTACTAATCTTGAAGCAAGTTGGTATGGAGCAAAGTTAATCGAGACGGAGTTGCTTTGTGAGGGGATGGCATTGGCTGTACTTTTGGATTTCAGTTGGTGGGATAGAGCGAGAGACAGTTTAACATACTCATTAATTTTCTCATTTCTATTTGGATGATTCCATTGTATCTCATATGCAGATAAAACTAAAAAAACTATTGTGTAGGGTAGAATGTATTAGTAAGACCCCTTTGAGGGCAACGTTTGTATACATCTAACCAGACATGGCACATTAGTTAAAGACCCAATTTTGGGCAATGTTTGTACTACTGTTATACTTGCATTAGTAAGACCCCTGAGGGCAATTATTTTGGTGATTTTGCTAACACCATAAAATGCGTATATTTTCCTTGTTTAGTCATTGTTCGGCGGGGAGGAGACAAATGAAGTCAATCCACATTGCAATGCGGTGAGGAAGACCAATCTCGTCATGCAGAGTCGAAATGGCAAAAAAAGTTCCTCATCCCGAAGAAGGAGATTAAGAGGAATTTCTGTGCTCATTGCGGAGGAATGGGCATAAGGTGGAAAATTGCTGAAATCGCATCCATCTCGCCATCGAGTAATGGCAAGCCAAAGATGGAATGGAGGCCTATTGCGAAAGGTAGAGGAAGTTTTACTCCACCACCGGTTGACAAGTCGACCCAGGACCGAGTAATACACGAAAGTGAAAGTCCTTTAAAATGGGTAAGTCAACAATTTTTCAATTATATATATTGCATAATTTAGATTGATGAATCGTATGCGGTATTAAGTTTGGAGATCGGATTTCGTGAGGAAATCTTTGAGAGAAAGGTTTACAATACTCGGTGGATTTTCTTACTTAGAAAATTTGATTAATGCTCTAACATATCTCCTAATCGGCATGTGAGTACACATTATGACTTGGATATAGGATTTGACTCATATAAAGCTTGGAGATTGATCTGCCATTTGTGCAGACAATAGAGTTCTCAAGAGATCAGCTCGGAACTTCATTATGTGTAGAGGCATTGTGACCGTGCGTGAGAATGGTAGCTGAATCACCGTTGGCATTGACGTTGGGTCGAAACTTCATTCTGTGTAGAGGCATTGCGACCATGCAGCAGAATGGTACCTGATATTGTGTGTCAACAAGAGGAGCTCTTAAAGGATCAGTTTGGAACGTCATTCGGTGTCAAGGCATTGCGACCACACATACGAATGGTAGCTGATCAAGAGACTTAGCATCATACATCGGAGGCTCGAAGTCTTGAAAAAGGCTTAGCATCATGTATCGGAGGCGTTGAGGGACTTAGCATCATACATCGGAGGCTCGAAGTCTTGAAAAAGGCAGATCATTCGGAGCATCATTTAGCATCATACATCGGAGGCTCGAAGTCTTGAAAAAGGCTTAGCATCATGTATCGGAGGCGTTGAGGTCTACACAGACTTAGCATCGTGCATCGGAGGCTCGAGGTCTTGAAAGAGGCTTAGCATCATGCATCGGAGGCGTTGAGGTCTGTAAAGGGACAAGGCATTGTCCATCATTGACATCGGATCAATCAAAGCTCTACGTAACATGGAGTTCCTTGAATCGGTCGGATTCTCGAGGAATCAACCTGGGAGCCAGGAGTTGTGTTATAGAGTAAAAGAAGATCCTTGTTGTCAGATATCAAGAAGCTTAGCACCGCACAGAAGGAGCGTTGAGGTTTCATTCAGAAACTTAGCACCATAAAGCGGAGGCATGGAGGTTTTCTTCGGATATCAGAGTGGCGCAGCGGAAGCATCGTGGACCCATAACCCACGAGGTCCCGAGGATCGGAGCGAGTTGTCGAAGTGAGAAGGTTGGAGGAGAAGACCCGAGGGTCTACTACGGCAGCACTTCGAGGTGGCAGCAGATTGTTCATTCGGGACAGTATGGAAGCTTTTTGGGACAAAAGCTTTTCTCGTGGGGAGGTGTGATCAGGGGATCATTTATGAAAGTTTCCTAAACATCTCTAAATGGTGTCAGTGCAGAAGATCATCTCGAGAGCTTTCCAACGGCTGTGAGAACGCGACAAACGGACATCGGGAGCTCTAGATATGTTCGGTCAAAGTTCGGTCAACGGGAAAGTCAACTACGGTCAACTGGTCAATATTTGGACCAATCGCACTGTGACACGTGGCTTGCCAACACTCGTCGAATTCGCTCGATTTGCCTATCGGGAAGTGACAAGTGGACTACAGGTTTATTTCTATTCCACATTGCATGGGTCGAAATAATATTTGGTAATGCCACTTCTCAAATGCCACATATGTATATATTAATGTTTAATACATTAATACATGTATTGCTGACCACATGGGTGGTGAAGCGGTTGTTGGGAGGCGTAGCAGCTGCCACGTGGCGAACAAGGTGGAGATGGGGCGGTTAAGCTCCAACGTGGTCATAGACCACTTCATTCATGCTTGCGTGGAAGGCTTTAAAGCCTAAACTATTATCCTATGCGCCATCTATGGATTTAATCCATTAAAATATTCAGCCGCTCCACATGCCGTACAAAGGGATTCTTATCCCTTAAACAAATTCAAATGCTGCCTATTTGGGAATTTAATCCCATTTTATAATGTAATCGGCCAATATGGGTATTTTATCCCCTTTATTTTGAGTACGGGTGAAGGCTAATATTAGCTTTATAGATTATATGCATTGCATATTTTTTGGGCCCTAAAAATGTATAAATAGGGACCCATTGCTTTGTAAACACACACGGGTGTAACACATTACACACATTGGTGAAAGACATTGGACACAACACGAGCTTATTATTTGTTAGGCTTGTTGTGGACACCATCTCAACTGAGACACCGATCCGAGCTTATTATTTGTTAGGCTTATTTGCGGGATGTGTCGACAGGTATTGTCTATTGGCCTATTATTTTAGGCAATATTAGATGGAATATTTGTGATTGGGAGTGAAATGTAAACTACCCAATAGGCCCATTGAGCCACACCAAGTACTTGTAAATCCTGGATTGTCGACCGGAGTGCTAGCTTCGCATTGTTTGCGTCGGGAAGGCCGATCACAGCCGAAGGAGATTGTACGCCAAGAAGGTGGAGGTCGGGTGCTATTTTTCACCCTTGTCGTCCGAAGGTTTGGTGTACTGATAGGCAAGTAAAATTCCATTAGGTTTTCTTGTGAAAGTACTATTGTAACTTACAAGTTTTGACTAGTGGAATGGTTCGATCACGAACCGGAGGCGTGGCGATTGCCGAACTCCGTAATCAATGCGTGTGCAATTGTCGTTATTGTCTTTCATTCTTTTAAATTGATTACTTAAAAGGAGTAAATTATCGGCAAATAATTAAAGCCTATAAGGGTCCGATATCAGGTCGTAATAATCTGGTTATTTTGGAGATTCCCCGACTTCACTCCAATGTTCTCCTGCCATGTGGATGGACCGATTTCAAAGTAATTAGGGAAAAGAATCAAACGGTTCATATGTGAACTCGCAAATTGAAATATGAAACACATTTTTGCACACAGAAACTCATTTTGGGCTCATCAGAAGCATTTTCTTTGTGGTAGAGGAATCTGGAAGAGGAAAAATGATCAAATTTGTTTGTAACGGCTTTGGGTCGAACATTTTAATGGTTTTTCAAAGTCTTTGTGAAGGGTTGGCAATCAAATTTGGAAATTGGAAGCACATTTTTTCAAACAGAGGATAAAACGATTGTTATTCTTATTTTATTCTCCTCTCGCATTTTTCTTCTATTCCCACTCATTCTACAAGTTTCAACTCCGAGATGAATAAAAAGGAAGTAATTTTATGTCCCCGATGGAAAAATCGATTGGTGCTTTGTGACCAGTGTGTTTTATTCTATCTTGTGCTCAGAAATTGTAAATTTGTCTTTCTTCTATTAATTAATGCATGTAATGAAACTTCCAGTTGATGTGTGTGGGCATCTAACAATCTACCCACAACATTGATTTCCCCTCCTTCATTCTCACTCCCTCCCCTTTCTCAGATCGATTTCTACTATAGCAAGGAGTTGCTATTATTTCCATAGGGACAGTGGAGTGTTCTGTGGATCTTTGGTTTAAAACCACCATAAATCCACTTTGGTTTTACATGCTAAACAATGGGAGCTGCACCATTCAAATGTAGAGGGACTTAGATTCCCATAGCGTTGGCCTGAAATCCACAAATTTGTCCACAAGACAAATTTTCTCTTGCCAACAGTTTTTGGCGCCCACCGTGGGGTAGAGTTGCAACATCTACACCCAAAAATGACCACAAGGTTTTTATAATATCATTAAGTTTTCCTTTGAAGTCTGAAATCCCTTGTGATCCAAAAATACAAAAAGATTCAAATAGAAGAGTTCTACAGATTGAGTAGCCATATGAACTGCATGGATGTAACTCAAAATTCTTACAAATCCTTCTAGAAAACCTTCTTTGCTCTGTCATATCCAAAGGAAATCATTTCAGACCTGAAAGAGGTTACTTGGCATATTTGGCAGAGTGTAAATCACCTCACCATTGCTACAAAATTTTGGGTTGTGAAAGAGAAGACAATAAAATTTCAAGTTGGTTGATAGAAGGTATACTCACCAGCTAAGGCAAGGAGGAGTGATTAACCCTACTTTTGAGGAGTTGGAGAGAGAAGAAGCAGAGGTTATAGCTCAATTTGACAGAGAGGAAGAGATTAGAGCTCAACTTGAAGAAATTACAAGACTCCAAGCTACAAGCAGAGGAAAGAGAAGTAGCCCTAGCTGCTGAAGAAGCTAGAAATAGAAACAAAATGGCTGATAATGAACATGAAGCACGTACACCCAATGTACCATGGGGAAGAAATACTGGTCCACTTGCTCTCCCACAAATACTCCATGATCTGCCAAGAGGTTCGAGAAAGAATTTTCCCAAATTCAAAGGAGATGGCTCCCAACTCCCGAAGAACATGTAACAACCTTCATCACTACTTGTGGTGTGTTAGGTGTTGAAGATGAAGATGTGTCGGTTAGACTTTTTGTGGAGTCACTCCAAGAGAAATCTACTTGAATGGTTTTACATGCTTCTTGCAAGATCTATTACTGGTTGGGAAGATATTAGAAAAGCATTTGAAAACAAATTCAAGAGCACTAAAGATGGTCAAGAGCTGCTAGTGCAATTAGTCCAAATAAAGAAAGAAAGCTCTGAATCCATGAGGGACTTTGTAGCAAGGTTTGAAAAATTGACAAGAAGAGTCCTTGAAGATGTGCTACCTCCTGAGAACCACCTGAGAAGATTCTTCATCAGTGCCTTGCCATCAAAAGTTGGTTTCTTCCTCAGAAGAGCCCAACCAAACACACTGAGGGAAGCTCAAGACTTTGCCATTGAAACTGATGATGACTTAATCCTCTCTGGAAAGGTGAAAGGCCCAAATGGGAAGTAGAAGGGTCAGAGTTTGGCTTTAGTAACTACAGATCCTATGTTCCAGAAAATGGCAAATGATCTGGTTGCCTTGAAGAAACAACTATCCCAAATGACAATGAGAAATGCTCCAAGGAGGCCAAACTTCCCTGATAGACAAAGAATTGCACCACCTCCTCGCCAACTTGCCCTTGAAGCACCTCCTATCAATGTTATCTGTGACACCAGAGAATCAAGAGAGGATGCTGAAATTGATGAACTTGAAGGAGAAATAGTAGAGGATTATGAAGGCTACCTCGAAATTGAAGAAGTTGATATGCACAATGGCTTGTTTGAGTTTGTGGATGATGGGGAAGAAGAAGAGGAAGCCCCAAGCTTCTCATGTGTTGTCTTCACTCGAGCTCAATCCAAGAAAGATGCTCTACCCTCCGTGGCTCAAGAGGAAAAGAAAACTAAAGAAGATCCCACTCCAACAGCCACACAAAAGAAGATCATCAACAGAGGCTCACCATTACCACCCTCAATGGATTCAACCAAAATGAAACCAAGCCAAATGGCTACTAGAGATCAAGTTGTTATATCTAGTAAGTCATCTTTTCCTTCTTCTAGCTCACAAGTTATTAAAAACACTCCTCCCTCTAATGAAGTCTATCTAAGTCAACTAAAATTCAGACCATAGCTTCACCTTCACCTCCTTCTAAGCTGATGGCCTCACCCTCAGAAGACAATCCAATTTCCAAGTCAGCCAAAGTTCCTCAAAGACCCTTACCATGTAAACCTTCCCTCACTCTAGGAACTTCCCCTCATCCAACATTGTCCCATTTGATTTTGTGGAACATGCAAGTAAGACCAAAGTGCAGCTCTCAGAGATTGAATACTTGCAAACACACCCTGCTCAATTTGATAGACTAATCAATGTTGTTTGAGCAGCAGTTCTATACCTTCAAGTTCAAATTATAAAGGTCTGCTCCCGACACCATCTACACCACCTGCTCAAAACATGTTGGCCCTAAGTGCTTCCAAAATAGATAAGGTGGAACCCTTCTACTTGTCTCTTCTCATGAATGGTTTTGAGCTCAACAATTGCATCATTGACTCCGGAGCTTCTGATAACGTAATGCCACTCAAATTTTCCAATGCTCTCGGCCTGACACTAACTAGAGTTAACGGAGCTTGTTACTTAATGGAATCTAAGCAAGTACCACTAGTAGGAAGGATAAAAGATGCACAAGTGGCTTTGGCTGAATACCCTAATAAGAAAGTACTTCTAACCATCTTAGTGGTAGACATTCCAACATCTTTTGGCATGCTCTTGAGTAGAAGTTTTTGTAGAGACCTTGGTGGAGAGATAAAGATGGATTAGACCTCTACAACTATTCCAAGTGAAGGGTGAGATGAAGAAGCTACTTCTGGTAAGAAAAATGAAGTTTACAGTAAGAAGTTCCAGTGACCCAAGAGCTAATATCCTCTTTCAAGATTGTGGATTAGGAAACTATTTCCTTACTTCACAACGAGAAGAAGACTTGCCACTTTCCTCAAATAGAGAAAGATCAGGTCTGGACTATGGATTTTGATGGAAGCCATTCCAAAGCAGGCTCAGGGGCTGGTGTTGTGTTGTACTCTCCTTCCAATGTGATGCATCCTTTTGCATACAAACTGCAGTTTGACAACACCAACAATACAACAGAATATGAAGCTCTCCTCTTGGGCATAAGTGTGGAAGACATGGGAATCAAAAAGTTGAGATGCCTTGGTGATGTAGAAGTGATAGTGAAGCAAATCCGCCAGCAATACCAGGTGAAGAACCCAAGGCTCAAGCATTACAGGAATAGAGTGTGGGATTGCATTGAATTCTTTGATGCATTCTCTATTGAAGCCATCCCAAGACAACAAAATGAAAGAGCTGATTCTCTTACAGTATCAACATCCCTATTGACTCCTCATCCTTCTTTTGGCAAGGACAAAATAACCATTGAGATGGTTTTCAGACCAAGTGTTCCTGATAACGCAGATCACTGGCAAGTTTTCAATGACGACAATCAGATTTTAGCCTTCTTGGAGCAAAGAGACAACTTCAATAATCTCTTCTTTGAGGGAAGTGTTAATCCACATAGAGAAGCTGTGGCTGAAGATGCATCAGATGAAATTGAAAGAGTGGATGATGAAGGCATGATCAGATTGAAAGGTAACAAGATCCCCAAAGGTCTAGTCTCTCTAGAGGACCTGTTTGACAAGCATGACAGATTTATTCATGAAAAAGAAAAGCTATCTTCTCGCTGTCCATCTGATTTTGACAAGGAAAACATTGGGACTTCTGAAGATCCAAGGATGGTCAACATTGGAAAATGTTGCTCACCTGAAGAGAAAAGGAAGTTCGTTGCTTTGCTTAAAAAGTACTCTGATGTGCTGGCCTACTCTTACGATGAGCTCAAATCTTTTCAACTGAAGGAAATGCATCATTCCATTCCTCTGAAGTAGGATGCTAAGCCCTTCAGGAAGAAGCAAAGACCCTATAATCCAAATATTGCTGATGTTATCAAGGAAGAAGTGAACAAGATGCTAAATGCTAGAATCATTTTCCCCATTCACCACTCAACATGGGTGGCCAACATTGTACCAGTAAGAAAGAAAAATGGGGAGATCAGAATATGTGTAGATTTTAGAAATCTAAATCAAGCATCTCTCAAGGACAATTACCCTCTTCCGATCATGGATCATATCCTACAAGTAGTTACTGGATCTGAGATGCTCTCTTTGCTTGATGGCTTCTCAGGGTATAATCAAATTAAAGTGGCCGAAGAAGATTGTAGCAAGACGGCTTTCACAACTCCTTGGGGCACTTTTGCTTACAAGGATGCCTTTTGGCCTGATCAATGTGGGAGCCACCTTCCAAAGAGCCATGGACCTAGCTTTCAAAGATCTCAAGCATTGCATTGTCATATACCTTGATGACTTAACCATGTTTTCAAAGAAGAGAAGTGAGCATATCTTCCACTTGGAGTAGATTCTTGCAAGATGTAGAAAACATGGCATTTCTCTAAATCCCAAGAAGTGTATCTTTGGAGTCACATAAGGAAAGCTGTTGGGACACATCATGAATAAGCATGGAGCACATATTGACCCTGAGAGGGTAAGTGCTATTCAAGCACTATCTCTTCCCACCAACAAGAAAGGAGTGCACTCATTCTTTGGGAAGGTAAATTTTCTTCACCGCTTTGTCCCCAAATTTGCTGAACTAACAAAGCATATCACCTCTATGATGAAGCCTCAAACAAGTTTCAAATGGAGTAGTGAAGGAAAATCAGCATTTGAAGAAATCAAGAAGGCCATTGCCAAAGCTCCAACGCTGGTATCTCCATATTTCAGCAAGGAATTCATCATGTACTGTTATGCCTCAGAGCACACTCTTTCTGTTGTCCTAGTTCAGAAGAATGATGAAGGATTGGAAGCACCTATTGCTTTCATGAGCTGCCCTTTGAAGAAGCATGAACTAAATTATAGTCAATTGGAGAAGCATGCATATGCAGTGGTCAAGGCCATGAAGAATTTCAGATTTTACATACTCAACTCTCACACCGTGGTGATGGTCCCCAGAAGTGCAATCAAGTCCATTTTGACACAACAAGATCCTGAGCCAAAAGAGGAAATTGGATTGCAAGGATCCAAGAGTATGACCTAGAGATTAAGCCCTCTAATCTAGTTAGAGGAAATGGTTTGTGCAAGTTGATTGCTGAAGATGAATCTCTCAAAGTTTAGCTTGGAGAAAGAGATGACACTTGCCCAACCTACTTAGAAGATTGCCCACAAGTTCTCTTTGTGAACACTACAGAGGAATGGTATGTAGACATCACTTTATTTCTTACCTATGGGGACTGCCCTCCTCATTTAGATTACAAGCAATGAAGAACTCTTAGGTTGAAAGCAAGCCAAATATGTGATTTGGAATCATGCACTCTACAAGAAAGGGATAGATGGTTGTTTTCTCAAGTGTGTTGACAAGGAACAACAAGAAAAACTCCTCAAAGCCTATCATGATCAAGCTTGTGGTGGACACTTTTCAGCCATGGTGACTGCCCACAAAATTCTCAAGAGGTAGATATTATTGGCCTTCTCTTTTGTTGATACTCAGAGCTGGGTTTCTAAATGCAAAGCATGCCAACAATTTGTTGGAAAACCACAGTTAGCTGCATTGCCTCTCAGGCCTGTGATTATTGAAGAACCATTTCAACAATGGGGGCTGGACTTCATTGGCATGTTGAATCCCCATTCAAGTGTTGGGCATACTTATGTGCTCACTGCCATGGACTACTTCACCAAATGGGTGGAAGCCATTCCAACCAAACAAGCTAGTTCTGAAGTAGTTTGTAGTTTCATCAAAGAATACATCATTGTCCATTTTGGGGTGCCTCAAAAGATTGTGGTGGACAATGCTACTTATTTCTCTTCAAGGAATTGACAGAATTCTGTTATGGCTTTGGGATTTCTCTTGCTCATTCTTCTGACTACTATCCTCAAGGGAATGGTCAAGTTGAGTCAAGCAACAAAAATATTGTGACCATTATCCACAAGCTTGTTGATGAGAATCAGAAGAATTGGCACAAAAAATTATATGATGCATTGTGGGCTGATAGGATCACTCCTAAGAAGGCAATAGGCATGTCACCTTTTCAGTTGCTATATGGAGTTGAAGCAGAGATTCCTATTACAATTGAAATGCTAGCTCTCAAGTTGCTTCAAATAGTGGAAGACAACCAATATAAAGATTCAATTGACAAGAGGATCCTTTTCCTTGAGAAGCTAGAAGAGAGCAGATCCTAGGTAGTGGACAGAATCAAAGAACATCAGCTGAAAGTGAAGAAGCTCTTTGATAGAAGAGCCAAAGCAAGGGAGTTCAGAGCTGGAGATTTGGTCCTACTTTGGGACAAGAGGAGAGAGCCAAAGGGTAGTCATGGTAAGTTAGATTCTTTGTGGTTGGGTCCATTTCAAATTTAGGAAGCTTGTGGTGAGAATGCCTTTCTCTTATCATACTTGGATGGAACTCCATTGGGATTGCCTAGAAGTGGGAAATATTTGAAGCTATACCATCAGTGAAAGTGAGTTGTCCCTCACCCTGTACCATAGTTTTTGTTGTTTCCCCTTTTTTATGTTGTGTGTGTTTTGGTTTTTTTTTTGTTTTGGTGTGGTTTTGGTTTGTTGTGTTTTCCTTCCTTCCTTCCTTCTTCTTCCTTCCTTCAGTATTGTACATGACTCTACAAGGCCCAATGGATAAGGCACTGGTCAATGTTATATGTTTTAAAACTTGAGATTTTGGATCCTCATGCCATGTTTTCCTTGCTCAATCCATGCCATGTCCCCGAGCTAGAGCCACATTGTCCCTCAAAATTTTTGCTCTTTTTCCAACCAAAATTTTTGACTTAGAAATGCTCTTTGTAAGTGCCTCAAAGCCAAGTTTTGGATTAGGGAGATAGAAAAATGGTCACTGAGCTATTTTTGATCCTCTGTATTTTGAATTTTTTTGGAAACTTCCATCTCTTAAGGGATGCAAGGTGAAAACTTGCTTTCTTAGAAACCTCCATTTTGGATCAAATCGGCTCTCATTTTTCTTTGGTCAGGTTCAAGTTATTATTTTTCGTATTTGCTTTTGGTTAAGAAAAATAAAAAATAAACTCAAAACATGGAAGTTCTCCTTCTTTGTATTTTTACAGGTATCGAGATGACTGATGGGAAATGACATCCTTCCTGGTCAAAATTTCGAGGCCCAAATGAAGATAGATACGTGGATGGATCTCATTGGATGGGGAAGAATGGGCTTTGTGGCAAACTTAGCATTTTTGTCATTTCTTCCATAAAGGGTGACTTTCCCCGGACCTATGATCCTAAAGCAGAGCGGTGTAAAGAATGAGGTCTAAGGCCCGCAACCAATCAGGCACGGGCACATGGTCATGGTTGAAAAGTCAAAGCAAGAGGCGTGAGGAAAACTGGCGGGACAATTTTTTAGCTCCGAGGTCAAAAAAAAAGGTTTAAGGGTTAGCTATTTCCCCGAGGCCCGCAAAAAATTGGAGAGTGCCACATGTCTTAAGCTAGGCAGAGTGGCAGGGCATGGAGGTAAATTGGGAAATTTTCCCAATTTAAAATTTAAAAGGAAAAAATGGAGCCACATATCCGTGACCAGTCAGAGAGCCACGTGTCTCGGAGAGGCGAGGCGCGGACATTTTTGGGAAATTTTTCCCAATATGAAATCAGAAGGAAAAAAGGCAGGTCTTCGGCCCACGGATGAATCAGAAGGTGCCACGTGTCTTGGAGTGGTGGGGGGCATGAGAGATTTTTAGAAATTTTTCCAAAAGGGAAAAATTTAAAGTTTGACCCCGCCAACCCTAATTTTGACTCTGTTTTTTACCAGTTTTGCCCTAAATCTTCAAGAGGCCATATCTTTCAATCTAGAGCTGGATTTTCACATTTTTGGTATCAATGGAAAGCTGGTGAAATTCTCCACATGATGGACACTTCAATTTTAAATTTTGATGGATTTTTGTGGGAGAAAATGAGAAAACGTCTCTGGCATGCAAAAATGCAAAAAAATTTCCCCGACTTCGCTCCAATGTTCTCTTGCCACATGGATGGCCCGATTTCAAAGCAATTAGGGAAAAGGATCAAATGGTTCATATGTGAACTAGAAAATTGAAATATGAAACACATTTTTACACACATAAACTCTTTTTTGGGCTCGTTAGAAGTGTTTTCTTTACGGTAGAGGAATCTGGAAGAGGAAAAATGATCAAATTTGTTTGTAATGGCTTTGGGTGAATGTTTTAATGGTTTTTCAAAGTCTTTGTGAAGGGTTGGCAATCGAATTTGGAAACTGGAAGCACGTTTTTTGCAAACAGAGGACAAAAAATGATTGTTAGTCTTCTTCTATTCTCCTCCTCTACATTTTTCTTCTATTCCCACTCGTTGTACAAGTTTCAACTCTGAGATCAATAAAAAAGGAAGGAATTTTATGTCCCCCGATGGAAAAATCGATTGGTGCTTTGTGACCAACGTGTTTTATTCTATCTTGTGCTCAGAAATTACAAATTTGTCTTTCTTCTATTAATTAATGCATGTAATGAAACTTCCAGTTGATGTGTGTGGGCATCTGACACTCTACCCACAACATTGATTTCCCCCTCCTTCATTCTCACTCCCTCCCCTTTCTCAAATCGATTTTTGCTATAGCAAGGAGTTGTTATTATTGCCATAGGGATAGTGGAGTGTTCCTGTGGATCTCTGGTTGAAAAACCACCATAAATCCACTTTGGTTTTACATGCTAAACAATGGGAGCTGCACCATTCAAATGTAGAGGGACTTATCCATCGTGAAATTTCGTTAACAATTTTTAGTCTTCTGTTGTTGATACACCTTAGCGAGAACACCATCAAGATTCTTCTTAAAGATAATTCCATCAATAAAAACATAAGGGATAGATTGTAACATTATATGTCTTCTCTTTACTTTGTTTCGACCAGGAGGGTATGTGCCCTCAAAAAGGAATGTGACCATGTCCTTCATCTAGTCGCGTGTGTCAGGATCTGTATTCTTCTCAAGTTCTGTGCGTGGAAGACCTTCATCTAGAAATAATGAAGTCTCAAATTCATTCTACGCATCCTCAAAGCAATCTGCTTGCAGAGCACACTACCTCTTACTAGTTTTGTGGCTTTGATAGTCACATCATATTCCATGATTTTGGTCACCCATCGTGCTCTCTTTTCACTGATTTCTGCTCCCATGATGAAGTCTCTAACATAAGAGTGGGAGACTAACACCTTGATATGATTTTTGGCAAGCATACTTTTGAATTTCTTGAGCATGTGCATGATTACAAAGACCTAATTCTCCGTGTGATTGTATCTTAATTCATAATCCTTCATTGTCTCTGGTGAAGAAAGCCACTAGTTATTCTATCCTTTGTTCATTTTCTTGTGTTAGGACAACAACAAAAACACTCGTATCGATGCCATAAGCATAAAGGATGAAGTCTTTTGAATAATCCAGTTGATGAGTGTTGGCACACAAGAAATATCTTGCTTGATTCTGTTGAAGCTTTCTCTTCCTTCTGTTGTCCATCTGAAAGTTGTTTCCTTCTTGAGCATCAGGGTGATTGGCCTTACCAGTTCTGCAAAGTTAGGAATAAAGTGCCTAACAATGTTGATCTTGCCAAGGAAGTAATATAAGGCTTTCTTATGCACCGGCAAGGGAAAGAGCTAGGAAGGCTAAAACATGCTTAGGATCAATTGTGATGCCATTCTTTGAAACCACATGGCCCAAGAGTTTTCCCTGCGCCACCACAAAATTGCACTTCTTGGGGTTAAGAGACACCCCATACTTTTTGCATCTCTTAAATAATTTCTCCAGGTGTGCCATATGATATGTGCTTTGTTTTTAGAAGACCGTTATGTCATCAAGGTAAACCAAGATGAACTCATTGATGTAGCCTTTGAAGGAAATATCCATAGTGCATTGAAATGTTACACCTGTGTTTGATAGACCGAAGGGAATTTTCTGATATGCATATGTTCCCCACTTGGTTGTAAACGTTGTCTTGAATTGATCCTCTTCCTTGACCAAGATCTGATTGAAACCTGAATATCCATCTAACATTGAAAATATTTGTGTGCCAGCCATAGTCTGTAGAATCTGCTCCATTGAAGGCAAAGGATAATGATCCTTTAGATATACCTTGTTAAATTTTCTAAAATCAACATAGAATCTAATCTCACTATTCTTCTTGACTTTGGAACTAGATTTTGCAACCCAAGTAGAGTACTTGATGGGAAAAATGATTTTTGCCTCAATGAGCTTGGATAACTCCTTTCTCATGAGGGGTTCTATCTTTGGATTGGATTGGTCAGTCGCTTCTTATCTCGACGGGCTTGATACCAGGATCAAGATCAATGGAGTGTTGAGAAACACTTGGATCAAAACCTTTGAGGTCTATCTTGTCACTTTGTATTTTTGATAGAGATAAATGAAGGCTGATTTTCATCGTGCACGCAAGATTTATTGAGCGATAACTCCTTCTCGGGTGTAATAGTAACTAAGGAGCAGTCTTGTTTCATGGTGCGTATATGATTTTCTTCACCCTTGAACTCATCATCAGGGATAAATATTTGTTCTAAGGTGACCATCCCTTTAGGAAATTTTTTTGTCTTCAGTTGTATTACTCAGTTGCCATAACTATCATGCAAGCCATCTTGCATACTTGATGAGAATTCAGCTTCATTTTAGATGAACTGGATGATCTACGTGTCATTATGAAACACTTGTCAACTGATATCGTTGTTTGGAATGGATGGTCTGATCACCATCTTGATGTGTTGAGTGTTTCCTTTGACAAAGTCCTCAGTAGGAGAGAAATTTGAACCAAGCGCAACCATTTGATCAGATTCCTTATTCATTTTGCATGGCACCACTTGTATGTTTAGAGCATCAAATCTCTCAAGGAGGTCCCAAACTCTGTGCTTATAAGATTTGAGAAGCTTATTCTTTTCCGAAACTTGTTGGTAACCTAGTGGATGACCAACCCCGCATCCCCGAATATCTACCTCACCTTAATCCCTTTCTTCTCAACAATGAGAAGGCCATGCACTAATGCCTCATACTCGCCACATTGTTATAACATGTAAACTGTAACTGTGAGTGAATAAGAATTTTTTATCCTTAGGAAAAATGAGAACAACCCTTTCTCTCATGCCATTTCTGCTCCTGGAACCATCAAAGTATAACTTACATAGACCAAGTTCAACTTGGTCTTTCTTGAAAGTGCATACGGAAACACAACTTCTTCTTCAAGAATGCAGTAAGTACCAAGCCTAGTTTCATAGGCTTCCAAATTTGATAATTCAATTTTGGAATCACCCCCATCTCTCACAAATTATTTAATTCAAAATGCACCCATCCAACACCTTCTTTTAAAATGAAATCTTTATCTCACCCTCCCATTCAAATCATGTCCCCCACTTTGCCTAATAAGTCAAATTATGGGACCCACATGATCACATCACATCCCTAACTCAAGTTACTTTACTACACCCTGGGTATCATCTAACCTGTAGTTAGTCTCATATCTAAGCTATAAATATGGGGTTTTCCCCATATTTGAAAAAAAAGGAGGAGGAGGAGGAGACATTTTCAAAGACCTAGAATGGAAGACTTAGAAAAGAAGGATATATTTTTAGACAAAAGAAGAAGAAAGCTCTGACAATGTCTCTTATCTTGCCATCTTGATGCCCGGTTCATTTCCATAGTAGGACATGAGCTAAGTACTTTTGTTATTCCATTTGCTTGTCATTTTTACTGTTGTTCATGATCTAATTATCTTTGTCGACATGGGGGTTGACATCCTCCAAGGGAGTTGAAATCCTCTTGGAACCGGGCACCGTCGGGAAACCCCCGCATATTGTGTTCTAATCTTATCTGGTTTAAGTTTTGTAGATCTAACTTCTTGATATCATGCATCTGATTTCTTTGCGCCCGTATCATCCATCTCAATCTCCAAGGTACTAAGCCCTTGTATACTCGACGTGGTCTCGTGTTTCTTGATTACTCGTACACTCATCTGGACAGAAGCAAGAAATACAGATCTACATTTGGCATGCCCGGTGGGACCAGATCCTAGATCTGGTCGTTTTGTTTGTTATTTTTCTCATTTTTTTTAACTTGCTTGTTTGCATGGTCTTAATATTCGTGATCTAAGTGTAGCACAATCCATCGTTTAAGTCACCTCAGAGGTACGTGTTCTTTGTTTTCTATTTACCCGCATGGGAAATGAATCAGAAATTGATCGTATGACTTGACGTTTGTTTTGAACTTGTTTTTGCAATAAATATATATCTTTTTGTTATTACTTGCTTTATTTATTTATTTTTTTTAAATATCGTAAATATCACGATTAATCGTCATCAAAAGATTAGTATTTAGAACTTTCTAATTGGGATAAAAGTTTATATATTAATTAATATTCATTACATATAATATATATATATATATATATATATATATTAAATATTAATTAATATTGTAGTTACATTTTGTGGTTTATATTCATCTCCCTAGTTTATGATACATTTGTCGATTTTCTTTGAATAATCTTTAATATACAACCTCATTTGTATTATTTTATATAATAAAACTAACACTTACAATAAAACAAATAAAAAAAAAAATTATAGCCTAACTACCCATCCCCCTAACTATCTCTCACCTCTCCACTCTCCACTGGCTAAACACCCTATGGCCACCTCCCTCACCTCTCCAGCTCCACCGAGCCACACCCCACTCCACCATCCCCCATCCATCTTCCCTTCTCTCCCTTCCCTGCTTCTCGATCTCCATCTCTCCCCTCCTCCTTCTTCCACCCTCTCCATCTCCTTTTAACATTCCCACTCCCCACCCACACAACTCTCCACTCCATCCCCAACTATATCCCCTAGCTTAGCCATCTGCCTCACTCCCCACATGTCCGAACAACCCATCCTCACCTCAACCCATCTCCTCAACACTTCCCGCTCACTCCACAAAGATCCTCTTAAATGAGCCACTCGGCTCTTCCTCCCATGACCAACCTCAACACTACTCCCCACTCTATCTCCATCCCTCTCTGCCTTCCCACTCCTCCAACTCCAATTTACCCAGATTCGCCACTCCTCAACCCCCCACACCTCACCATAGTTTACATACCACTCGGCCCTTCCTCCCATCCATCTCCACATTACAGCCACGTTGCCTCCCTTTCCCTCTCCTCCCTCCCTCTCCCTACCTCAGCCCTCTCCTCTCCCCCCTCCCACATCTCCCCTCTCCCATCTCCTCTTCATCGTTGTCCCTTCTTCCACTTCACCACCAATCTCCCTCTCTTTTCTCTCCCCACAACTACCCATCTCCTCTCTCCCACAAAACCACCATCTCCCTCCCATTCCCCCTCCATTCCCTTCCAACCCCTCCTCCCACATTCCTCCCATTCACCCATCACTCCTCATCTCCCATCATCCATCTCCCTCCACTCCTCCCCTCCTCTCCGCCTTCTCCCTTCCTCCCATCACCACTCCTCTCTCTCTACACGCATCTCCGAGCTCCATCTCCTCTCAATCTCCCCTCCTTCCATCCTCCTTTCTCTCTCTCCATGCCTCCTCCTACCATGCCAGACTCTGTTTCCCTCATCTCCATCTCCCATCCCCTCCTCCTCTCCCTCACTCCATCTCCCCATCCTCTCCATCTCCATCTCCACACCTGTTCCACTCCTCCCACCTACATTACTCCCATCTCCTTACCTTCTCCATCTCCATCACCTTTCCCTTTTCTACTCTCAAACCCACCTTCCTCTCAAACCATTCGCCACCTCTCTCCACTCCTCGGCTTACTCTGCTTCCTCTCCACCCGAGCTCCACTGACCTGTGCCTCACTCATCCTCACCCATCCTCATCACTTTTCTTGCACCCTGCACTCTTTCCACGTCCCCACATCTCCCTTGATCTCCTTTGAGCTTTCCCAGATGGATGATGATTGGCTTATAAATTTTTTTAATAAGAATCGGTTTGCTTCATTATAACCATTTCTCGGCTCAGTTTAAATTTACGCAAGCTTTGTAGATATCGACTATAGTGTTGTATAGCAATCAGACCCACAATTCTTTCCAATACACTGCGCCTTTGGTAAATAATCTCATTGAAATTTAATTAATGTAAAGTCATTTTCTATAAGTCTATAAACAATGCCCATATTGAAATGAAAATTATTGACTTCACAATCTTAGTATAACGTTTGGCTTACAATTCCTTATACCACCAAACAGAACATGTATATATAAACAACCACGTTTCAATATATTTTTTAGAGCATGTAAGTTTCGGTGCTTATCATTATGTCATTGTATATCTAAAAATCCATGTTTTCAATTCCAGCAGGCTTTTGCACTCAACGACTTACACAATGTTTTTATTATAGTCGATTCACAATGTTGTTTTGATAATTCTTTAACAGGTCTTACTCCTAAACGACGCCTGGGAAAATTAAATTTGGATTGCATAGTAATGTATTAGCACACAAAACATAGATTTGCTGTTGATAACATGCATATACCCATTTAGATTTTCTATGGTTCCCATTATGTGAAGAGCCATGTCCATATGCAACATAACTAACCGGTTTCGATCTACCAGTCCTAGATCCAACTTTTGACTTGTTGTTCCTAAAGGCAAGATTGAATTTGATTTTCTTTTCCATCACAAAACGATCCATCACCTTTATAAATTGATATGTCTTTTGGAAGCACTCTCTTCCCCATAGAATGACCCCATGGTGGTGAGAAGTCAATTTGTTGGTCCCGCATATGTGGGTGTGTAAAGTTGAAACACTTTTTTTGCATGATTGAACATTCCTCATCTCGAATCAATTTTGTATCAATTAATCTACTCCAACTTCTTTTCGTTAGATCCATTCCATAATTTCTTGCATCGATTATTATTATTATTATTATTATTATTATTATTATTATTATTATTATTATGGATAGTTTCTAATATATCTTAGCATTTAATCATTCATTTTGCCATTTGTTTTAATGTTTATTTAATTCATCATTTCTTTAATCATTTATTTTAATGAGAAAACCAATTTTTAGTTTATAGTCTATTAATAAACTATAGTTTATAGTTTATAGCATTTAATCAGTTTATAATTTATTAATAGTTTTCTATAACTTTTTAATTAATTGCATTATTATTATCTTGCTTCTTTTTGATGAAGTAACTTTTGATAACATCTATATCTTCTTTCTTAACCATATCAACTGATTATATTTGTCTTATTTTCTAGGTGAAATTAACAAATTCACGATCATCCAACAACGTCATCCGATATCACTCACTTTGCAATTAACAAATCAACAAATCTTCACTCATCCACAAAGTAAAAACGGTTCCTCGGTGTTTTGTCACTTCACTCCTAAATACATCATTTAAAGTGGTGCCATGAAAATTATTTCTCCATATTCCTCTTCCATTATGAATGGTGCACTTTTAAGGTCATTGGTCGTTGCAAGTGCTTCTAAATACATCACATATCAAATGCATCAAATAACCACGATAAAAAGCAAGTATTTCTCAGGTATTTCTCATTTTTCTCTATTTTCTCTTTTCTGCATCAAATTTTCCCTTTCCTGAGTGTTTTTCTGCATCGAATGTCACATTTCATTTTGGTCTAAAATGAACCTTCTGCATCCTGCCTGATCACATAGCTTAAGTAAAAGAATTTAACTCTCTGCATTTCACTTATCACACACTACCTAAAACTGCACAAACATAATTAACACATCAAAACATTCCTCTCACTTGGTTAACTATTTGGGACCTAAACACCCAACAGGAAACCATCTCAGACATCTCCCAATCCATAACTTCCTGAAACCAGCTTTAGACTCCTTTAGGTACCTTTATTGCTATTTTTCTTTTTTGTTCACATCCTCTAAATTAATCATGATGCTAAAAAAATTCTGCTTGATTTGTTTTGTCAACAACATACATAAACAGATGTTTCTTTACTTCACACCTATTGTCGCTCTCTCCCAAATCGAGACAAACAAACAATCTACTCTATCTAATAAAGTTACTTCTTTTGATGATCTCACCCAACGAGATTCTAAACTCAAAACCACATCGTCCATTCACCCAATCTCCAGTCTCCATGGTCTCACCTCATGAGAACCATGTCATACAAAATTCTCCCCACCTTGACACCAACCCTCATATCCCCACGTCAAGCCAGTCTTCCTAAACCAATCGCACCACCATCTCCTGCTCCTCTAGATACACTCAAATCTCCTCCTAACCCCATGTATGACTTCTTACTCCAAAAATCCCCTACAATCTCTCAATCCTCCCAATCTCCTCAATTGGTGGATCGCATTCCACCCACATCCCTTTTTGTCAATTCTATTTCATCCGCCACTAGTATGCCCATCAAACAATCTCAGCCTTTGAATACCTACATTCCTACCCATCCTATGCTCCAATAGTCTCAACCCCTTAACACTCATATCCCTACTTATCATCTACCACAACAACCTACCCAGCTTCAACAAACACACCATATTCCTATTATTCAAAGTCAACCTATGCAACAATCTCAACCCATGACACATGTTCATCCTTACCAACAACTCCCCAAACACCTACATATCCACAAATTAATCAACTTTCTTATCAAACCATTCCACAAACATCCTATCCACAAACTTATCAACCATCTTATCAGATGCTTCCTCAAACACCCACACACCCACAAACACATTATTCACCTTATCAAACTACTTTTCAAACCACACAACCAATCCAATCTCAACCTTACAACACCTCGAGTGATTCAATTCATGCCTTAATGAATCGGTTAGCCAGTTTAGAAACCCTTACCATACCACCCAAGAACACCTTATCCTATGAACAAATCTGTAATGAACCGATTCATCCATCGGTTCCAATTAAAACCCTATCCCCCTCATTGGAAGCTTCTGCATTTAATAAGTTCAACAATAAAGAAGATCCCCAACAACATCTCCTCACATTTAAACATGCATGTTGTCTCATTGCGCATGATCATGATTTACTTCTTCGCACTTTCCCCATGTCTTTGTCTGGTCCTGGGTTGGATTGGTACCATAATATCCCACGACATTCCTTATTATCTTTCACTCAACTTGCATAGTTGTTCTTAGAACACTTTTCTATCAATATCACATGCAAGACCACTATCGCTGATCTATATACCATTCGACAATATGAAAATGAGCCCATCGCCGACTTCGTCGCATGATGGCATGTTGTTATAAATCAACTATCCTTCACTATCCCACAAACCGAACTTATCGACTTATTCTCACATTTGTGTGCCAAACATATATCATCCACTTTGCAGATCCAATCATTTTGAACCTTTGATGAAGCTTTCACAATGGCTCACAAGCTCGAAACCCATGCCATTGAGCAGGGTCATCTTAAATTAAGTTCAACTAAATCAAAAATTGAATCCACTAAACCATTCACACATAATGGTGAGTTCAAGACTGTGGCCAACACTGTGGTCATTGAACCCTCATCCCCATCTACACCAAGCACATGGTCTCAACAAAAATCTTCTCAATCAACATCCAATTACACTCCTTTAGGAGAATCATAGTTCCATATTTGATAAGTTGATGAGTGTAAACTCTATCCAACTGCCTCCCATACGACCCGTAGACAACTCATGCAAGCCAAGCCTATTTGGTATCACGAGGCCCACTTTTGTAAATATCATCGAGTCAAAGGTCATGACATTGAGAGATGTCGTTCCTTCAAAGATCATGTCCAACAACTTGTAAATCAAGGGATATCCAAATTGATACCTCCACTACACAGACTAATCAACCACCAACAAATCACGTCACCCCTTTACATCTCAACTATCAAATGCTTGTATGGTTGACACTGTCAATCAAGATCCCATCTTGTCATCAACTCCACATGTTCCCCATAGTGGACATTATTCCCATCCCTTATTTAGAACCAGTTACACCTACATCAATTTTCACTACCTATCCTGAACTATACCTTCTCCTATCCTTGCCACATCCACATCAAATTCAACTATATCATCCATTTCCGCCGTTTCAAATATACCCCAATCTACCACATTAGATTCATCCTTAGCACTTATTTGGCTCCACTCGTATCCACACATATCCCTACATCTCTCACACCTATTCATTCACCGACATCTTCATCAAATACACCTATTACTACACCTACATTACTCACAACCATCCCAACTAAACTCAGTTCTACTACGTGCACCCTTGCAACCCCATCTTCGACATCAATCCCTTTATCAAAAATATCATTCTTACCCCTCGAAACATTTATGAAACAACCAGTCTCTTCTACTTCTACATCAAAAATGTCCCTGCATTTTTACATTACCCTTACCCATAAGGTCTACTCCATCGGTTATCACATCACTCACATCTCCACATATTCCAAAAAGTGCCTACATCTTTATCTATCCCAGCTACCCCTATACCTATCATATCAACAAGTCCACCTATCTCTACCTTGACAACCTTTCCCATGGCCACATCACCCAGTCTACCCCAATATTCTTTACCCAATCCTCCTATCACATCAATCAAATCCTCTCGATCTGCAACCCTATCAAATATACCCCTTGAATCACCTATTGTACCAACACATCCTACCTAAATCAAATAAAGATGCTTTACCTTCTCCCTCTAAAAATCATCTCTTTCCATGCCCAAATTGAAACAATCCATGTCTCACATAGATATCATTAATCGCATCATACAAACACCTATATCTTCATTAACATCTTCATCTTGTTTTAGAACAGTTTCTCCATTAATAACCACACCACCACTATCAGATCCTCTGGTTGAAATTATTGTCATCCTGCTAGAGGTAAATCTTCTCGGTCAAAGTCTAAGGCTCGGGGAAAACATCCCCGACAGTCCCTCCCATGCATCCACGGAAACATTTAGATTTTCCCTCTTCTCAACAATCTAATGCCACAACATCCATGTCAGGATTAGTTTTCCATCTACAACATCTTGCAATAATCAATCCACATCCAAACAATACCATCCTTCAACCAAATTTGATTTGTCCTCCAAAACATGAAATTCACACATCCAATCTACATCTACGTTTTCTCCTAACTCCAAGCTGAGACATCCTATCAAAACCCACAAGAGTTACCTTCCCCATGACACTTCAATGGGGTCATATGCAGAACATTTTTGACATTTAACTCAAACATATGCCATAAAACTTCCTCCTATTAAAGCCTTTAATCCATATGGTCCCAAGCCATCATGGTTCAATCCTAATTGCAGTTGTGCTTATCATCGTACCCCAGGTCATGACATCGAACATTGTAAGGCCTTTTGGTCAATCGTCCACAACCTTATTGAGAAAGATGATTTCCTCATTCAGGGGAAAGTTCCTTCTCTATCTACCTTGAATCCAATCCATATCCCATCTGGCAGATCTCCCATTATCCCTCCATCCACATCATCCTTTAATATTCATCCAACCCATGTCATTCTTCCTAAGGAATACCCTCCATTGTTCATCAATACCGCTTATCTTGTTAAACACACTAATGGTCTCCGATCATTTACCCCATCCAAATCTAAAACAATCTCATCTAAGATCTTTCGACATCCTTTACCTCCTTCACATTTAACTCATTGGGGAAATAATCTTCCCTCGCCCTTGAGCATCTCATCTGTACAACCCCCTTGTTACTAGGGGACTTCACTCTTTGACATTGTTTTATCTACCTTTCTTCACATCCATCCAATCTAAATTAATTATATCCAAATCCCCATCTCATTCTAAGCCCTCATCTGAGGCCATACTTGTTCTTTTATGTTTGTGCTCCTTTTAGGGGTATCATCTTTTTCATTGAAGCCCTCCTTTGAGGCCATGTTTGTTTCTCCATTGAGGGACCTTTTTCTCCAAGTCCACCTTTGTGGCTATATGTGTGTCTTTTTAGGACATCATTTATTTCATCAAGCCCTCCTTTGAGGCCATTATTATCCTTCCATATTTGTGTCTCTTCTTGGGGCACCATCTATTTCAAAGTCCACCATTGTGGCTATATGTGTGTCTCTTTTGGGACACCGTTTATTTCATCAAGCCCTCCTTTGAGGCCATGATTGTCCTTCTATGTTTATGTCTCTCTTGGGGCATCATCATTCATTTTCATCTAAATCCACCATTGTGGTCATATGTTAGTTTTATTTCTTACTTGTCTATCATCTCATCTTATTGCAACTTCAATGTCTTCCCTCTCGTGGTGGTAAAACCTAGAGATAACCTCTTAATGCATTGCACTTGTGACCAATCTACTGTTAGCATATCTACCAATGAGAACTTAGTTACATCCTTAGATTGTTCTGCCATCTTTATCCCCTTCCATTTATCACTATAATAATCTGACTTATGTGATCCGCCTTCACTACTTTGATGTGATCTCGTAACCATTACATCCATTACCTTCTCATTCTCCTATTGCAGCCATGCGAAGGGTCCAGGGTGTCTCTTGTACATTCCTTATCCCCTCTTAAGTGGTTTACTTAGCTATTCCCATCTCTCCCCATGAAGCTCAAATTCATGTATGTAAAAGGCAAAATCAAAGTTATAAAAAAGACTGATCCCTCGAAGGACAATGTTCATGCAAAAAAAAAAAAAAAAAGTATACAAATCAAAATCAAAAGCAAAATCAAAAGAAATAGACCAATCCCTTGAAGGACGGCTATCATATTATTCTTTGCCATCCATATTATGTGTAAAGTAGACCATACCCTTGAAGGATGGCTACTCTGTTATTATGGCATCTGGAAGGTTTTCGCATTGATCAACCTTCATTTTATCAACATTTTCCAAAAGCTTCCCGCATTGATCAGCTTTCTACTATTGTTCTTTCCCTTTCCCAGAGTTGGGGCATAGACTTAAGGAACACCACTTTTGGAGATCCCTCTTCCCGCGTACAAGTCACATCTTTGATCCCTTTGTCATGTCAATATTAGGATTATGAGCATCCTTCATCCATATTTCCCTCATGATCTTTTGGTATAACTAACTATCGTTGGTTATGTATTAACACCTGTTATTGGATACAAGTGCAATGCTTTGAGTGGTAGCCTTTTCTTGTTTATCTCCAATCCAATTTGAAACATAGTTTCCTGTACACCCTTGTTATAACTATGTTCCATTCATCTCATCCATATCATCTTTTATAAAACTCATATCAAATTGCACACTATGAATTTTATATCTATCCATCATCCATGAATGTGTTTGCAAATACACTCTTCGGTTTGTGAATTCTACTTGATCACCATTGTAGTTTGCGAATCCTACTTGAGGGTCCTTCTCAAGGTGAGTTCGTTATCCTGCAGCTCCTTATCTCTCAACATGTTCAACACCATCTTTGATCCATTGATCCTCGCTCTCCATGTCCACTTATCACCATTTGTCTCCACATCATCCTTCTCACCTTTTTGTCCCCTTGCACGACGCTAGATATCTTACTGTCTTTCCTCTTGAGTTTCTCTTTTTCTCTTCCACTTTCGGTTTGACAATCTTGCTTAACCATCCATATAGCCAGAGAACCTTAGTTAAGGTATATCTTCTTCCTTGGATCTTCCCATTGTAGAAGCTTCTCCACCATTTCCTCTTTCAACAGACAACAACCACCACCACAAATGTCTTTCCACTCTTCCTTTTCCACTTAACACTCTTGCATCATCACTACCACGATGTGGGCATCCCAGTTAAGGATTTCCCTTACACTCTCCATCTACATTGCATATGTTCCTCCATCCATTCATGTCACACCCCTCTGTTTCCTTGTTATCACATTGTTATCACCTCCTTTCATCTCTTGTTCCATTTTGGTATACACTGCTTAGTCTTTTCATCATTATTCTTCTTCTTCGGTTTGGCGATCCTACTTAACCATCTCCGTCGCAGGGAAATCTTACTTAAGAGTTTCTCTTAAGAATGGTTGGCCATCTGATCCTTCCATCTCCCATCATCTCTTCATCATCTTCTATCTCCCACCTCTCATCATATCCATCCATTCCAACCAACCCTTCCACACCTACATCCGATACAATGTTGTCTTTCTCCTTCCATATCATCACTGCCGGTTTGGTGATCTTACTTAAATCCTCTGCATGGCATGGCGATCTTACTTAAGAGTCCCTCTTAAGCATGATTTGTCATCCTGCACTCCCCCACTACCCCACATTCTCTCCATCTACATTTTCTCGACATTCCCCATCATCACATCCTCTCACCTCCTCTTTCATTCTCGCAAACACCACTTCCTACTGGTCCCTTGTTCATCTCCATCATCCATCGCTAGGTAATCTTACTTAACCGTTGCTTCTCCATTCATTTCATGTCTTGTTTCTTCATTTCTCTCTCATCCATTCTCATCCACTGCATCCTCTCCTCATCTTCATCTTCCTACACATCGTTATCCCTCCTTTCTTTACTCTTTTCACTCCATCTTCTAGAGTTCTCCCACATATCTACCCCCATACTTACACGTCATTGTCATTGATCTTCTCCTAACATTCTTTCATCATATCCTTCCATTTTCCGTGCTAGTAATTATCGGTGGACTTCTCCTAAAAATCACTCATCCCATTTCGCATAGCTGAATCCTTTCTTTGACCTCCTCCATTCTATCTTCATTCCTTCCTTCCTCTGTGTCCTCTGATCATTATCGGAGGACTTCTCCTAACGTCCCTTCATTGGCGTTCCTCCTCCCATTCTTCATTTACTTTCTCCCTTGTCTTATCTTTTGTCCCATCTTTTCCTATTGATCATTATCGGTGGATTTCTCCTAACATCCATTCACTAGCATTGCCTCTCCTATCCCATCCTTTCTTTTTCCTCGCCACCTCTCTATCTTCCATTCTTCCTTGCCAATTTCTTCATTGTCTTCATCATACACCTTCTCTCTATTTTCTCGTCATCAAGCATATCCTCATCTCATGCATCTCCATTTCTTTTCCAATCGATGTCACTCCTTCCCTCAAGTTTCTCTTTACATTTCCTTATGCTTCCCACTCTTTACCAAATATCTTCATTCTTGGTTCACTTCCTTCAGCATAATTTTCTTGTTGTCTTCTCCTCCTTTCTGATCTTTGTCTTATTTTACTTCCTCTATATCATCTTTCTCCCCATTTTACCTCACACTTCCTCCTTACTTCCCCATCGAAAACCTGACTCTTCAGCGTTATCCCATTTCCTTTATCATCTCATCATCCACATGCATTTCCATGTGGTCAGTTCCATATTCTTTGCCTTGGATTTCCTCACTATGATCTGTTTCCTTCAATTTTCTTTGCTCTATCATCTCTTTCATTTTCCATTACCTCTCTGTTTTCCTCTGCTCCAATCTTCATCACATCTTTCATTTTAAATAACTCTCTCCCTTTTTCATGATTTCATCCTCTGCTCTATTCTTTTCTTGTCTTCTCTTTGTTTGTCCTTTTTCATAATCCTTCTTTGTTATCTTCTTCCTCCCCTTTCACTCTTTATTTTCTCCTCTTCATCTCCATCCCTCTATTGCATGTCCTTATCACCTTCATATTCAATCTTTCTTGCTCTTCTCATAATCAACCAATCCTCCTGTCTATTCCCTTTTCTCTTTCTCAACATCCTTACATTTGGCATTCACAGTCAATGCCGATGTTTCTCCATTTATATATATCGTTATCCATCCCTTTCATTACCGTTCTTTTTCTTCTCTTTGCCACATTGACCTCTTCTCTTTTTGAGAACCCTGTCACATCTTTTATCTTTGTCAGTCCTCTCTCAAGGGACATCATCATATCCATTTCTAAGAATCTCTTCCCATCTTCTTTTGACATTTTTGTCTTGGAAGATACCATAACGGACATCACCTATCTAATCTTGTTCTCTTCCTTGAATATTTTCTCTACTTTTGTTTTGACGCAAAAGTATCTCTATCACACTTACCGAAGAAATAAATTTTTTTTTGTCTTCTTCACCTCCTAATTTGCTAACACTTATGCATCATTCTTATAAAACATGATTGCCATCATATTTATTATCCTTTTAAGGCATTTTATCTCATCCTTTCTATCTATTTGCTCATCATATCCACATTTATGAGTATTCCCCCTGGGATATCTTATTTCAACATCTATCTATGTCTTATGTTGGGGCACCTTTTCATCCTTGTACTTGTCAACACATATAACTCACTTTGTGTCTTTTCGTGCCCTATGTTAGGGCATCATTATCTTCATTCGTCCATTTTTGGACACATGATTTTTCACACGATTCCTCGCAGACAAAGGATTGCGCACATCTTTCGCATTTAGTTACACATATTTTGATGTTTTCCTATGACCCATTGGTCATCTTGGTTTACATCCATATTGAAAGTGGTCTTCACCCACTCACTGGTTTGTAGAACATTGTCATCTGTCTCCGTTGAGACCACAATTGTCCTCTACCGATGTGATATTGGAGTCACCGCCATACTTTTTTTTTATTTATTGCGATCTTTTTTTTTTGCCTAGGGCATCTTGCCTTTGGTCATGTCTTCATCCATCCTCGAACACATCTTTCATCTAACCCTTTTTTTTTTGTCTCATGGCTTGCTATCGCAAACCACTCAACAAAAAGGGAAATGTAGACACCTATTTTGGTATAACCCCCCCCCCAACATCTTATATTCACGTAATTTCTATCCCCGCTTCTCTTTATCTTAAATTAAATAAAATCTTATCTATTTGTTCATATTATTTGATTGATTATCAATGGGCTCCGTATGGACCCATTTGATAATTCAATTTTTGGAATCATCCCCATCTCTCACAAATTATTTAATTCAAAATGCACCCATCCGACACCTTCTTTTAAAATGAAATCTTTATCTCACCTCCCATTCAAATCATGTCCCCCACTTTGCCTAATAAGTCAAATTATGGGACCCACATGATCACATCACATCCCTAACTCAGGTTACTTTACTACACCCTGGGTATCATCTAACCTGCAGTTAGTCTCATATCTAAGCTATAAATATGGGGTTTTCCCCATATTTCAAAAAAAGGAGGAGGAGGAGGAGACATTTTCAAGAACCAGAATGGAAGACTTAGAAAAGAAGGATATATTTTTAGACAAAGAAGAAGAAAGCTCTGACAGTGTCTCTTATCTTGCCATCTTGATGCCCGGTTCATTTCCATAGCAGGACATGAGCTAAGTACTTTTGTTATTCCATTTGCTTGTCATTTTTACTGTTGTTCACGATCTAATTATCTTGTCTGACATGGGGTTGACATCCTCCAAGGGAGTTGAAATCCTCTTGGAACCGACACCGTCAGGGGCAACCCCGCATATTGTGTTCTAATCTTATCTGGTTTAAGTTTTGCAGATCTAACTTCTTGACATCATGCATCGATTTCTTTCAAGCCCGTATCATCCATCTCAATCTCCAAGGTTATGAGACCAATCGAACACAAGTAACTACCCACTTTTGCAATAAATTCTCTTGATATACATAGGTAAAACAAAGGAGGTAAGTCAATCATAGATACATCTTGAGGTATGGTGAGGCTTGGACAAGCATGAAGGGTCAACTCTAGATCTTTGATGATTCCTAGAGTAGTGACAATTGAGCCATCAAGTTTTAGGACTCCTTTATACAAGGGGATATACTTAAGACCTAGGACATCAACTATTCTCTTGGGCATAACAAAGGTACTAGTGCCCGATTCTATCATGCAATTATGCACTAGGTGTTTTCCTATGATCAAGGACATATAAAAGGGTGGGGTTTTAACAATTTTTACTTACTTGCTTCTCCTCTTCTTGGAAAATGTTGATAGAAGTGCGTGGTTTGTGAATAGTTGGATCAATACATAGAAGTTATGCGAGCTTCATGCAACATGTCACGTTGGGATGGAATGGTCAGGGCATCCCACATTGTGACATTTATATTTTTCTTCTTCATCTGGTCCACAATGTTGAATGGAAGACCTGATGACTTGTGCATTTAGGGAATGATAGCCTCCTTTCTTGACTGCATAAACGTTGAAGCAGGGGCTTTAGATGAAGTTGAGGCTTGACCTACCAAAGGAGGGGTGCGCGCTACTTCTAGAGAAGCTTTGTGTGGGATCTCTTATGTAGGGACTTGAGCACTTTTACTACTAGATGCCCTGGTTGCATCTCTTTGCTTTTGTTGGTCCACTTGTGTTTTTGGAATTGTGACTTGCACGTCAGGACATGAGCATTCTCTTCTTAAATCTAGTTTTATACATAACACGGGCATGCGGTCTGCTTGTATCCTCTACAACTTGGTTGATTGCACAAAAGTCCTTAGTGCCAAAGAACATCAAGTTTATCTCTGGAGGAGCTTCTGACCTTCCTTGGTTTTCTACATCAGGTGGACTTGTTTAAGGCTCACAGGTTAAATCATTATGGATCATATAGGCTTGCGCGTGCACAACATTAGCACAGTGATATTGACTATGAGGCATATTGTAAGGGAAGCACCATTCTGACTCCTACACCAAATTGTTCTAAACTGGAACAAGTTCCTGACTTATATTGGGTGCTAGAAGAGAGGGCACGAGAGGAACAACTTGCAAGGGCATATGTGCATTAGCATGCCATCTGTCATTCTGATGGTTGGGTGATTACCTTTGGTTTCCATTTTGATTCTGCCAAGGTTGACTACTTTGGATATGAGCTTGATTAAAACTACCTCTATAGGCTTGCACTTGTTGCTTCTCCAATGATACAACTTTATTTGACACATTTCTAATTAGGGTCTTCAATTATTCATCTTCTTTATGTTGTCTTTGGAGAATAGGATGTTGATGCAATAGGTTGAACACATTGCTCGAGAACAGGAACAAGGGCTAAAGAAGTTTGGGGTGGTTGTGAAATTTCTGGGAACAAGGGCATAGGCAATCTAGGAGCTATTTTTCCCACCGAATAAGGTTATTTTCTACCCTTACTGCAATATTATAAGTAGTTGGTAAATTCCTACCTCCCATAGATTGAATCATGACTGAGATATCACTGTTCAACACCTTTAGATAATACAGAAAAACATGTTGGGTTGTAGGTCTTACCACAAGAGGGATTCTGTCCCAAGTCTTATGAAATATGATGTTGAAATCAGTCATCTACTCATTGGGTGCCCTCCTTGTTGTTGTTAGTTGCTCCACCAAAGATAGGTGATTTGACTTATCTTCAAAATAATTGCAAAGAGTTGTTCCAAGCTCATCCCAAGTGGTAATAGATCCAAGTCTCAAGCCTCGGTACCATTGAAGCACTTTACCTTTGAAAGAGGCTATAAGTAGCCTAACTGCTACATCGTCATGTGTGATCAGGTAGAGCAAGCATACGTTTGCTACATCCCGGATATGTTCCTTATGGGTGACTTGATTCTCACCAATAAAGTATGGAATACTTTTGAGTGCACCATTTGACATGTCATGTTACACGGCTGAACTGGGGAATTCCTCTAGTGAAGTTAGATAAGTTCCTTAATGGAGGAGGTGACTGGTGCACCATAAAGAGCATCCTGGTTATCTATTGTGAGGGAGAGTTAAATGGGCATGGTGCACTAGAGATAGAGATGCACGTGTGGGACTTCTGGAATGAACTCTTCTCGGGGATAGCTAGAGATACTCAAAAGAATCTTCAACTACTACACTTCTTTTTTATGCACTCTTCTCATGAAAGGTGCTCAAGATTGTGAAAACAAATATCTACAATTGTTGGGAGTCTCTAGATGTGTTGAAATGAGCCTCCAAAGGCTGAAATACTAAGTCCACACACCAAAACTTAGCAATATGAAATTTAAGCTTTCATTCTTTGGTCCCACCGGGCGTGCCAGAAACTGTTGGTCATCAAACTTGCACCCATGTCTCGGATCTGGAAGAATCAAGTTATTTTTGACAACAATGGAACCATCCCCAAGTTGTGGGACCTTGCGCGCTTGGGATGGATCTCTAAAAAGGTTGGTTCCTCTATCTAATTCTATTGCTATTGCTACTCCTAGTGCTAAAAGGGAAACTAAGCTAATAATGCCAAGGGACCAGGATAGAAGGATAACATGAAAGTAAATTACACTAAAAGGTGATAGCACTAGAAAAGAGGGATGAACACTATTTGTTATGAGTGAAAATGAAGGGAAATGTGTGAAAGAAGGCTAGGCACGTGTAGCACAACTTAAGACATATTTACCAAATTAGTTTCATGGAACACAACTAAATAAGGAGTTACAAGGGACGTGAAATGGCACAATAGGCACGCAATGCAAAGAAAAGGCAAGAAGAAGGAATGCAAACACGTTAAGACAGATAATAATCACAAAATGATGCTTGTGTTACAATGGTGAAAGAGGATTTTATCCACATGCAAGAGCCAGATCTGGAGGTTTGTAACTCAAAATACAGAAAAGATGAAGTCCTTAGCAAGGTGCCTAAGGATCTAAAGTGTCCAACATTAATAATGAGCCCAACTCTTACATTTATAGATGAATCTATGGAAGGAGAAGAGAAGGAGGGAAAACTCAGAATTTGAAATACAACCACCAACAAGAAGCATTCAATGCCTATAAATCCACCTAAGAATCTATCGAATGCACTTCCCCATGTCTTTTTGATGTGTTGGAGAAGGAAGGAGGGACAATCATATCAAATTAGGTGGTTGAAGTGATCAGATATGCTCATTAATGCCCAAAAATATGATTTCCCATTTCTCACCTACCAGATCTGCCAAGAATTTGAATTTAAATGTCTAGCATTGTACCCTATGTCGTAGCTATCGACAAGTCTAAGTTCACGCCGATAAGAGCTCGTAGTAAAATATATGGCTGTCGAAGTTTTTCGTAGTCGTTAGTGCACGTAAAACACGTGGCACATGTGGATCGATTGAAAGGAATGCCAAATGTGCAAATGTTTTATCGTTTATGTCGTGTGTCACTCATTGATTTATTGTAAGGATTCAACGCCCTATTGGCGCACATGGATTGGTTACTGTAGCATACTCAAGCATGTCGAGAGGATGATGTGGCACAAAAAGGTGTAGAGGAGGGTGCAAAGATATGTGTGCAGAAGGAAAGGGCATGGGGAGAAGGCAGAAGGAAGGCACGCGCGACGCGCACATGGAGATGATGCAAACCGGTGAGTAGAGAACACATGGTCAAGGCACAATAATTACAAGATGATGTGGGGCACGTGATAAGGTTAGACACTTGGCTACTGGTAAGTAAGTGCAAGGCACACACAAGGTGAATAATCTGCTAGGAAGAAGGTAGATGCACAAAGGATGCGCATAAGGGAGGAGTGGAACAAGGAGGAAGAGGAAAGGAAGGGAGAAGGGAAGAACACAAGGGCGCGTGAGTAAAAGAAGGGAATGTGCCAAGGGAATTTGAGTGCGCACAACCATACAATGAAGAACTCTAAGTCGAAAGTGTATATAAGTTATCTAAATAACCAGAAAGTTATTTGGATAACAAGAACCAAAACCTAGGTATGAACAGAACACATCTGATTGTTCAACCTCTTCAAGACTCATAATGTTGCATTTTACTGTGCTATCTGTTCTTCACTATGTTATTACATTAGGGAATAATGTAGGAATAACCACATATACATGTGAATAGGAATGACCTTCTATTCTTATTTTTCTCACCACGCTAAAATCCACACCAAACTGAAAACTGAAAACAAACACACTACACACATATGCCACCAAATCATTTTGTGCATCCTAGTCATTGGTGACTGACAAGAGGTCGTTATCTCGACCTCAATCCTCCGTTTCCTCCCTCATCCATCATGAAGCTACTAACTCAGCTCGATGTGATCATTGGGCTCAATTACAACTTGGACATCAGATTCCACCAAAAATGTGTCTGTAAGGAATTTTTATTTTTATTTTTTATACTTTTTGACAAGACATCGGGATATAACCATATAATTAAAATCACCTATTTGATAGTTTATGACACTTAACTTTGACAAGGATAATAAACAACTTTTTAACACAAAAATAATGACTTCAACATACAAGATGACACTTCTAAAGACTTGTAAATTGACTTATAACTCAAATTATTATTTGGAAAACTACAACCTAAATAATATTACAAACACAATATTAATAGACATGTTGTGTACCAAAACAATAGACTCCCAATACTTGACATAATACCAAGACAATAATACTAGCAATCGCACGTGAAATGTGCGATGGAAACGCTGAAGGGGATGTATTGAAGAAGTAAAATTGGAAGGAGTGAAATAACATGAAAGGAAGTGGACATATGAAGTAGGGATTAGAGGGAGAAGTAAAAGGATGGGGAGAATTTTGCAAGGAACCAATGGGAAAGTCTTCTTTCCTACAACCACGTGCCTTTTTTTCAAATTGTCAAAAGGAATCTCAAAATGCAAGGAATGGTCGATTGATACTACTAATGCTAATAATTTTTGTGATTTCATCCCTTATGTAAATGTAAGGGGAATTTAGTAACATGTCTTATGAGACACTTTACACTTGAAGGGACCAAAATAAAAATGGGGAAAATACAATATGAAGGAAATAATCAACATTTTCTCATTTTAGAGAGCAATATTTCTTTACAAGCCATATTTGAACACCATGATGTACCTCCTCTAGAAATCCTCAAATTTTTTTTTTTTTTTGCATTATTTCATCTTGGAAAGAACACAATGGTTGTGATCCATCACCAGTTTATGACATTCCACCCTACGAAGTCGAAAACACTCTGAATCAAGAATGTACCCGCCTTAATTTATCTGGGCCATTATTATACATCACAATACTCTTATATCACTGGAATTTGAGTTTGACTAAGGAAAATGCAATGCGAGGTATCACCACCATTCATGTTGTTGAACTCTAAAGAGACCTCACTACGACGTGCTCTGAATGACAAGCACGAGCCACCATCCATGACTTAAACACTTTCTCTTCACACCCTTTCCATGATTTTTCTTCTCCTCCTTTTGTTGAGAGAGCCACCTAATCCTTAGAGCCAAATTCTCATGAATGATTTTTCATGCCATAATGGTGTAGCTTAAAAACATGACGATAAATAAAATAAAAACCAATATGTTAAACTTTGATACGATGTACCATGTTCTAATAGATGGTTGTTTATCCAATTCCTTGACTATATCATTTTCAAAATTATAGTTCACCTTGTTGAAGATGGATTTTAACCTATGAAAAAAGTAAAGCTCAAAGGTGATATCGGATGGCCAAGGAAGAGATATATCTCCAGCCACCTCCAAATCTAAAATGTGTCATTCCCGAAAGCAGACACCCCATGAGTACACATATTATCAGCTTCTCGTTGTCGACTAAAGTAAATAATTACCAAGAAACATTGTGACATCTTGTATGTTTGATGCATCTAAAATATTGATAGTCATAATGTCCAAGTATGACAAAATTTGAATTGTAAGTGCTTTCAGAATAAAGGTATATTTTCTAGGGATCTTGTGCAACCTTTTTCTATAAGCTTATGTTGTACTTACTTTAAATGCGTCCCCACATAGAGGCGATACAAAGAAAACAACGAGGGACATGACTATGGAGCAATAAAAGAAACATGTTGTTGCATGAATAGTTGAGTAGTTCTAAAGCTTGTTAGATTTGATCCATATATAAGTTAATCGGGAACATGCCTTTAGCGTAACAATTAAGAATGTACTTAGCTTTGTGTATAAGTTCTATTATCTTCAAATATCCTCAGATTTTCTAAGATTAAAATCTCAAAAGGGATTTTATGGAACATATTGGGAAATGGAAAGTAATAAGATAAGATCCAAATCTCACAAGAGATTCTATGGAACATAGGGGGAAATGGATTCTAATTAAATTGGAAACAATTAAATACCTTAAGTATTCACCATAAAGTCTAGAAATTTATATATGAACTCTCTTCATTGTTATGATATGGCCTCTTCTCCATATCTACACACAATGACCAAACTTCTTTCTCATATTTGTAATGAACAGGGGTCAGATTCGATGAACACTTATACTTGTCGATATTGTTTAGGTGATGATAATATTTTGACATTATCTTTCAAAAAATAACAATACAATTTATACAAACTGTTACATATATATAAAATAAAAGTCCAATTTTAAATATCCAAATCGCATATAACAGTTATACCAAATATTTCACAACTAAAATCATAAAAAGAGACGTCTAAATGATTGTTAAATTGAATGATAGGCTTATGATGATAAATGCTACTAAATGCTTTGTTGCAAAGATTGTCCGAATGCCAACACGACTTGTACCTTACAGACATGTTTTCTATTAAGTAAAAGGCATACATCAATTTGGCTCTAGAAGAGGGAGAATCATAATTTCTGAGAAACAACTATAATCTAAATAAGTTACATCAATGAAAATTTAAATCATGGAGTATTCTTACACAAGGTCACTGTTCTTTTGGAATCCTGCAGAAAACTGGGCAAAATTCAAGTTGTGCCACGGTGTTTGATTTGGAAATTGTTTGCACGACTATCCTTGGTGATCTCAATGCGCTGATCCATACATCTGGAAAATGTACATAAGCATAAGCTAATGAAATTAAGGGAAAACCAATGGGCTACCAAAAGAAAAATCAAAAAGCTTCTTATGCAACGACATCCTCCATTAAAGTCGTTCCATCGTGCTTGCTTTCACAATTACTTTGCCCAACTATTCTTGGTGTTATCCTACACCACCATCACGCTCTTTATGGAATATATCACGCATTTGGAACTTCTTGTGATGGATTTTTCTAAGGAAACCCACGAACCCCTCTCTCTGATGGCAACAATAGCTCTGAGAAATGTTCTGTGCTGGTAGACGGATTAGTATAACACGAGGATGTATAAAAAGTAAAAGAGGAGCTATTACAAGCTTTTCCTTTACCCGCTACCTAAGATAAATGATTAGAGTGCATCCCAAGACTTGACATTCATATAAGAACAAGATGCAAATGACTTTTATGTCCATTAAAGGCCCTTCATTTTCACTTTTTGTACTATTTTTCCCTTTTTCAAAAGATAAGCACTTACCTAGTTCATAGAACTTTGTAGTAACCTCGGCAACTATGGGAGCTGATTTTTTTTTGATATTTCGAAAGGGTGGATAAATGAGACCCTGCTCCAGATGCTCCTTAGTAACCTGTTGAGCTAAAGCCTCAGCTGTTACACAAGAACATAATAAGGTTATCCCATTGAAGGCTGATGTTGAGGTTTCTCTTAATTAAACATAATAAAAGAAAATCGTGGGATAAGATCTATATAAATACAAAAAATAATTACAAGCTGCCAATAACATATCATCATGGACACAAATTGTTCCTGACCTGACCAAGCCTAAGCCAAGTCCAAGGAAGATATATGCATTAAATTGGATTGCAAATAAATTAGATAACAAATGTAAGCTCTAAAACTTCTCAAGGGAATCCTGTAAATTAGGATGAAGTAAATTGATATTTTAACACAGGGAAGCTTTCATGGTCGAACCGATATCCATACAAACCCCCTCTAGGACGAAGAAACAATGCTAAAAAGGTCAAAGAAAATTGACAGTAACCCTTTCCCTAATAAAATTAAATTTGCAAAATTGTTGAAAGAACACAAGAAATGCTTCATAAATACATCATTAGATAAACATAATATAGATTTTTCAAGCCTTCAACAAGAACACCTAGTAAAAGTAAAGGAGAAACCTGGACGAGAGGTAAAAGTCTTTCCATCATATGTAACGGGATTAAAAGGGATCCCACTAACAAATATTGCACATCCCTAAGGAAATATAATCAATGATCATAAATCAGGCTACCATAAAATGTTCATGGAAAGTCATATCTTTCGACCAGGTTCCCTGAATAACATCATTATTCAAGCTACAATGCTAAAGTTATGTTGTTTTGTTTCTCTTGATTTCATGTCACCTTGTGTTGTGATCAATAGCATGTTCATTTAATTTCTAACAATTAAGAAAGTGATGCAATTGTTTACACATCTAAATAAAAAAATTTCATACCAATGGCAGTTACTCAAATATCCAAAAAATTACTAGAACCAAAATGACTAACTCAAGATTTTCCTCATCATAATTTATGAAAAGTGAAAAAAATTACCTTACTCCAAGTATATGCTTCTTCTGGTGTACATTCAGACTGAGAAGTTGGATTTGAAAGAGCCAAAATAAGTGGTTTCTATAGGAAATGAACACGTATTATAAGAATTCTATAGAACCCCTTTTGAGATATTCTATGTTTGGTCAATAACAAAATTAGATGAATAAAAGCTTAATTTTTTTTTTTCTTGTATATAATTCTACATCCTTGTCTTCATTATCAAGGAAATGAAGATCCAACAAATAATTTACCTCATTAAAAGAGGAAAAATTTCAATGACTTCCTTTGTAAAAGTTTTCCAACTCCTGAAGTTCCAATCAAAACTGTTGGCCTAATTGATTGTTCAAAGAGAAAAGTTCAGATAACACGTATTTCTATTGCAATGGCATGCCAGACCTAGAATACAATTAACCTAAATAGAGTGTGGACATGCTAATTTTCAAAACAAATCATAATGGCAATATAAAAATCTCCTACTTGTAAAAAATTAAAAGAGATATTTAATGCTCAGAAAAAAATCAAATTCAACCTCCAGAGCATCCAACAAACTTTTACAGGGTTTATGCTCATGTGTTGATGTCTTTTTGAAGTGTTGAAGAGATTCCACTCTGGACTTTACAATGAGCCCCTATAATTTCAAAAATGAAATTAGAGTAAAATCGGGGTTTCCCTCTCTGATACTTCTATGTAAGCAGATAATTAATAATTGATCAATTTCAATACAAGAAGACACAAATTAATCAATTCCTTCAACTCAATAGCTTGATATTATATCTAAAGCACTTGTGTGGTAAAATAATTCAGATCACAGACAACTTAAATTTGTGTGTGTGCATGTGGGCAAGAAAATGTAAGGGGTGTAGGAGGGAGAATAAGAGAGACCTTACAGTCCACCAACCATATTAATAATTCAAATATAGGAAAAGTCAAATTTAAATTGTTGCGTGCATGGAAATGGGAGGGGCAAGTGAGAGATAACTTAGAGTCCAACAAATCACTAGACAATTTAAATTTCTGTGTATGCATGTGCGCTAGAAAATGTAAAGGGTGTAGGAGGGAGAACAAGAGAGACCTTGCAGTCCGCCAACCATATTAATAACTCGATCAAGGATGAGTCAAATTTAAATTTGTGTGCATGGAAATGGGAGGGGAAAGTGATAAATACCTTATATTCCACCAACCATATCCTTTTGCGAGCTTTGATGAAGATTTTGCCCTGAAAAGCAATTACATGAGAAACTTGTAGATACAGGAAACCATAGTTATTGAAAAACTAATGTGACAATGAGATATAATAGCAAGAAAATCCATATCCAACAATACCTATTTGGCTATTTCCAGCGCAATAAGCTCTCCAATACATGTCCTTGCTTGCACATTTTTCACATAATTTTGTATTCAAAGAAGGCTGAAATAAGAATGCAATTTAGTTACAAAATAATAAAATTACTAGGCATTAAATAAATTCTACAATTCTAAACAAGAAAATGACAATGATATGTAATGCAAACAAATAATAAATTATGATAGAGGATCAGATTCATTTAACTCTATCGCAAGCGTATGTAAATTCATCATATTTGTTTATTTTTCAAAATGACCACCAACAAAAATATAGCATAATGGACAAAAAGTTTGTCATAGCTAAATGAGATGTGCATCTTTATTCTCCCTAGACCACAATTGTGTTGAGAATTCATTAGAATGATATTCCTGTACACATTGGTCTTTTCACTATGATGCATTCGCATGGTCTTTAATAATGCACTTCTGATGGGTCCATCATTAGTAGCACATGAATTGAAATTTGTGATATATTGATTGGAAACAAGAAGTTACTTCCATTCATCATGGCTAGGAAAAACCGGAATCTAGAAACATATGAAACTGTGGAAGCATCAATTAGCAAAGAAAATGGGCTTTTGTAGTCAAACTTTTCATACAATGTATATCTACATGTTCAACTTGTGCTCTATGACTAGTAGTATATGATATCATTCAAGTAACAATCCAACATTTGACAAATAATTTCAACATCTTTCATTTTAAATTTTATGGATGTTCAACTCTTTGAGGCTCCAACATAGGAAACTATGCCGCAGGTTCTTCAACAACAACCATAAATACTCACATTTTGCCAGTTATTTATGGCATTACCCAAGAACTTCTAACAAAAGAGTCTACCTTACCTTTCCATGTCCAAGAAATGGGAACGTGTGATCATTCAATCTCCCGTTAGTCAATTTCAATGAAGCAACAAGGCTTAAAAGTAATTGTTAGTGCAAAATCATAGCACCCCCAAATGAGTAGTCAAATCTACTTTTCTAAGGCAGAGTCATTTGGTGTGATTCGCATAACATTGAGCCTTTTCCAAAGTGTGGGACTTTGCAGAGTCGGAAAAGCTCTCTAGATTAAAGGCTGGTTCATATTCCTCTGTTTTGGTGCATGCATGAAAACTTACAGAGGGCCTATTCCTAAACCTAATCTAAGTTATACCAAGGAGACAGAGATAAAAGGAATGCAGGAAATCAAACTAAGCTATAAGGTGATGCACCAAAGGAATGATGAACATTTGTTTTTTTGATAGAGACAAACCAACAAAATACATACAATAACCAAGCAGATAACCAAATCTATTATGAAAGATCGATAAAAGAAAACGAGACAAGAAAGGATCTAAAATCAATCACGGATGTTATGTTATTGCGCGCTCTGATTGATACAATGGATTACAAAGTGGCCAAAAGGTAGAAAACGTATTACAATCTAGTGGAAGGTCTGAAACTCCACGAGTTCCTTTTCCAGAAGAAAAGGGGAGCCTACAAAATAGAAGAATGTCCAACCCTTCACAATGAGTCCCAACCTGTATTTATAGACTCAATCAGAAAAGAAAGAGAGAGAAGCGGGAAAAGCAAGTCGAAGCCCAACCACTGCTATTAATGTCTCCTACAAAATCTACCCCCAAATCTTCCTTGGCTACATCAATCTCTGGTTCGGCGCCTCGAAAAAGGAGGAAACGACAGAGCAAATTGAATCTGATCTTATTGTTGAGGCAGATAGATCCACATTAATGTCCCTAAAGATGTTTTCTCCATTTTCCTCTACCTAACCTCCCTAAACTTAAAGTTTTAGATCTCCATGGCGTGGGCGAGGCCGAGATCTTTCCAATGGTGTCAGATTTGCAATATTTTGAGCCCTGAGTCAAAAGATATGCCCCTTCGAAGTTTGCATCGGGTCCATACAAAAGGGCGGGAAAACCAGTTTAAAAAAATGGGCCCCCTTTTTAATATGGGACACATGGAGGGATGGTGCTTGTTTGAAGGAGGCCTCTGTATTTTCTCTTGGAATGGTGCGGGGCTAACACGTGGCTTCATCTGCCAGCCTTGCTCTTATGCATTGACTATTCAACCCGACTCAGTCCCCTTTGAAGAGACTGGATGCGTGGAGGCTCCACGCTCATTTGAAACTCCCGATCAAAATTTTCCCTTGAAGGAGCGTCGGGTTGACACTTGGAAGCCTCCACGGGTCCTTGGACTTTTCAACTATCTTTACCTTACTTCTTCGGACCCTGGTCTATGTGGCGAACTGGCACTTGTTTGAGCCTTCGCATTTGGATTCAACCTTGGAGATGCACCGTTGAAACACGTGGATCTCTCCGCTAGTACTTCTATACTTAACTAATTTTGGGGCCCGCCCTGTCCACCTTTTGACCTTTGTTGACTATTTGCTACGTGGAGGGTTGACAAGAGTTTGAGAACCCGCCCTGGGCTCCCATCCTGGATTTGTGTCGATCCGACACCTAGCACCTTCCTGTCTAGTCGAAGACTTTTCAACAGCTACACAACTTTTGGGGATCTAGATGCGTGGAAGCTTGGCGCTCGTTTGAACTCCTCTCTTTGGATTCAACTTTGGAGAAGCGTTGTTCGACACGTGGCTCTCTCCATTGCCTCTTCCATACTTAGCCAATTTTTGGACTTGTTTTGAACTATTTTGAGCCCGAAGACTTCGGATCTTTGCCGTTTCTTCTTTTTCTTGCCCTTGGCCTCTCCGTGACACTGCTTCTTCTCCTTTTACCCTGCTACTCTATTTCCGAGCCCACCTGTAACCCGTAGAATGGATTTAAGGCTTGGGTCCACTCGACAGAGCCATTTTCTAAATTTATCCTACACAGGGTTGTTTGATCTTCACAGGCCTCCCTGCTTCCATTATAGAGTCCCCTTGCAATTTATTTGTGGGAATAGATCGTGATTTCTCAGGTTCTTTCAGTGCGGGGGTCATTCTGAACCAATATTTTTCCCAAGGGGGTAAAAATATGGATAACAAGTACCACCACAGTTGTGCCTGTAAAATTTCAAAGACATCATTTTTATAAGGCAAGTTAATCAGGTCACAAAATCTAACCTACCATGTTATTCAATATGTAAGTGTTATCAAATCTTGATAGTATCAAACATATACATAATGGAAATTCAATGTTTTGTAGCTTCCCAGGATATATGTAAGATGCAAAAATAGTCTTCAAGACACTTGGATACGAGTACAGGTATGAGGATGGGTACACCATTTGAAAAATGATATCATAACCTATTAATTTTTCCCATAACCCTTGTGAATACTCTTAAAATGCCTACAATTTTCTTTACTATTTTAAATCCTACACTCTTCTCCTAAACTGCTACTGAAAAAACAACATTTAGGGCTTGGTTGACTATTTTATGCTTCTTCAACACTGGTGCTGGAGTGCATTATGTTTGTTTTTTTGTTTCAATGATTTGTAAGTGTGCTTGCATGTCCCATGACAAGATGTCTCTTTAAAGTTAAGGGATGTCCCACTGAGATGTTTGGAGAAAGCCGAAGATGTTTGGGACATCTTCTAGCCTTGTCGGCATAGCCAAATCCATCTCCCATCTCGAAAACATATCCCTATCACCAAGACATCCCAGGAGTCCCGTTTGCAGTGATAAAAGTTCACATAATCATGTCCGCCGCACGGTACCAACGTGACATAAATAAATATGCAGATTATTCTAGCAATTTGGCAATTATAACACAGTGAACTTTGGACATACTTGAATATCATCATTGAAGACAAGATGAGTTGAACTATACTTCTCCAACATGAGTTGTTGAGGCTCAATGCCTAACCTAGGGATACCAGAGTTAAAAACTAGATGTGAATTATCAACAAGAGCAGGTCAGAGGCCAGACAATTTTGATTTCCTGAAGATTTCACGTAATCTCATGGATAATCACTCCAACCTTGCGAATGGTAAGATACCAATAGACTCACCTTTGTATACACATTAAGAAGGTTTGCAAGGTAACCCCTACCGAATACTGAGGGCACATTATACTCCCAACACAACTTCTTATTAAAAGTGTGCATCTATGAAATATTATTTCAAATCCTCTGTAACAAAATCAACCATTTATTTATTTCTTTTGCCTTCCCCTAGAATTTAGAAACATAAAAATAGGAAGTTAGTTACTTACCCTTAAGTAGCCTTTCTTCCTTGTAAGTCTGTTGATGTCTGCGTAAGTCTGTTGATTTCTACCAGATAACATTCATGTATGATATAGTTGATCTACTTCCATTGGGTGTCATCTCTTCCTCTTACCCAAATACCTCCAAATTGGAAGCAGACAACATCTTAGAAGGCAAACAAAAATCCATCACTACGAAATGAAGCCATAGACTTCAAAAATCCTGAAGAAGATCAAGCCGACTGCCTCATTCCCACTCCAAATAAAGCATTCTGAGAAAATGAACATCCCCGCCATTCTGATGAGGAAGAAAAACAAGATGAATCGTTTGTTTTCCTCCCCTGTGAAACACATTGTTCGTACCAGTTCCTCCTGCATGCCATTAAAATTTTGAACCACAACAACCGTGTATTTCCCCAAATTTCTGAAAACCACCTTAAAGAAAACAACGACAACTGCCACTGAAAGAAAAGTGAGGGCGGTTTGTGGTTTTATGAATTTAAAACATGGATGGTTGAGATTGGACCGTGCATCAACACATTGCTCAATCATACCTGTTTATTGACTGTTGCGTGTCAGAGGCAACTGGATTGAATTCAACTAGGAGAACGCCTCTCTCGTAAAAAAACTATTGAAAGACCAAAATAAATTATAAACTCGACCCTAATTTTTCAGTTCATACCTAAATCTCGTTGAATTTTAAATGACTTAGCTATATTGAGACATGCAATACCATACGATTCATGACTAAGGTGAGAGCTTGGATAAAATGGAATAGATTACAAAGTGGAGAATGGACGACACAGTTATGGACTAAAAATGCATAGATTTGTTGGCACCCTGAACATCAATAAAAGTAATTAATATTACCCATAATTTGAAGTAAGTCGATATATAGGCCATGCACATAGGTTTCTGTGGTAGTGTGGGCCTCCCATGCAATGCTTTCACGTCATACACGTTGAATTCTTGAATTTGCATAGGTAAAAAAATGTCAAGCTAGAGTATTTTTTCAATACGTGGATATGCACCCAAATTGACTGTTGAAACTGCATGCATAATCCGATAGCAAATCATATAAACAATTCTGCGTTCCAGATCTGTGATCCACTTTTGTGCACAACTACGGTGAGCACATGGATTCCCACGTTGACTGGTTCGAGCCTTCACTCTAGCGCCAATAAGAAAATTAGTATGGAGATGCTTCTTTTCTTCACTGGAGAAACTTCAAAATTGCAAGTTCTAAAGACGTCAAACTGACACCATGGCAGAAGTCTGCGATGAAAAATAGATCCCGAGCCAAATGCATAATCTCAAATGTAAAATCTCTTTGTCAATTCCAAATGCAAATGACACATATACCTTTGATACAGGTACTGATAGACTGGTCATGGATTTTAAATCCCCACACCTTGGGCTTGAAACAATGGTGCTATCAATTAAAATAGATGTGCAGTAAAACGTGGGAAGCAAGGAGGTAAACTAGATGTGCATCAGATCAAATTCAATGATCTTGCTTGGAGAGAATCAATTCTATCAATCAGAGGCATCAACAGGAAGTGACGTAGATCTTTGAAGATTGAATACAGATCTAATCAGGATCCTATGCATCTAACACAGAAATAATTTATTCTACAAAAAAATTCCATAAGCTTCCTTTCCCTTCAGTCGGGGAAGCCAAAAAGTGGAATGGCTTTGCTCCCTTACAACCTCTCAAGTCTCTAGACTCGGTCTGATACCAAATATTAAATTTGGGTAAAGTTAACACAATAAATTTGCACACTGAAAATAATATGTTATTATTCTCTATACAAATTACACAAATCATGGCTATTATATAGTCACTTACATAACAAAACAACCTTTGAAATAATAGGAGGTGTTACAACTAATATCTCGGAATAATATTCACGGGTACAACATAGTAACAACTAAGTACGTACTAAATTACCAAATAGTAAATCACCCACAACCACTTAAATATTAATATTTATCAGAGAATTAATGCTAAGACATGTGGTTTCATTAAAAAAACCAAAAAACTGTATCATAAATGCAGCCTATTAAACATTGCTTAGAAACAAACATTTACTCAAATCTATGTTTTCCTTAATGATTGCCATATTTATATTTAAGGGCAATTGCATAATTACACTATGCGCAAAGGAACTACTTCCCCACCAAGTATTAGTATGCAAAATTTGCTTCAGCCCAACCCATGCACTCAAATAAAAACCTTTCCCGAGGCTATTTGCACATTTGTCGATTTACATTACTATCGATAGCTATCTCTGAAGAATTTTTTAGGTTTTCTATTTAAATATTAATATCTATAGAGGTATTTCAGTTAGTAGACAATCCAGAAATAATCTACCCACGACAACGTTGCTCCCATCATGCAGACCCTCGCTAACATAGACTTGCTCCTTTAGGAGCACCCACTAGTGATATGAGGTTCTCACTATCCGACATTAAGACTCTAAGTCTACTATATGATGTTCTTAAACCATGTCGTCAAATTTTACATTGATAACAAATAAACAATTAAATCTGATTTTATTAAATTCAATGTGAAACCACTTTGACATGAAACCAACTTGACAACTCAACAGAGAAGGACAACCCAATAGAGTTTGTTTAATTTCTAAATGGCTCCATGTATTGCTCTCCTTTGATTTACCTTAGATTACAACATACAAACCGAAATAATAATAATTACTCCCACCACACCGCAAATCAAACAATGCCACACAAAATTGTCAAATTAATATTAAAGTAGACAATCTCAACAATGTTAGATCCTTCATAATTTTGGTCCAAAACAAAACTTAAATTATGGATAGTTAAATAGAAATAATATTAGATTCAAAACCTTCCAATATGAATCCCGCCACCAAGAGATATGGCTCTTGCAATGGCTACAATCAATATACTAACAAGCTTAAACATCACCACAAATAAGGGTCCTTTCGCAGATACACCAAATTTGCAACGTAAATGTTAAACCTATACCAATGATTCCCTACAAGATGGGATTTTTTTTTTTAGAAATTCCATGAGATGAAAACAAACTACAAAATGATTCTTGAGTCATAATACATATTGTATATAGAATACTTATAACTTCAACATCCGATGTAGATTCCAAATACTCAAGTTATGCTCAACAGAAATGTAACAACAACTAATTGTATGGTTCCAAAATGACCGTAAAAGTAATGAATGACAATTATGCTTTGGATATTTCTTCAAATTTTCTACCCGATTAAACCAAATTGTTGCATTAAAGTTGTTTCTACCCTGAAAATATTATTAGAATCAAATTTCTTGATCCGATTACCTACATTATAGTCCACATGGACATAGAGACATGTAGAAATTAGGCACATAAAATAACAAATAACATAAATAAAATAAAGAATTGCAAATAAAACATATTATTGCAAACTTAGATCAGCACTTCTGTGCATATATTTCTTCTTCTAGTTCTAGAGCTTCGGCTCAATACAATCTCTCTGAATGTGTTTGATATATCAAAACACTTACAATTGCCTCTAATAAATAGATGGCTTCATCTAACAATAAAACACTCAACTCATAAAAATAGAGCTAAAAAGCACATGCTTTTGTGCAATACAAAGCTTTTGATTTATTTTCTTTATTTCCTAAAAGTAGGAATCTAAAAGTGAACTACCTAAAAATTAAAAGCATGTAAAAAACAAACTGCTTTTTACTTTTCTTGGGGAAAAATTAAACTATTTTTTATAACACTCCCCTTAATTTTGACCTTCAAACTTTTATTCTTCTGGAGCTGAGTGTGCACTTCTAGATCTGACATATTCCTGATCACAAAATCCCAAACAACTTCTCAAATACTCAAAAAATTCATTTCCCAAAGATTTTGTAAAGATATCAACAAACTGATCTTGAATTTGTAAAATTCAAGACAAATTTCCTTATTGTTAACCAACTCCTAATGAAGTGATACCTCGTGTCTATGTGCTTGCTCCTCTTGTGAAAAACATGATTTTTGGACAATGTTATTGCTGAATTGTTGTCACAAAAAATTTGTGTAGCATCCTCTTGATTCTACCTCAAATCTTTCAACACTCTTCTCATCTAAACAACCTGACATGTTGCTCCTATTGCTGCTACATACTTTGCTTCTGCTGAAGATAGTGTGATTATGGGCTACTTCTTTGATGCTCACGAAACTACACCTGTTCTAAATTAAAAAGTATAGCCATATGTGCTCTTTCTATCATCAATACTTTTGACATTGTCACTATTTGTGTAACCTATGAGTTTGAACTCATCTGATGTTGAATACAAAATTCCATGATTCTTAGTTCCATATACATACCTCAAAATCCTTTTTCCAGCTTTGCCAATGTGAATCTTTTGGAGATTCCATGAACCTTGAGATGAGACTCACACCATACATAATATCTGGCCTTGTGGTTGTCAAATACATGAGACTTCTAACTAGTCTTTTGAACAATGTTGGATCTATAAATGATTCGTTGTCATCTTTGCTTAACTTCAAACCTACTACAACAGGTGTTGGCGCTGGCTTACAATTCAACATGTTAAATCTCTTCAAAACATCATTAGCATACCTTACTTGTGAAATAAAAATTCTAGCTTCTGATTGTTGAATGTCTATGCCCAAAAATAGTGCACGGGCCTAGATTTGTCATCTCAAATTATTTCTTCATAGCTGATTTGAATGAATATGTAGATAGATTTCAAAGTGATGATTAAATCATCCACATAAACAAACAATCAAAATTTTACCTTTCTCATTGATCTTGATGTATAAGGTAGGCTCACTGCTGCTCCTACTGAAACCATTCTGTATCAAATAAGAATCAATCATGTTGTACCAAGCTCTAGGTGCTTGCTTGAGACCATAGAGCACTTTTTTCAACATGTATACCTTTCCTTCATGACCTTCAATCTCATAACCTTCTGGCTGATTCACATAAAATTCTTCTTCAAGAAAACCATTCAAGAATGTTGATTTTACATCCATCTAATAAATAGGCCATTGTTTTGAGCTGCAATTGCTAAAACCATTCTTACCATGTCCAAACATGCTACAAGTGCAAACGTCTCATTGTAATCTACTCCATATTGTTGTGAAAAACCTCTGGCAACCAACCTTACTTTATGTTTCTATACTTTACCATCAACAATATATTTGGTCTTATAGACCCACTTCACTCCTATCACGTCCTTTCCTTCTGGAATATCTACAAATTACCATGTCTGATTCTTCTCTATGGTGTCTATCTCATCATCCATGGCTTGAACCCAAACTTCATTGTCTATAGCCTCTTCAAAGTATATTGGATCTACAGCTTGAGAAAACAATGCAAAAACTGAAAAAGCATTAGTTGTATCAACATTATAAATCTCACTAAGACTCCTTGTTTTCTCGTTGCAAAGGGCTATCTGATGATGGACTATTTTGTACTAAAGGAGTAGCTTCTGGTGTTCTTTGTGGTGTCTACTGGATGGTTGAAGATGACTGAAATATTAGAGATGTAATGCCCACTTCCCTACGACACTTAGTTGATTATCATTTTGAGTTATGCAGACTTTAGATATGGACATGGCTTATACTTATGTTGATTAGCATGATGTTTTGTGATTAGATGCATTTGGATTATGGTTGGATTTTGTTTTCAGTATGATCTACACTGACTCATGGACAAACTATTGGATACTGATATTATTTTTATATGGATATATTGCATGTGTTCTAACATTGGATTTCTTCGCCATGATGAGTAGAATGTAGTTGTTGAATTTACATTACTGTGATTTTGGATAATGATGCAATGCATAATTAAGTTGTGATTTAGACCTAGAATAATGGATAATTGAATTACGTATAGATGTTAATGAATTTCATGCATATGATTATTTTGGATATTTTGACATGGCCGCAAGGCCGAAGAGGGTATTTTGCATTTTTGCAGGAAACACAGCATGATCACAACCATGAGGGGGATTGGGGACCAAACACAACAGGATGTCGGGTGGTTACAACATTGGTCGTCAAGGCAACTAGTAAATTGTATTGTGTTACCCTTTTATTCTTTTATGTGTTGAGAAAATTTCCATGGGGGAAATTTTCTAATGTGACCAAGGGGGTAAGAATTTTATTACTTGTTTTTACTTGATTTAGTAGGTGAATTCTTTTGTGAAGTCCTTTTGTTAAATTACTTTTGTTAAGTGTGTTTGGATTAATGTAATATCTTGTTTTAGTTTTTAAGCCTTGGGGAAAGTCAAGTGGGTGTAATAAATTTGATTGTTGGCTCCTTGAGTCTTGTGTGTCCTCTTGTATTGAATGCTTGGTTTTGAGTGTTGACCACTCCATGCTCTTAGAATCTCGAATTTGAGATTGAGGGCAATTTTAGGGGACTTGTGGGACAAGTTAAACTTGTCCCACACTTCCCAAAACCCCTTACCAACCATATCTATGGGTTGGGAATCCAAAAAGGGGGTTATTTATTGTTTTGGGAAGGGAAATATGACTTTGGAGTGCATTTTCCTCATTTTGCATTTAATTGTGCCTTAAGGCACATGGGAAAGGGTTGAATGTGGAAGAGGGTTGTCATTCAACCCAACCACCCATTTATGGTGTTTTGGGATTTGAGTTGACCTTGGGAGATGGTTTGAGGATGTGTGATGTGGCATCCTACATGGAGCCACATCACCCTCACCCTTACCTTTGATCTATTTATTGAAACTTCCTCTCTTGTTGAGGGGGTTGGAGCTTTGTTTTTGTGTTGTTGAAGAGTTCTCCTTTGTTATTTTTGAGAGAGAAGAATTGGGAGAAAGAGATAAAGAGAGTTTTTGGACTTGCATGCTTGGATTGATTTGGGAAGGAGCTTGGACAAGTTTCTTGGTTTAGGCTTCTCCAATGGAGAGGTAGGGAACCCTCTCCTTTGTTTTTGCTTTCATATTATTATTGCTTCTATGCTAAAATTGTGAAAAAAATGCATGTTTACTTTGGTGTATTGTGAAAAATGGTTTGAATGCTTATTGTGTAGTATAGGAGAGGTCTATGGGAATACTCATGAGGGAGGCAAAAGAGTAGATTAGGATATTGTGGAGGGAGTTTGAGAGGGATGCCCATCTTGGGTAGGAATGTTTACATTCTACCTTGTCTTTGAGGGAGCCATAAGAGGAGGGAGGCATAAGAGTATGGGAGGAAAAAGGGGTACTTGAGGGAGGCATAAGAGTCATAGGGGCTTGTGTTTTATTGTGGAGGGTTTTGGATGGGCATCTCATCTCATTTGGGAGGCATAAGGAAAATATTCCCATAGTTCCTTCTCTTGTTGGCTTGGATGCAAGCCTTGTTGTGTAATGTTGATGTTATTGTGTGTCTCTTTGTTCTTCTATTTTAGCTTGAATGTTGTGAAGAACTTGTATTGTGGAAGCATGTATTGTTGCCTTGAGTTGGAGACCACCCTTTCATTGTGTTGTGTTTGGGGCTCGGGGGTCAATGGAGGAGATTGCTTCTCTTCTCCATTGAGATTTGGTTGGGAGGAGAGTGTTGCCTCTCCCCCTATCTTGGTTGTGATTGATCTTCATGGAACTTGGAGCATGGAAGAAGAACTCTTTGGAGCACATGAACCTTGTTGTTGACAATGTGGAGACATCATGTATTTACCCACCTTGAGTGGAGGAAAAAAAAAAAAAAAATGTAATATTGTTTGCTTCCTTTAGCTTCCATTGTTGTAAATTTATTCCATATGAAGTAGGGTATGTTGTAATAAGATTTTTAAGGAAAGTTGCATTGGAATGATAGTATTTCTTGCTCTAAGATTTATTGGAAAGTGTTGTAATAAATGATGAATGAAAATTGTTCTTTTGAACTCCAATAATAAGCATGTAATATAGATGGAATTAAAGGTTGAAAGGATGACATTTTATCTATTCTCTTTCTTTCTTGATTTGGAACCTCTCATGAGTTGTTAATCTTATTTACATATTAGTAGTTCTTGTTTTCAAACCTTTTCGAAAGTAATTTTAGAACCCTCTTGAAGGGTGTTGGGAATTTACAAAAAAAAAAACTCCTTTCAATATTATAACTTACTCTTAATTTTATACATCAAAAGCTTAAATTTTCCCTCATCTCATTTACATGTCCTTTTGCTTCCTAAGAATGTGTTATTTAATCCTTTGTATAAATCTTATATTTGCTTCCCAAAAACATCTATATTGTATAATTGATGTATAGATAAATTTTCATACCACTTTAGTTATATTTTATGTATATATTATTTAGGTCATAACATATTTTACCCTATATTGTTGTTGAAATGGCAAAAATGATTGCACAAACTCATAACATTCAAAGCTTAAAAATAAGCAAAGTGCTTGCAAAGACGGGTTTGTGGTCGTCTATTTAATAGTGTTGCATAAATAGACAAGAACTAGAGGTATATTAAGACAGTAATGCAAATATCACACGTTGAAATGTTCTTGTAACTGCAAAGCAAATTGCATTTCATGAGTGTTCTGATATGAAACAGACCCACTTCCATGAAACTCCCTTCCTCAAAGGCGATTTGTAAACGGGTGAGCCCCATTGGAAGGCCTTGTAAAATTTATTGTTTTTGCTCTTCATACGAGCCAGCAAGTTCTGGAAAGATATTTCAAAATACTACAAATTATACGGTCTATTAAAACTTCAAAAAAAAAAAAAAAAACATGTGTGTGGCATGATACGAAACATATCCACCTTTGTGATATTTCCTTCCCGGGTGACTGTTTCACCGTCCCTAATCGATTTTGTTTCTTCTGTGCGCCTTTCCCTGTCCACCACTGAACACTGATAAAAATATCTTGAAGGTGGAACCCGAATTTGAGGACACGTCGCCCAAAGACATGGATTGTTGATGACAAATGGGACAGCCGCTTTTTTTTTCTTCTCCCTTTTAATCGCCCCTCGTCTTTTGATGAACATCACAAAGGAAATCCTCAAACTCGAAGATTCTTTCTTTACTGAACAGATAACAACATAGTGGGAGAACCTGCCGTCTTTTTTTGGAGCACACCACGCCCCGCGTACACCTCATAGCACCCAATGAGAGTGGTTGCTGCCCACGCGGCCAGACTGTATTTCTTTGTCCAGTCGCCCCATAATACTCCTTCTGCCCCAATAAAACTTGAAACGTTCACACTGCCTCCTCCTCTTCCACGTTTGTCTCGTCCACGCGCACAGGGACTGAAAAGAGAGAAAACCAACTTTTCCACGCGGCCAGGGAGGCCAAACAGCGTATCCATGTGCTAAATGATGCGTCCAATGTTGTAGGCGGCTGGTTGCCTGTGGGGGGGTGAATTTTCAATATCTAATTGATTAAATGTAGATGCGCCGTGTGGAAGAAGATCTTCATGGCCGCCAAAGGTTTGGAATGGGCCACCCACCGCCCAACCATATTCATTTATAACTAAGTTGAAAAGTTTCCCCAAACGTTTCTTACTTCCTTGTATAAAGGAAATTTCAAATTTGGTTAAGCGCTTTGTCTAGCATTAGCAGCGTAGGATGTGAATCTCTTAGATACATTAGATATAAGAATGGTGGTAGGTATATCTTAGTTTATTAACAATATACAATGAAATTAAATTGAACGGTATCAAGTACATACCGAAATGGGTGATCCTTATATAAATATGTATACATATCTCTACGTATGTAAATATATATATATATATATATATATATATATATATATTTATACATATAAAACTACAATTACGTATAATGTATCATCTTAATTTTGAGATATCGTATATAAATGAATATATATATATATATATATATATATATATATATATATATATATATATATATATATATATATATATATATATATATATATATATATATATATATTTATACATATAAGACTACAATTACGTATAATGTATCATCTTAATTTTGAGATATCGTATTATAATGAAGGATAAAGTAAGTATATATATATATATATATATATATATATATATATATATACATATGTATATTAAAATGTATTAAATTTTGAAACAACGTAATTTAACCGAATAATAAAGTAAGAATTCGAAATCGAAGTGGTTAATATATTCGATTCAAAGTAAAATATACCTTACTCTTGAACTACCTTTCAGTTTTATTGTCAACACGATATTATCCGACATCAGACAACTTACTCGCATGATGACCCTGCAAATCTCTGTGGGGCGTCGAATGAGATAGATCCAAATATCTCTTGCCTTCAAGCACCTTCGTGACCGAGGTGGTTTTCAACCCTGTTCCGAACTCGCCCGATGTAATTAATACTCATCGAGCCAGGTGGAAGCAACTCGTAGGTTAATAATTCGCCATACAACAAAAAAAAAGTTTGTCACATTTTCGGGTCACTTGTTTGTTGCGGCGTCGTCTTTGTCGATGTCGTGAGTGTGGCGTTGGCTATTTTGCGGTGTTACAAGAGATCTCCTAGATGTAGATGGAGGTGTAGCTTGTGCTACAACTTTTGGTGCATGTCCAAGATTCGAAGAAGATACAATACCTTGTTGCTCTATGCTTTCATCTGCCATATCATCATGAGGAATAGTTGTTGCTACACTGAATGTTTTCTCAATACTTTCATCCCATGCCTCATTTTCAACAAACTGTACATCTTTGTTGATTATGACATTTCTAGTAACTGGTTTGAACAACTTGTAAGATTTTATATTATCTGAATATCCAACAAATATGAATTTTTCTCCTTTGTTGTCTAACTTATTTCTTAGTCCAAGCTTGTTGAGGAACCATGTTTCAAAAAAATTTCATTGGAAACCTATTTATGATGTAAACAATAGTTACTCTTCTGCCCAATACTCATTTGAAATATGCTTTGCCTTCATCATATTTCTCACCATCTCCATGATGGTTCTATTATTTCTCTCTACCACACCATTCTGCTGTGGTGTATACCTGGTAGTAAATTGCTTGTGTATACCATGATATTTGTAAAAATTCATAAAAGCATTGGAAACATACTCACCTCCTCTGTTTGTCCTCAGAACTTTGATGTAGTACCCACTTTACTTTTCCACTAAAGCCTTGAACTGTTGAAATATATCAAAAGCATTTGATTTGTCTCTCAAAAAGTACACCCATGTCTTCCTTGTATAGTCATCAATGAATGTCATAAAATATGAACAACCTCCAATAGAATTTGTTTGCATTGGTCCACATAAATCTGAGTGAAAAATTTCAAGTGGTGCACTTATTCTTCTTGTTTTTCCAACTAGGAAGGACTCTCTGTGTTGCTTCCCAAAATACAACCTTCAAAAACTCTATCTTGGTTTCTGAATCAAAGGAAAACCTTTTACCATATTTTTCTGTGTAATAAATTCAAACCACCAAAGTTTAAATGACCAAACCTGAGATGTCATAGCCACGATTCATATTTTTCAACTGACTAAAAAGTTGATTCAATCTCCTTAGCTCTAGACTGATTTATAGTATGAGCTCCGATGATGTGGCTGGTATAATCTTCAAAGGAAACATTTTGTTGCTTGTCATCTTCACTTTAGCAATCACCTAGGTACTTGGAGCTTTATTCACGATCACACATTCATTGTCTTCAATGTAAACTTTATATCCCTTTTGTACCAATTGACCAATGCTCATAAGATTGTGCTTCAAACCTGCAACATAATAAACATCCTACATAATCTTTTGCTCCCTTTTTAGTTAGAATGTTGATTGTTCCTTTGCCTTTTACAGTCACTGTATTATTATTCCCAAGGGTAACTTCTATCTTTACTGACTCATCCAAATTAGAAAATAAATCTAAGTTACCTGACATGTGATTACTTGAAACTGAATCCAAATACCACACATCACTAGGACTCTCTTGGGATAGATTACACTCAATAGGTGATGCTTCAGCAATCTTTGTGCATGCAATAAACATGGAGCTTGGAGTAGAGCTTCCAACCTGATTTTGATTCTGCTTGTTCTGATCATACTACTTTTTCCTACATTCAAAAGCATAGTGCCCATATCTCTTGCAATAGTGACATTGCACATGCGATTTATCCTGTCTCTGACCTGAAAAATGATTATGATTGTGCTCTTGACTATGTCCTCTTCCACTTGAGTTTGATGGACCGTTGTTATGTCCTCTAGATGAACTTCTTCCTCTACCTCTAGGGCTGAAATTTCCTCTTCCTCTTCCATGATTTCTTAATCCATGATGAAAAATCTTGATCTACAACTGCATGTGATCTATTCAACCTTTTTCATGATTTATTAGTGATGCATGCAACTCATCAATTGAAAATTGACTTAGATCCTTAGTTTCTTCAATAGCAACTACCAAAGGATCAAATTTTGTAGGAAAACTTCTAAGAAATTTTTCAATAATTCTTGTCCTCAATAGTTTCACCATGAGATTTGATTTGATTGACTAAACCAACTACAAAAGTAAATAATGATTATACGGAATCTGAATCTTTCATTGACATATTTTCAAAATCTCTACGAAGTAATTGAAGCTTGGTGGTTTTACTTTCTCTTTACCTTGATACGCAACTTGGAGAGTTTCCCACACAATTTTTGCTTTACTGGTTGTTGCCACTCTGGGTAAGATGCTTTCATGCATGGCTTGATGAATGAAGAAAATAGATTTTCTGTCTTTCTTTCTTAATTCCTTCAAAATGTTTTTTTCGCTGTGAGAGTGCATTATATGTTGCTACATTTGTGGGCTCTATGTACCCATTCTCTACGATTTCCTACACATCTTGGGATCTGAATAGTTCCTTCATGGTTAATGACCAATACTCATAATTATTTCTGTAAATTGTGGTGTCTATAGACCGGATATAGAAGCCATAATTTGTTGTCAATTAGAAACCTGCTAAAAAAATCCACGCTCCGATACCAATTTGTAGAAATTAAGCACATAAAATAACAACTAACAGAAATAAAATAAAAAATTATAAATAAAACATATTATTGCAAACTCATATCAACACTACGTGCATATATTTCTTCTCCTAGTACGAGCTTCAACTTAATACAATCTCTACGAATGTGTTTGAAATATCAAAATATTTACAATTGCCTCTAATAAATAGATGACTTCATCTAACGATAAAACATTCAACTCATAAAAATAGAGCTAAAAAGAACATGCTTTTGTGCAATACAAAGCTTTTGATTTATTTGATTTATTAGCTTTTCCTAAAAGTAGGAATCTAAAAGCGAACTACCTAAAAAATTAAAAGCATGTAAAAGACCGTTATTATTATATGATTATTTGGGATATTATTATTGTTATTTTTGGATGTTTTGGACCTCGTTTTGAATGGGGTGTGACAAGTATACCTAGGCATAATAGAGAAAATACAAGTATAGTAGGTACCAAAAATAATATTAAATTTTAAATATAAACTTTTCAAATGGAAACAAATCATGATATTCTTGGAAATTAATTTATTAGATTGGTTCTTCAAATTTAGTTGCAAGACTATAGTTGTTAGGTTATGGAGCATGTTTTCAAGTTAGATATGTTTTAATTTGTACACTAAAAGTATTGTACACTCTTCCTATATTCTTGTCAGACCACCCCGAAAAATGTTTTTGGGGAGTAACCGAAAATGTGGTCTTTTCATGTATTAATTTTATGGGTGGTATTTAACCCATAGGTTTATGGGTCAATTTTTTGGCCCATGGTTTTGGTACCCATGGTATTGTAAAATTACTTAGACAATTACCTATTGATGTGCTTATAAATAGCTAGACATACAATAGGGAAAGATATGGGTGTGTGAATTCAAGTGTGAATTTGTGAGAGATTTTGTTGAGCATAGCTCCAAACAAGATTTGTGCATTGTAATTGTGAGAAGACTGATCTGAGAGTGGATTATACTCTTGTTGGCTTGTAATAAAATCTAGGCAAGTGTTTCTTGGTGGATGTAGCCCACATTGGGTGAACCACGTTAAATCTTGTCTTCTTGTTGTGTATTTTGTTTTTGTATTTTTTGTTCATAGTTCTTATTACTGTGATTATGTGGGATTGATATGCATATATATTTTTGCTTATCCTAACAATAGTAACTTGTTTGGCATAAAGACACAAACAAAGAGGTTCAAGGAAAGAGGAAATTTATAGATCCCTACAACCAATCCATTGGAATGTGTGGGGCCCGTAATGCTACGCCTCGGGACACGAGAATCCACACCAAAATGTAACTAAAAATTTGGGTAATTTTTTTTTAAGTGAACAATTAATACTAATGCTTTGCTTAACCGATTCCGTTAATAATTATTTTATATTAATTTGATTTACCCAAATTAAATAATCACTAGTCAATACCAACTTAAATTATTTATTCCTACTAAAAGTTTGCTAGGGTCACAATTAATAAGTCTACACCCCTTTTGATTTAATTAACCCCTCACACCCCCTCCCCTTTATTTTATTTCCCATTCCCATCAAATTCCCATGACTTAAAAGTGTGTAGGGTTTAATGTGAGCCCTATGATTAATCAAATCTTGGCCCTAGATCTTCAACTTGCCCTAAAGTTGACCTAACTCAACTTTATCTTTTCTCTCCATTTGGTTTTATTTTTTTTTCTTGCATGTGTAGGTTGAGGAGGAGCTATGAAGTTTTAGATTCATGGAGTTTTTTTTTATGAGAAAGATCTCAATATTATTATACTATTATTATTTTTATATGCTTCCATAACCAAGATATCCTCATATTAGGTATATCTTTTATACCCATTTTATTATGGAGGCAAACACACACACACACACACACACACACACACACACACACACACACACACACACACACACACACGGTATAATATATTGAAAACTTGAAATTTATAGAGAATGAATGAGAAAAGCGTAGATTTTAATGGGGCCATGTATAATGGTGGTTTGGGGGTGTGAAACTTATGATGGGATGGGTGTAGGGGAATGCATGAGAGGGTGGTGCATGGGGAGAGGGAGGATGGGGAGTGGGCGATGGATGCGGGAAGGGACGATGGAATGGGGGAAGGGCCGTAGGATTTGTGTGCAGATTTGGGGAGGGGTTCGAACCTCCCCACATTCCTTCTTTTCCTTTAAAATATAAACAAAAATATTTCACCGAAACCTTTATTATTTTTTTATTTTTACTGTTTAAGTTTATATATATATATACAATAAATTTTTAAAATTACAATTAAAATTTATAACTATAATGATACATATAAAATAACGAATAACTTTGTAAGAACATATTATAGTTATATTTTAAAATATAACTATATGAAATATATTTTAATATATTTATATCATATGCTATGAGAAGAAAATTGTTACAAGTTGTAAAATAATGGATTATTATTATTATTTTTGTTATTCTTGAGAAGTATGAAACTTAATGTTTTGCAATATATCTATATTAAAATGATTTACTCATTTATGTGATAAAAAAGAATGTAGCAAAATAGTTCAAATAGAAGAGAGGCTTGAAATATGTTTAAAAATTAGTAAGGAAGAATACATATTCAAATTTGATTTCCTAATAAGAACAAATCATTAAGTTTCACATGGGAAAGAAACAAAACTAATCTCATTCCATTCAATAATGTTACCAAAAATTTACAAGAAGGAGATACATTGCAAGAAAGATAATATTTCCATTCAATGTTAATCCTAAAACTCCATGTTACACTATTTTCCTTTCAAATGCAATACTAAATAAATACTCTGTAGATTTCTACAAGAGGGAGATCCAACAAGGAATAAATCACATTTTCTTGTCGTCTTTATAAATATCACTTTTCATTTTTTTCTTTGTGTGGAAAACATATTTCCAATCAACAAACTTTCCTTTCAAAATAGAGTTCCAACAAATTGATATTAAAGGAATCATCTATTTTACAAGATTTCATTTCCAAGGAGCTTAAGCTCACATATGCAATATATTTCCAAAATACTTAAACTACTCAAGGAGTCACATTACAAGTCTTCTTTCCAAGATTGAAGGAAGGTTACACATACAAATGTGACACTAGTTTACAAGCATTTCCAAATCACAAAATAGGAACTTTACAAGACAAAGGACCTCCCACATAACCATATCCATAAGGTTACAATGAGAGTAATGTTCACAAAAATGGAGAAAACAATGAGAAGCCATGATGTCAAGAAACTCCAACCATCTTCCAAACTTGAGCTCCAACTTTGAGTGCTTTTCCAAGAGACCAACACAAAGAGAAAGGCTTGTTTTACCACCCAACCTATAGGCATCATTACATGTCTTTCCAAATGTTGGAAGACATGCTAGCCTCCCCAAGCCCATGGGAGAGAGAGCTATCTTCCACAAATGTGCACAAGATTAAGGGAGACATACACACAAATGCATCCACATACAAGACTAATCCATACATTAAAGAAACACAACATTTACCAACCAAAAGAAAAGAGGAGAAAACCATATTCATCCTCAACAATGGGGAAGAGTAGATGAGACATCCAAAGTGCTAAAGAGTGTGGTCCAACCATAGGATGCACACTTACAAGATTCTTCACAAAACCTCCTTATCCCTCCAAGATAACAATCCCTCCTTATTGCTCCACCCATTCGCCTAAAATCCTCCTTGGGAGGATTTTCAAACCCATTGGGTTTCCTCTCCAAGGATGGGGAAGGGGGTTCAAACCATATGAACCACCTTCCCCACCTCAAACCATATGAGGGGAATAAAAGAACCAACATGGCTTTCCCATCAATCCATGAGGTTTAAGAGGGAAAATCCCTCCCTCTTCCCCAATAAAGCTCCAAAATCCATCAAGCCATATGATGGATGGAGAAAATAACAAATGACATACCCAAGAAATGAACAATACATGCAACAAGACACACATTACAACTATAAGCAAATATAAGATATAACATGCCAAATAACATAACATAGGATCAAGGAGCCTACCTCCACAAGCTCTCCAAAACTCTAAGTTTTTCCCAATCCCTTGTCCAAGCAAAGCTCCCACTTCCAAAATTCTCCAAGCACCAAAACAAAAGCCAAAAGAAAAGTCCTCATTCTCCCACATGAGGGAGTATTTAAAGAAAAACAAACTAATTTCCTCACCAATGAGGGGGTGACATGTGTCACCCCTCTCTTCCCTCCAAGTCAAATATTCCCAAAATAAAATGGAGAAAAGATAAACTCACTTTAAACACCCTTCTCCCAAATTTCCCAAAAAGAAAATAAAACAAGTTTGTGCAAATTTTTACAACACACACATTCCAATCCATATTACATGGATGGTGACAAAAGAGAGGGAAAATGGGAGGGAAACTCCCTCTATGCCTTGAAATTAAGCTCCCTACCTAAGGGCTTATTTTCATGCTAAGTGAACTCCCAAAACTAAAATGGGTCACTTAAAATGCCATAAATAGCTCAATTTCGGGTTTGGCACATTTGGGAACAAGTGTAGAGGATGTGGGGCCCACTCAAGGGTGCACATGTGACCCTAATCCTCTCTAATTAACACACACTTACCCAAATACAAAACTTAATGCAAGTGGGGACCATTAAGTCCCCAAACCTAGTTTACTTAACAAAATAATACAACCTAAACATAATTAATTTTACATGACATACAACATTACAACTAAGGGGTCACTCATGGTGCCCAAATAATACAAGCAAACAATAAGGCCTCATACAACTAACATGGTTAGGACTTAGCCTCGTGGGCCGCTTGTGCAAAATTTGCGTAGGCACCTTGAAACTCACATTCTCCTGTGTCCTGTCACCTACACACTCAATGCACACATTAAACGCATCTTTCCAATACAAGTGTAACTCAAACTACTAAATAAATGATCAAGTCCAAACATGAATTCTATGATATCACAACATCAACATGGAGTTGTAATTGAGAAAATATGCACAATTTCACACCACTTCACCATGTGTTAGCCATCGCATTTCATATAATGACATATATCCATGTTATCATGTGTTCTCATCAATAATCGAATAATCTATATCATCAAGGTGTGCAACTAAACTAAGTATCCATCATATATCAATTAGGCCCAAATAACATAGAAATATATTAGTATCCACAACATCTAATAAAATATGCCAACATACTAATCCAAGCTAAATTGGCACTACGCGCCCAACTCACCATACATGTCCATGAGATCAAATGACATAACATAATATCCAAAATATGTCAAAATCCATGTCAAATCATACAAATGAATATAGAGTTAGAAGAGATAGCTGAGGCTAGAAAATGTGGGCACTACAGGCACAACTACAAATAAAATAACATCCATGATGGGATTTCACGTATTTGAAATCAATCTAATTGACTTGTTTCAAGAGGCCAAAAAGACCTAATTTACCAATCTCCATTATTTCTCTTTTCTTTTTGTCTCCTATCCATATTATCTTCCCACATGTAAGGAATGTTGTCTTTTAAGCATCAATGAAGGAAGAAATGTTAAGAGGATTTGGTGTAGCATGTGAGACTACATAAAACTTTATCCCCCATGTTCAATGAGACAAATGAATGACTACAAAGAACAATTGATAATGTTTGAAACATATGGCAAACTTCATGTACCTTAATGACATGCTCAACAACACTCTCAGTTAAAATTACCAGTAGATTTGGAGGGGTTGTCACTCTCTCAAGATAGACACAAGTCGCGCATAACACGAGTAAATTCAAAGGGGATACAATAGGAAACACGGGGATATGGTTTGTGTAGATGAAACCCTCAACAAGTCAAATCTCCACTCCACCATTTATCAAAAACACTTAAACACATAATCATCAAGAAAATACATTTATGCGTGAGTGTATAAACATGTGTTGTTTGGCTATCTAAACATACACACTTACTAATTAAATAATGATCTTCAAAATCTATAAGGAAAAATAACTTTAGTTTTATTTAATTTTAAATATTTGAAACTTTACAATAAATATACAAATTTTAAAAGCATAAAAGATGAAGATATAAATACATTAAATCAAAAGAGATATAAATTAATGTATGTGTTAATAAACTAATAATTAAAAAATAATTAAATTAAAAACTAAACAAAAAAATTGACCTAATTAATACTATCGCATCAACTTAATTATCTTATAATAAACTCAAATATAAATTTTACTTCAACAATCATATCCATGAACTTCAACAATAAAAACACACCCAAATAAACATCCCCGAAAACAAATTGACATTCATTCATGCAACAAATGACAAGGCCTTGCTTTTATCCTCTCCATTAACAAGAAACGAGGTAGAAATCGGGACCGGTGTGCCTTGTAGAATAAAGAGGATGTTTTGCTTTCACCCACTTTTTGAAATCCTATGTTTTTGTAAAACAAAGTCATTCCAATCTTATTCTAAACTGAGTTGTTGTTGGATCTGTGAAGGAGCTGCTATTAATTCCTTGTAAGTAGCATAATGGGATTTTCTGGAATTTTCTTCGATTCCTTTTAATTTTCTCGAATTTTCTTCCATTATTTCAAGGAGCCCAACACTATTGTGAATATGTCAAAAGTAATCTATTTAAATCATATATTTATATATAAATAAATAGAGTTGAAGCATTCATTTCTCTATCAAACATTCTTTCTATTATACAAAATAGTAGACAATTAATTAACATAGACACAAAAGAATTGATAATTAATATGCTGAACTAATTCTCAATTAATTTACAGCCACACAAAACAGGCACACAAAAAAATAAATTAACAACTACACAAAAAATTGACAATTAATATCACAAACTAGTTGTACACAAAAGAATTGACAGCCACACAAGAATAAATTAAGAGGAACACAGAAGAATTGACAATTAATATGACGAACTAATTGTACACAAAAAAATTGACAACCACACCAAAAAAAAACTAAAAACAACACAAAAGAATTGACAATTAATATGACAAACTAATAGCACACAATAGAATTGACAGCCACACAGAACAATACATTAACTAAACAAAAGAATTGACAATTAATATGACAAACTAGTTGTACACAAAAAAATTGACAGCCACACAAAAGTCATTGATGATTTTGATATGAGGTTCTCACTATCTAACCTTAAGACCCTGAGTCTACTATATGGTGTTCTTAAACCAGTCGTCAAATTTTACATTAATAACAATTAAACAATGTAAAACCACTTTGACATGAAACCAGCTCGACAACCCAACAGAGGTGTTCATTAAAATTTCTAACCAGCTCGACAACCCAACAGAGGTTGTTTAATATCAACTTGTAATGGATCTAAATGGCTCTGTGTATTGCTCTCCTTTGATTTACCCCAGATCACAGCATACAAACCTGAAATAATAAGAATTGCTCCCACCACACTGCAAATCAAACAATGCCACACAAAATTGTCAAATTAATGTCAAAATAGACAATCTCAACAGTGTTAGATCCTTCGTATTTTTGGTCCAAAACAAAACTTAAATTATGGATAGCTAAATAGAAAGAATATTAGATTCAAAACCTTCCAATATGAATCCTGTCACCAAGAAATGCGGCTCCTGCAATGGCTGCAATCAATATACTAACAGGCTTGAACATCACCACAAATAAGGGTCCCTTCTTGCGGATACACCAAATTTGCAGGGTAAATGTTAAACCTATACCAATGATTCCCTGCAAGATGGGAATTTTTTTTTCAGAAAGTCCATGAAATGCAAACAAACTACAGAATGATTCTTGAGTTGTACTACGTACTGTATATAGAATGCTTATAACTTCAACGTCCCAGTGTAGATTCCAAATACTCAAGTTATGCTCAACCAGAAATGTAACAACAGCTGATTGTATGGTTCCAAAACGACCGTAAAAGTAATGACTGACAATTGTGCTGGATATTTCTTCAAAGTTTCTACCTGATTAAGCCAAATTGATGCATTAAAGCTGTTTCCTACCTGATTAAGTGAAAAGGAAATATTATTAGAAGCAAATTTGTTAACCTGATTACCTGCATTATAGTCCACAGGGACAGAGTTACACAGGACCCTGAAAACAAAAGGGAACCCATAATCCAATCTTTTACAGGAATTTCGTTTTCTACAATGTTGTCAGTTTCCTCCAGATTTTTCATTGTAGACCAAAACTTTGTTATAACCGGACCTTTGTACAGCGTCACAACCATTGCTCCACCCACAGAAATGAGGGTTCCTAATACTTTTGCATAGCTACTTGAACTTCTTATTTGCACTTTCTCCAGCCTGAACTCAGAAGAAAATTGCTGGATGTATCAAATGATGTGCAAATTAATGGAAATGAAATATTTCAAGCAATAAATAATATGGGCAATTGCAAGCTTCAAGTGGTACCTGAAAATTATTGCCAGAATGAAAGTAATGGCAGGTACCAAGTTCCTTATTGTTGCAGCCAGAACCACAGAAGTGTATTGTAGGCCTATCGTTACACAATTCTGCCCAACAGTAATCCTGCAAGCCCACATGCTCCAAGGAATCAGACGGTCAGTGGAATGCAATAAATGTTCAAAACTACTGATAACGAATTTATTGGGTGGCTCCCAATGCCTGTTTAGAACAGAATCACAAGGCCTTTGACAGACCTAACATAGGTTTTGGATGTTTTACAACGTTGTACATTTGAGTTGGTTTAATGGTGAAGAAGATAACAATCAACCAATATTGCAATCAATTATAATAAGACAGCTTTCATTATAATAAGTTTCAACCACTCACTTTCAATAAAACAAACATTTACCTTAAGAAACCCAGCACAAAAAATCTAGCCAACATAGACCATGTAAGAGGAGGCCGTTTGTCCCTGCAGCCAACAGAAGTGACCACATAGACCGCAAAAATCTCAGATGAGTGCAGAACCATGGTGGGGAGCTTGGCATTGGGAAAATGAATCTCTGATTACAACTTTCATTTGCATGCTACTTTTTTAGATGGGTTTTAAAATAGTATTACTAAGTTATTGGAAAGTAATAACATTTGGAAAAGTAGATCCAATTCTCAGTAGCTGTGGAGCTCATTTGATGTGTATATAGATTTCTCAATGTGCGTAAAATGAAATGGTTTTGAGAGGGTAAAAATTACCTGTCCATAAAGAATGCGAGAGGGAAGAATAAAATTGCAACAAGAGCATTTGAATATACCACAAACACAAAATGGTTCAATCCTGCGGAGAAGGCAGCTTTGGCCAGAGTAGTCAGCCCCACACCACCACATTCCACTAGTATCATTGCTGCAATTAGCAAATATGTTTGAATGGAATCCATGGCAATGGCAGTTCTTCATTCGCTGACAAGAATTACTTTATATAACTTATTTTGAGCGGGCATTTCTATCCTTATCCAGTAAAAGGTTAGGAGCACCCTAGGTAATAATTGGAGAGGATGCCCTTCTCAGAATTTTAAATAAATTATTTTCCCACTAAATAAATAAAGAAAAATTATCTGCATTCTTTTTAAAATTTTCATATCATATTAAATTATAAATTTAAAGAAGTTACTATATAAAAAGAATAAAAATATCCTATAAAATTATCGCATAAAGACAAGAAATATTCTATGGATGGAGAGAATTAATCATAGGAGGTGCTCAAAATGTAACAAATACAATTTTTTATACAAGGTTGCTTGTAAATTTGATTTACCAATATTAAGTAGGTGATGGGACTCAAACTTGAATAAAGCACAATTTTTTGGTAAAGGGATAAAAATACTTGGGTATATCCTATGATTTTGTGAAGAGTGGTATTTGGACCAAGCCTACCAATTCCTCTACATAAAAATAATAGACATGTCTCCCAAAAAATTAGGAATATAGAATTGAGTACCCATCAATAGAATTATACTTACCTCTATTGGGTACATCTGCCTAATCTAGAGTTACATTAGAGAATGAGTTACAACAATACCAACAAAATCATATGAGCTCATAAATATGTTATATTTATTTTTACTTGCAAAAATATTACATTACCTTTTTATGTGTATTTATGAAATTTATGTTACTATATAATAATATCAACAAATGGATCAATTACTGTTTTTCATGTAAATTATTTTAATGTTAAGTTATATAAATGCCCTACAATAAGGAAAATATTTAGATTTAGGCACCCCTAATTGTTGGCACCCTAGGCAGCTACCTAGTTTGCATAGGGCTTAATCCCCCTTGCTTATCTTGTTTTACATTTATGGTTTGTTAAGCTTTTCTACATTGAATGGCATCTAGACCACTGAATTATCTCTCCCCTTCCACATATTTTTAGTTATCTTGGATTATGTGACTTTGGATGATTGTGTTTTTGTGTGGGATCAAACGCTACTTTTAAAATTGTGCATTGGACGATGAGGTGATTGGGTTGAACCTTGAGTGGTGTGCCTCTTGAAAATTCTTTCATCCTCGGAAAAAAAAAGAATGTATCTATGACAAAAATCCTTCAATTCATAGCTTTTAATTTGACCATGCTAATGCAACACACTATATTTATGCTAAAAGACATGTTTCAAATAAGATTTGCATATAATAGGGAGCATAATTAGTCATTTTAAATTATGATTTATTTGGTCATTGACTTACAAACTTATTACATTTTCCCTCGTTTATTCCATGTAGATTAACCTAATCAGCTAACCATCCACATTAGACGTCATGCAGAGTAATCATGTCACACCATAACATCCACATTTTCTTATAATAGTCGATTCAAGCATAGATGACTTCATTCCCATTTTGGCTCCCCTATTTTACTACTCCGGTCATCAGAGTCGTGTGAGGGAGGTGCTCAAATTGTAGATGTTCGATATCCCCCATAAACAAGAGATGATAGCAGTTGCACCTAGGAAGCTCCTTCATTGCCTACATGTACTCCCCCTTTTCACTAGAATTGGACGGTAATTGTAAGCTCATAGTCGACCAAGTGATCATGAACTATGTTTTTAGTTCCTCAACAACAACACCAAAACCGTGATTATAGGTCTAGAATGGACCATAACACATTTTGTGTGTGACCCATGATTCATTTTTGCATCATTCCACTCGTTGCCTCACACACAACATCTTTTCAATCTTTCTACGGGGTCCTCAAATAATATTATGAGATGTCATTGGCACATGATATGTTCATATATACATAAAAGACCCATGCAAGACATAATTAAATGAAAAGGAAAGACTCTGGAAGGACCCTCGAAACCAAGGTGTTTTCTTAATACATTCCCATGGGCTTTTTTAATTGGTGTTTATGAAATATACGACATGAAAATTATGGTTATCACAAACTATATTTGTAATTTTACCAGATAATTTATAAAATTTCATTAATACAATTTCTAAATTTAACCGAAAAACTCAAGCCTGTTGGATGAAGGGCATATTGGATCTTAGATGGTTAAAAATTATCGCTATCCTTTGTTTTGCACTTTTGTTAGTCTTACAGAGGAATGTATATATCCACAATTATTTTTCATAAGTAATACTTATGTAGTGTCTTAGGAAATGAATAATACGCACACATCAATTTCCTTAATCTTTGAGCAATGTTGAAATAGAAATTTTGTAAATATTGCTCTAACATTTTTACATTTTTAGTTTTGCAATAGTTAGAGAAAGTTTATTTTTGGTTGTGTGTCGAATTTAATGCTCCCTACATTCCAATACATACGACCTATGTTTTATTAGTAATATTTGAAGTTTTTGAATTCTCTATGAACCTTACAATATGTGTCAAAATGTATTCTTAATTTACCATATTTTGTTTGGTTTTAAACTATTTTCTATTTTCAACGCTTATGATATTCAATCATGTAATAATGTAATAATATTTTGGATGTATTAATCCAATGATTACATAATCAAAACACGTTATAACATAATTGTAGTGATCCCAAAAAGTTAAAAAACCATTACAAAGAAAGGATTTGTAATTGAAGGAACAAAGATGACTCCATAGCCAATTAAGTATTCTTTCCAAACATAAGAAGTTGATAAAACATTCTTGTTGTCGACATTTTGAATAGAAAATAATTGTATGAAAACCTCATGTTGTATAATTCAAGGTCCCACACAAAAATGTGTGTTCCATGTACATTTTCAAGTCCCTTATCGAAAATATCTCCACAAAGTTTTAGGTCCCATGCTTAAATGATAATTGGTGTTATAAATATCCACAATAGTAATGCATCCATTTATTCGATTTATTGTTGGAAGTTATATTGATGTTGTGTAAGATCAATCGGTTGTCGATCTTAAGGGACCAACATATTTTTCCATATGTCCTTCGTTGTATATGTACTCCACACATTTTCCATTTCCTCATGTAAGCAACCCCTCATTGTGACCATGTCGTATAGATTAGAAAGAAACACATTGTGGATCTTTTAACTCTTTCTTCTATATCCTCTTTTGGTTGCATCTTACACTATAAAATACCATTTGATTGTGCCATTTTATGTTGATAAAAATTGGGTGGGATGAAGGATACATAGTCATGCCTTTGATTGAGAAAGACAAAATAATAATATCGGTGTTAGGTCATGTGTTCAAACCTTGTTAAGACCTGGAATGTTTAGTAAGTGGATTCAACTAAAATCCACTACAAAAACTCTATTTGTTAATATCTTTTGTTTCTTGTGGAAAAGTAGAAAATGGCCTAAGATAATAGTCTATAACACCCCTAAACATCCCCCTTAATAATCTTCTTCACCATTCTCTTCCTCGCGTAATGTTTCATTCCATTAAGTTTAACTTCGTTGACGCATCCCTTTTAGCATCTCTATTGACCGCTTATGTGTGATTGCTAGTGTAATCATGGGTTGTGTTTTCTTACATTGATGATTTGGGGTCTTCTTGTATCTGTATTTATGGTTGCATTAAAGTAAAGCGGTTGAAGTGATAAATCAGTCAAATAGTAAGCAAATTTTTATCATCATTTTTATTTTAAAAAATTTGATTATATGGGTTTTAACATGCTCATTATTTTTTGTGTGTGGTGGGTATTGGGGGAAACCATACCTTTATCTTTGCAACACTTTCATGTCCAAAACTTATATTGTTTTCCTAGAAATTCAATAACAATAATGTTTTTATGGTTTCTTTGGTTACATGAGAACACAAGAAGTTCAGAATCATCTTGAAGCTCACATAATTTCCTTGAACATGTATAAGAAAGAATCTACAACTTACAGGAAACCGCCATAAGACAACAACTAATTCTTTGACAAAAGGCTTGAGAATTTGCACTTTCAGTTATATTTCTAACAAATTCTCTCACTCATGACAAAAGATTCATTACACATTTTTCTTACCATAATCAATCCCACTAAAATATCTTCTAAAAATCTCCAACTAATTCAAAAATTTCTACACATATAGGAAGAATTCAACAATATCGTGGATGTTCGCCAAGTGGTAGAAAACAAATATATCATTACATCGTATTGATATCAATTTCCCAAATGTAATTAATAGTTGTCCAACTTATATAGATTGCCCCCATACTCTTGCTCCATATTCCCAACCTGATCACTCATCCTATTTGAGATGGGGGTAGATGGATCAATGATGCACATTTTTAATGCTTCGATCTGATCATATATTGTCAATGTCATTGACCTCCTTTAAATGTAAAAACCCAACATTATCTAGAGAAGGTTTGTAGAAATGAGGCGCTACCCATTCTTCTTATCATATAATGCCCTTATGGGCCTCCCTAAGCATTTTTTCCCCCTCACACCCATTGCCTCTTCCTAATGAATTACATGACTACAAGTATGGGCATGTCCTTTCACCCTCCCATACATGTAAACAAAATTCTTCTTTTAAAGACATCCCCTTAAAAATACTCTCATACCTTATTTAAAATGCATCTCTATCTTCTATAAATTCCTTTGTTTGAGTTTCCACTTCGCTCTTATTTATTACGTAAGCTATTACATATAAATATCAAATATATTATTGCAGAGAAACTTTACAACAATTGTTTTGTGCTTCAATATATTAACAATAACTCAATACTATGAAAATGGAAGGAAATTTGGGCAATACTATTATTTTGAAAATGAATTATAATAGGTAGATCTCGAACTCGACGATTCAAGGTGCCACTTTTAACCTTATTATTTAATATTAATTAAAATTATATATTCAGGATCTTGAATATCATTAAAGGCAATATGCTAGAAACCCTCAAAAGATTTTGAAATGGTTGAAAGCAAAAGAAGAAATATTATTTTCTTGCGAGAGGTATGGATGTAATCCATACATTATTATGTGTTCTAATAACATAATTGTTGAACTAATATAGCAAAAAAATGTAAGCAAAATAAAAATAGAAAATACTTTAGAATATAAAAAAGCTTATTGTTGTCGTATACTACTTCAATGCCCCCTTATCTCTTATTTTAGCAATTATTTCTTTCATAATTTAATAATTACTAGCACATTTTCATCAAATTTGAGAACACGTGAGGTTTTTGATATCATGTTCTTTAGTTAGAAAACCAAACTAGCCAAAGTTATTTTTTCATATTAAATATTTTTGTATTCTTCATAATCATTGTAAACACCATATGACAAACACCCACATGCATGTATATATAATAAACCATTGAAATCTTAAAGAAGAGACATAAAATAGATTTATCAAGTGTATCATGACTACCACACTGTTATTAAGAAGTTATAGCTTGAATTTCCCAAAGTATAATAACTCTCTTCCACAATGAATTCCACGCACACTAGCTCTATGCTCTTATAAAGAAAATTTAAGAGGCTAGGGTTAAGGTTTGGAGAGTTGTTGCTTGCAAATAAATTCTTAGAACAATTTATTAACAATGGAACTCAAACAAGTCAATAACTTGGATGATACGCTTACCTATTAATAGATGTGGATAAATGTGCACAAATAGATGAATTATCCTCATATGAAATTACAAACAATATTATAAACATATTAAATCGTATGGAAATTAAATCCACTAACATCCCCCCTCAAGATGTACATTGATGAAGGGAAGGATAGAAGAACACTAAACTATTCCCCCTTGATAATACCTTCTTTCACTCCTAAAACTTTCCTTAGATGAATAAATCATACCTCAAACAAGAAATTTGTGAAGATATCTACAATCTAATTTTTAGTTCCACAAAACCTAAGATTAAAAAACTTATTGTGGATCGAATGTCGAATATAATAATGTGTATCTCAAGGTGTTTTACGCATTGGTACTCCACTCGGATTGTGACATATGTGGATGGAACTTTGATTATCATACCAAAGTGTTATGGGATGGGGCTATTGAAACCCAAATTTAGAAAACATGCATCATATCCACATTGACTCATATCCTACAACAAAAAAATCCACTATGTTTTGCCTCTGTAGTAGAAAATTCAATGGCGGTCCATTTTTACATGACCAAGTCATGGGACCTAGCCCAAAATATATATATATATATATATATATATATATATGGTTAATATATATATATCATGGTTAACTTACGATCCCTTACCCAATCACAGAATAGCCTCTACAATTATTGGTTCGGAAGGAGCATGATTTTTTTACTACTTTCCCCTAAAGTGTAACCATAAATTGAGGTTGTGTTTCCTAACTTGTACTCAATCCCATAACTAGTAGTACCATGAAGATCCCAAAGAATGTGTTTTGTAATTTGCTAGTGGCTTTTATGGTGGTCTAGATAATAATGTGATACAAGATTCACATCAAAATAAGTATCAAGATGTTTATGATTCAAGTATATTAAGGTTATAACTTCATATAAAGAGTATCATCAAATGAAGGACTAGAACATTTGTTGGATGAATAGATCATTTTTAAAAATAAGTTGGTGTAGACGTACGGTTTTCCATTTTCAAGCGGTAGATAATATCTTGAGTATATTTGGGTGATAGATGAAAATATTGTTAGTGCGAAATCACAAAGACCCCGAGATGATTTCTACGGGTCTACTTTTCTAAAATGAGACTCATTTGGTGTGATTTGCATAAAATTGGACCATATATCAAGTTGTGGGACTTGTAGACTTGAGATGGCCCTCCAGGAGAAATTTGGGTTCTTCTTCTTGATCCTAATGTTAAACTACTTCTAAGGAAGGAAATGCAACTATCTACTCCTAATCTAACAATGACAAATAGACGAGGGAGAGAGAAATTACATAAAGAGTGAAATCCTACACTAATGAGGTGATAGCACCAAGAAAAAGGGAGTGTTGGTCACAATCTCAAACTTCCTCGAAGTGGAGAGAGGTGAGCATAGGAGAGGGTGGACAAGATGCACCATAGACCAGAGATATATTTCACACAGAACACCACTTCAAAACCCATTAAACACAGCTCCTAGGACTGCAAAGAACATCGAATATGTGCAAAGTATACCTGTAATGATGAGAGGCAATAAGAGACAACAAAATGAGAAAAGGATAGACAAAATTCATCACGAAATAGATTTTATTGCTCTAGGAATTCACACAGTACACCATTAATGGGAAAGAGGCAAGAAAATGCCATTACAAAGCCAAGGGAGGAGGCTTAAACTCCTCATTCGACCCTGGAGAAGAAAGAGAAAGGGGGCAGGGAAGAAGAATGAACAACTTTTTACAATGAATCATGCCCCTGTATTTGTAGATTCGATCAAAGAGAAGAAAGAGAGAGGGAGAAGTGAGAAAAGTAGGTTGAAACTAAACCACCATTGTTAATGCTTCTGATAAAATCTTCCCCAAATTTGTCTTTACTACATCGATCCTTGGTTCAACGCCTTGAAAGAAGAGGAAACAGTGAAACAGATCGAATCTGATCTAGTTGTTGAGATAGATGGATCCTGCATTAAAGGCCCAAAGATGTTTCCTCCATTTGGTTGGTGAGGTCGAGATCTTTCCAACGATATTAGATTTGTAATATTTCGAGCCCTGAGTGAAAGATATGCCCCTTCAAAGTTTGTATCGGGTCCATACAAATGGATGGGAAAACAGTTTGAAAAACTAGGTCCCCTTTAATATGGGACACGTGATAACCAAATTAGGGAAAAATCAGGTTTGTGGGTCCGTAATTTATCTTTTGCCCTTTTTCCGCAAGAATCACAAAATCTAGAAAACTCCCATGGCCCCGCTGCTCCGCTTGGACACGTGGCACCCTTTTGTTGGCTGGGGAGGTGCGCTCCAATCTTTTCCTTTGTGCCATTTTGTCAAAAGGAAAATTTTCACCTTTTCCTCTGACTCCCTGCTTTGGCTTTGACTCGGGCTCAAACGCTGACCTTTTCCCCCTTTTTTATTTTAGAGCATGCCTAAGTCTGTCAAATAGATTTAAGACAAGGATTCACGTGATGAGTTGTTTCTTCTCTTTATCCTTGCACAGGGATCATGGCCGATCTAATATTTTTCTCGGGGGACAAAATATGGATAACAATTTAGTGACTCACGGGGACATCCTCTGCTAGATGAAGAGACCAATGGCCTTGAAACATCCATTGGGTATGGAGTCATGAGTGATAACTCACGATCCGAACTTTGAAAGCTCGACCCTTGGGTCGCTTGGAAACCCACCGAATCTTGGAGCTAATCTTTGCCAAAAACCATTACAATGCACTGTGCAAGAGAAAAACAACAACACCAAAAACTATGTACAAAATGAAAATCATACCTACTCTAAATGGAACACGCAGAGTGTGCAAAAGCACTTCGCTACTGAAACCAAAGTCTACTCCTACTCCTACACTAACCAGAGAGAAAGAGTGCTAAACAAATCCTGCTACAGGTAGGGAGAAGTTGTTTCCCTTTCTCAAGAGGGGCAGCCATGCAAATGATTTGACACTAAATATAGCTACTTGTATGAGTGAAAAGCGACAATAATCCAATCCTCCACCCAAATCATCAAGGTATCAAAGCATTAATAGAAAATACCTCCTCAAGTGACTTGCATCGGACTTCTAGAGCTATTAATGATGACCCTTGGTACTTTGATGCTCATTCTCATGCCTTGGAGTAGGCATGACTGGTTTTGGTTTCTCCTTTGGCTCCAATGAAGCCAAGTACCTGATTGGGCATGGTCTGATCCTTTGGATGTGCCCATTTCTCTAAAATTCAACTCCAAAAATGGAGTCTTCTTGTGGACCTTCTTGGATGGATGGCATGGGAGAAATGGTGACATCCTCCTGCCTTTCTCTTCCTCCTCCTTTGAAGAACATGGAAGATCAAGATCTTCCAATCTTGGTTCCAAAGGGTTATTATGAAGTGCAGGCTATTGTTCTTGAATGTTCTCCTCCATGACAGAAGGATCATGTTCTTGGAAGGTGGATGATGGAGGAGTAAATGATGTGATCTCCTCGGGATCCTCTCCATCAAGACAATCCTCCAATTCAGACAGATAATCTACCTCCTCGTTGTCCTGCTACGTGTGTTTGACCTCCTCCATGGTGTATGTATGTACCCAAAATTTTAGGGTACTACACCACCGGAAAGACGTTACACATACCCCAATGATGATATAGGTCTCCTTGCAAGGTGTTCGGGATCTAGAAAAGCTCACCAAGTATACGTTTGTATCCCGTATGCCTCGCTCGGCCTCCACATGCTTTGTTTTTCCCTCTGCCCCCCTTTTTTCTTGCATTTTGGTCTTCAGTGATGAGACCGCTGCCCTAGCGGGCGGCGGTCCGTGATCGCCGCCCAAAATAGGGCGGAGGTCTGTAACCACCGCCCTGCATAGGGCGGCGGTCTTGTACGTGTTTTCCAGAACGCTCAGACGATCACGTCAAACGTAAATCTTCAATTTCTACCCACATTCTTTAGCTACTTTTCTTTGCATTTATGTTTTGGCCGCCTGTGAATAGTGTTTTCCCTTTGTTTATAGTAAAAGAGTTCAATTGGGAGTTACCCTCTGGTAAATGCATTTGCTATAAATAGCCAACTTGTTTTCAAACAAATGGCCCCTCACCTTCTCAATTCTATTATTCAGTCTTTTGAATTTCTCAATTATAATTCCCATAGTTTCATGTTTTGCTTCCATTGTTAGTCTTTCTTTTGTTGTTTAGAGGTCATTTGATCTTCTTGTTTCAGTCTTGCTTCATTGTTGTTCCATGCAAGTGAGTTTAGAGTAAAATAGTTTCATTTGTAGATTGGAATCCATTAGAGTTACAGAGTTCTATTCGTCACAAAGGATAGTTTCAAAACTCTCGGCATATTTGTGTTGTATTCCCACAATAAATCCCGCTAGGAATTGCATAGTCAAGCTCTGTTCACTTGCGCTATCCCTCTCCTACTCGCATTGTATTCGGTCTATATCCAAAGCTGCCATTGTTTGAATACCTTCTTCTGTTGATGCTATCATATACACACTTTTCTAGATTCACGAGAACATGAAGGAACGAGGAGATCACACTGAGGGGATGAAGTCACACACAACTGGATTTACCATTGTTCTGTAAACGCCAGGTTTGACCTATCAAAGTTCTAGTTACAACGTATCAAATAGAGTAGTGAATTATTTTATTTCAATCAAAAGCTCACTCTCGATATCGCCAGGGAAGCTGTGGGGATTGATAGTTTTTGAGAAATTGTGATTCATTCCTCACTTCTGAGGTAGGATCGAGAGTCTTTCAATTCAAAATAATTAGTTGCTTAGATATTTAGGATAAAATCACAACTGCACAGCAAATAGCCACACCAGGCTACTTTTTTTGTTTTAAATTTTGTTACTAGATTAGTTGTTCATTTTCTAAATATATTAGAGTCATTGCTCTTTAAATTCATCAAAATACGTCATCAAAAATACAAAAATAGAAGAATACACGCATAGTATAAATATATCTTTCGTAATTAGTTTATTAATCTTAGTTAAAAGTTGAATCATTTTGCATGACAATCACAGGACCTAGAGAGCCTAGAGAATATATATTTGAACCAATAGTGCCTCAACCAAATCTACCCACAACATTAGCTGATATAGATCAAGACCTTAGGATACAGGTCTTTCGAGCAACGACAAACCTACAAGCAATTAGTGAACAACTGAGAGGGTTAAATATCGAAGATGATAAGGCATATACATTTTGGTCAAATCATCCTAACTATAGATTGCCTTGATAAAATATTTGAATGACTGTATAAGGATTCGAAAGAGAACAAGTATTTGGTTGCGATCCTTTAGTTCCACAACCCAACGCAGGAGACCTCCTCATTGACATAGATACTAGCTTACGCATTCAAGTTGCCAGAACACCTGTGAGATATTTTGAGAAAATTATATAACTTATAGTTCTAAACATAGAGGCTGAAAAGGCGTATGATTACTAGATAGTCGAAGAAGGGATTGATTCTTCACATGACCATAATAGGTCCACAACAACCACAAACTCACGGTTGTGATCCCCAAGTCCCACAACCCAACGGGCCTGTAAATCAATTAAGTATTGATACCGGTTTATGAACGTTGGTATTTAGATCCTCACCACTCCCACCAAATATCATAACGCAGTTCTCCGTATTAAATATAGAAGCCAATCAATCTAATATTTTCTGGACTAGACCAGAAAACCACCCATAGTTCACTACAAATCCACTAAACCTCCTATCACCATTTTCATGACCTTGTCTAGAGATATATACTGAAGCTCCCACAGGTCACTTCCCACATACCCAACAACCAAGAAACATGATCTCAAGCAGAGCTCGACACTTTGGAACCTCCAAAAGCGTACTATTGTATCCAAATGAACCATTACACCAATTCAGGTTAGGAGGGCCTTCTTTTCCTTAGATTTGCAAATTCCATTATTACGTATTGAGGATATAAGATTACCTGATTAGTTTGTCTGTATCCATTTATATTCCACATTCATCGGCCATCTCGGCACGACCTCGAGAGGTCAGTACGAGGAAGAGGTACTTGTAGATTCCCATGCTCACATGTCACTTTTCCATCTTACAATGTCCTTTGAAAGCTGCAATTGACTCACCATGGTTCCCTTCATCCTCAAACATGAAGTTTGAAATCTCAAGATCTTCCTCAACATTAGAGCTTGAAGGGGATGAAGTGGGAGGAAGAACTGAAGGTTCTTCTATGGCTCTGCTCCACACTTGGAGCCTCTGTATGGTCCTCCTCCACAACCGGAATGTACTCCTCTTCTTTTGGATTAGGAGTAGCTCCTTCTTCCCTTGCTTGTGCTATAGCTAGAGCTTCCACCACTTGCAGCTTGACCTCAGCCTCCTCCATAAGCTTAACCAACAAGGGAACCTTTGAAAACTCAAATTTAGCAGCCCAACTCTTTATATTTTCTATCATTTCTTCTCTGTTGGGTTCCTCTGTTTGATGTTCTCCTTGGCTTGTTTTTTGATTTTTTTCTTCCCAACATGGGTTTGGGAAAGTAGGAGGAAGGATGGGTTGATTTACAACAAACTTTGTAATTGTTTGTGGTGTAGGGGAAGGTGTTGCTTTTGGCTCTTGTAGAGGGGTATTTTATTTGGAAGGGAAAAGGGCGAGGTGAGGTGGAAGACTAGGATATGGATAAATGAAATCAACACTTGGCGCAACAAGTGAGGGGCTTGACTCTTTCCTTTTCTAAAATGATAAAGATTGAGGGAGAAAATGAAAGGTAGGGATCAGTGATTGCTTACCCATTGACAAGGTTGTCTTGCACTTTTCTCATAAGCCTCGATCTCCTCATTGCCAGTGTAAGCTAAGGCAACACTTCAACCATGAAGTCCAACTTCTCCTGAGGGTTATAGTGTCTTGGAAAAGGGCCTTCCCATGGACAAGGTGCCCTGCAACCAATTCTGAAAGCCCACATTTGAGTTGTTGCCCTTAATTGAACCATGCCAACCTCCATTTTTTGAATCTTCTCCAGTAGACCAGCATCCTCTGCATAACTATCACCATCATATGTGTCCCCTTGTCCTTGATAAGCTTCATAGTCAAACTGGTTTTGACACTGCTCATATGGGTAAGCATAATGGTTCTGGATCTGATTATAATGTTGATCTAGAGGAGTTGGGAAATACATTGGAGGTGGACTGTATTCTTTGTAAGTGTGAGTTCCATGAAGGGAATGAAGTCATGATTGCACAACCTCATGGAATGGGAGAAAATGAAAGAGATGGAAGAAGAAATGGATGAAATGAGTGGAAATGGATGGAAAAGGTATGCAACTCAGAGAATGGGTTTTTACTAGATGGAGTCACCGGATGTGCACGAAAGTGCCTCCAAAGGTTGAAATCTTCACCAAGAGCACATCGAACCTGATGAAGTGAAGTGGTAAGGTGCTTGGACTGTCCCACTAGTCATGCCAAAAGCTGTTTGTGCAAAATCACAGCACCCCGGATGATTTCTACAGTCCTGCTTTTCTAAGGTGAACTCATTTGGTGTGATTTGCATAACATTGGACCATCTCTCAAGCTGTGGGACTTGCAGACTTGAGATGGCCCTCTGGAGAAATCTAGCTTCTTTTTCCTGATCCTAATGCTAAACTACTTCTAAGGAAGGAAATGTGACTAATCTAACAATGTTAAGAGAGAGGGAGAGAGAAAGTGCATAAAGAGGGAAATCCTACACTAACGAGGAGATAGCACCAAGAAAAGGGGAGTGTTGGTAAAAATATCAATTGCATGAAGTGGAGAGAGGTGAGCACGGGAGAGGGTGGACAAGATGCACCACTGACTGCAGAGATAAATTTCACAGAACACCACTTCAAAACCAATTAAAAACATCTCCCGGGACTGCAAAAACATCGAATATGCACAGTATACCTACAATGATGAGAGGCAAGAAGAGACAACAAAATGAGCAAAGGATGGACAAAACACATCACGAAACAAATTTTATTACTCCAGAATTCACACAAGTACACCATTAATGGGCAAGAGGTAATAAAATTCCATTACAAAGCCAAGGAAGGAGGCTTAAACTCCTAATTTGACCCGGAGAAGAAAGAGAAAGGGGGTAGGGAAGAAGAATGAACAACTTTTTACAATGAATCTTTCCCTGTATTTATAGATTCGATCAGAGAGAAGAAAGAGAGAGGGAGAAGCAGGAAAAGCAGGTTGAAACTCAACCACCATTGTTAATGCTTCTGATAAAATTTACCCCAAATCTGTCTTTACTACATCGATCCTTGGTTCGGCACCTTGAAAGAAGAGGAAATGGCGGAAACAGATTGAATCTGATCTGGTTGTTGAGACAAATGGATCTTGCATTGAAGGCCCAAAGATGTTTCCTCCATTTGGTTGGTGAGGCCGAGATCTTTCCAACGGCATTAGATTTGCAATATTTCAAGCCCTGAGCTGAAAGATATGCCCCTTTGAAGTTTGTATTGGATTCGTACAAATAGACGGGAAAACAGTTTGAAAAATTGGGCCCCCTTTAATATGGGACACATGACAGCTAAATTAGGGAAAAATCAGGTTTGCGGGTCTATAATTTATCTTTTTCCCTTTTTCCGCGAGAATCACAAAATCAGAAAAATCCCACGGCCCCATTGCTCCGCTTGGACACGTGGCACCCTTTTGTTTGGTTGGGGAGGTGAGCTCCAATCTTTTCCTTTGTGCCATTTTGTCAAAAGGAAAATTTTCAACTTTTCCCTCCCCCCCGCTTTGGCTTTGACTTAGGCTCAAACTCTGACCTTTTCCCCTTTTTTTATTTTAGCGCCTTCCGAGTCTATCAAATAGATTTAAGACACGGATTCACGTGAAAGAGTTGTTTCTTCTCTTTATCCTTGCACAGGGTCGTGGCCGATCCAATATTTTTCCCGGGGGACGAAATATGGATAACAAATACCTTTATCAAACTGTGAAATTTGAAAACCCAAGGAAAAAATGTATAAAAACAAATTAGTCATCTCAAAATAATTATTCAAACATACATTTAAATCATGAATTTATTTTACGGAAGTGCCTATGTTGATTAATTCATCGCGTAGAGGACCATAATGACAATTTTTCATCTAATTTGTTAATGTCGATTGTAGGTTCAAAGGAACACTAGATGTACAACTAAATTTGATAAGAAACGTGTCAATTTTTTTATACTAAGCTCGAGGATCTTATTTCAATCCATAAAAATAATTTTTCAATCTACACGTATAGCTAGAGTTCTCACTATCAACAGACCGTGGAGGTTGGGACACATAGATTTATTTCAAAAAATCACCATGCAAGAAGGAAATTTTGACATCCATCTAGCAAATTTCCCATCCCTGTATTGTGGCCAAGGAGAGTACTAGCCAAAAAAATTTCATTTTGGTGATTGAAGAAAAGGTTTCATGGTAATCAACACCTTCAACTTTTTAAAAACCATATTCTACAAGTCAAGATGTATACCCGATAAATGGACCCATGTGTTGCATATTTAGTTTGTTACACTCACTTGCACCTCACTATTTTTCTTCCTTTGGAAGTGAAACCAAATCCCAAGTGTTGTTTTTTTTCAAAGAAATAAGTTCTTATGTCATATTTTTTTATCATTCAAGATGCTTAGAAGCTTTATGATAAGGCTTGAGATCCTATGTTACTATCAATTATGTCAAATGTGAAACACCTACCGACATGGGATATCATCCTACTTTGATCTCTAGGACCTTCTACCAAGGTACCAACCTCATTGTCTACTATGTGGGTTGAGGATGTGTGGGTTGAGAAGGTGCATTTAAAAGTTCTAATGGCACTGGAAGTGGAGGTATTAGATATCCCCTACGACTCATCAATTGAACCGTAAGAACTCGTTGAATGTGAATCTTAAAACTATCATGTTCGTCATAAAAAGGATCAGAATTTATTTCCATATCCACATAAAACCATGGAGTAGTGGATGATAGGGCATGTAAGATTTATATTGTTCATTAAACACTACATCATAAAAAAAAAAAAATCTTGGTGGTTCTTGGAACTAAAAACAATGTCTTCTCATCTTCATAGTGACCAACAAAAATACAAGGAGACCCTTCCTTTCCATTGCTTTTCACTTGTCATTTGGGATATGTGCCCACACATTACATCCAAAACCTTGAAGTCAAAAACATCAGGTTTAATATCAAATCATAAATTCTTCTAGTGTCATATCAACCACTATTGAGTGGGGAGTGAAATTTTAAATGTATTTTGCACATATAATAGCTTTTACCCAAAGCTCGAGGAGGCTAGTCTTTGGAATATAAAATACAATTAGTAATTTCCTTTATTGTTCAAATTTTAAACTTAGTGACACTATTATTTTTGGGATTGCGGGGCATAGTGTTTTAAAGTTGAATGTATATTTGATCATACAAGGTAACCATCTAGTTATTTAAAAAATTACTTCATTATCATTTCTAAGACATTTTATTTTCTCGCTTAGACATATTCTCAACAAGGGTCTTGAAAATTTTGAAGTTATCAAAGACTTCACTTTTGTTTTTCAAAAAGTAGACTTGGGTATTACAAGAGAAATCATTAATGTAAATAATGCAAATTTTTGCTTTGAAAAGAAACATAGGGAAGTGACATGAGGTCATTGTGAACTAACTACAATTTTTCACTAGCTCTTCAAGTTTTTCCTTTTATAAATAGATCCATGTATTGTTTTCCAAGTACATAACTTGAAAAAACTCCATATATGGACACCTTCAGAAACCCAAGAACCATGTTATGTTTATTTAGTGTTTGCAATGAGAGATAGTTAAGATGACAAAAATTCTCTTTCCAAATTTTAATTAAGTCATTTACGTGGGCAATAATTACTTTTGAAGATTTATCAAACACAAAGTGGTCAAACGTGTATAATATAGCTTGATGATAATCTTTTCCAATAGTTATAATAGTAGACTAGTCTTCAACTTGTTTGATAACAACATTGTTGGCGGTAAATTCAACAGCTTTTCCTCCATTTGAATGAGTAATATAATAAATGGAGTAAATATAAATTTGGAACATGGAGACCTTATCAAACATGACATTTACAATATTAATGGACCCTTTCGCTTCAACATTTAAACTATTTTTGTTTCTCACATAAATTTTTGTTTTGTTATTGTCCAATAGAGTTTTAAATAGAGAACCTTGATTTTCCATGTGTTTTGGGGCCCCTGAATCAAAAATATATTCATTAACTATTGATCCACTAATTATTGTAAAAAGATAAAAACTTGTTTTAGAGGGGGCGAAGTTGTTTTTATTTCCACTTCCAAGTATGTCATTTTATTGAAACACTTATTTTTGGCATGACCTATTTTACCGCAATAGTTATAACATTATTTTTTATATTTTCCTTTTAGCTTCCCTTTTTCATTTACCTTGACTTGGGATGGAGTTATACTTTGTTAATTTATTTCTCATAGGCTAGGTTGTACTTTACATTTGTATTTGGTAGGGCCCTTGCATTTTCCAATGTTAGATTGTGAATTCATATTAGATTCATTGACAGTACCAATGTTTATTTCTTAGTACCTCAATGTCGCATATTAATAATACAAACTAGTTTTTCTTGTTCTCTCTAAATTTGATCACATAATGTATCAAAATACGGTGTCATGCATGTTGTACCCAAAGAATCTTATTGCATGTAGTACTTGTTAGTGCGAATCACAACACCCCAAAATATCTACAACCAGATGGGTTGAGACTCTCAGTGTGATTGCACAACATGGAGCATCTCTCAAAGTGTGGGACCTTGCGAGTTGAGAGAGCTCTCTAGATTAAGGTTGATTCCTATTCCTCTGTTCAGGTGCACAAAAATAAATTTGCAGAGGATCTACTCTAAATCCTACTCTATCTTACCAAGGAGACAGGGTTGAGAAGATGTGAGAAAATAAATCTAAGCTAATGAGGTGATGCACCAAAGGAATGTTAAACACTCATTTTGCAAGCTAACAAATACCATAGAAATGCAATGCAAATGCTATGCACAGATAACCAAACTATAATGAGAGATCAAAAGCAACAATAAACACATGAGAGGGTCAAGAATCATCCACAGACATATATTATTGCTCCAAAAGTTGATACAGTGCATTACAGTGGCCAAGAGGTAAAATCTTGCATTACAACTTGAATGGGAGGTTTGGAAACTCCACAAATTTGCTTGTAGATAAGGGAAGAAGGGAGAGTGCAAAATAAAAATGTCCAACCCTTTACAAAGAGCCCAACTCCTTATTTTATAGATGCAGTAAAGAGAGAAGAAGAAAAGAGGCAAGAAACTTGATTTAGAACTCGGTTCCTGGCCATTAATGCTCCTACAAATCCGCCCACAATCTGTCGAGTCCTCCACTCCATGTCTACTCGACGCATTGAAGAAAGAAGAACGGCAGATCAAATCCAATTTGATCTAGTTGTTGGAGCAATCGGATCATGTATTAATGGCATGAAGACATTTTCCCATTTTCACCCACCTAACCTCGTCAAAATTAAAGTTTCAGGTTTCCATGGCATAGACGAGGTCGAGACCTTTCCAATGGTGCCAAATTTGTTGAATTTCGGGCACTGGGTTAAAATATATGTCCATTTGAATGTTTGAGTCAAGTCCATATGAAAATGGTAAGAACCACTTAGCGAAACAGTCCACAGATCTGAAATTTACTTTGTGCCTTTTGAACACAAAAATACAAAATGCAAAAATTGCCACAGAACCCCGCAATTCAATTTTGTTAAAAAACCATCATCGGGCCCGCCGGTCCGCATTTTCTATTTGGGAAAAAAATCACTCCAAGGCCCGCCAGCCCGTATGCAATATAGGCCTGACACATGTCTCTTTGGGCATCAACGGAGGTGCGACTCATTTTTATTCTTTATGTCTATTGGGAACATAGCCAAAAAGTTAAGATTACCTCTATGACCCGCCTCCCGCTTTGACTTGGAACATGGCCACGTGGAGGGTTGGTGTTCTTTGGGGACCACTTTTTGATTTTGTTTTTAAGTTACGTCGAGATGACATGTGGCTCCTTCTGCGGCTTCACTCTAATCCTTGATGTTTTTTACTAAGTCATTTTGTTTGGCGGGGCCATATGCCTAACCTGGGACACATGGAGACTCAGCGCTCATTTGAGTCTGCCCCTTGAGTTTTACCCTTTGGAGTTATGTCGGGATGACACATGGCACCTTGTGCTTGACTCGTCCTTTCTTGACTTTTCAATTGTCGAATTTGTCCCTTTTAGGACCTAGGACACATGGAGGGCCAGCACTAGTTTGGGAGACCCACTTTTAGATTTACCTTTAAAGATGCATCGGGATGACACGCGGTGCCTTCCGTGAGTCTGCGATACTTAGCTGATTTGGTAAAATGCCTTTCTTGAACCCTGGACACGTGGAATCCTCGCGCTCATCTGAGTCTCCGCTTTGGGTTGTGCCTTTTAATTTACGTCATTCAAACAGTGGAGACTTCCACTGTACTCTTATACTTAACCAATTTGGGCCTGCTTTTAGATTTGACCTCTGTTGACCCCTGGCCACGTGGAGGGTTGGCGTAAGTTTTAGTCTCCACCTTGGGATCCCATCTTGAAATCGCGCTAAGCTGCCACATGGTTCTTTCGCTTATTTGGAATTTTCAACGGTCGCTCTCTGTCCTTTTGGGGCTTGGGACACGTGGAAGCTCCGCGCTCATTTGAGTCTGCTTTTTGAGTTTAGCCCTTAGAGATGCACCGATGAGGCATGTGGAGGCTTCCACTGATTCCTCCATACTTAGCCAATTTTAGGGCTCACTCTGAATCATTTGTAGAGCCTAAAGACTTTGAGTCTTTCTTTGTTTCTCTCCTTTGAGCCTCTAGTTTTCTTTGACATTGTTTACTTCCTCCCGACCCTACTACTCCATTGTAGAGCATGCCTGTAACTTATCTGTTGGATTTGAAGCGTGGGTTCATTCGACGGAACCATTTCTTGAATTTCTTCCTACATAGGGTCGTGTTTGATCAATTTTGTCGGGGCAAAATTAAGATAATAAAGACTTGGAGATAAAAGCGAGTATGGACAACTGATTTAAATAGAATAGTCATAACAATTTTTCATTAGAATTTTTTCACGTTTAAAAGGTAGAAGCTACAAGTACTTGATTGAGTAATGAAATATTCAATCCAAGGATAATTATCTAGATTAAGAGCAGAAATCTCATTTTCCAATTGAAATGCTCATATCTAATTGTGCTTTCTAAAAAAGGTCTTACGAGATTTTTCAACCGCATGACATTTCATGCTAAAAATGAAACTTCAACTCAAAGGATACTAATTGTTGAATAATTCATCTTGCATCTTCACACAAATTTTTCCATTTTGAAGGTTCAATAAGTGTGGCTTCCTAATTCATTACAATGTAGTAAAGACCATGGCTAAGGAGGCCATTAGTAATGTGTTTTTCCATCCGAAATAACTAGATCTTGTGAGAATTAAACTTTTGATATTCATAGTGAGTATTTAAATTTACTACTGGTTAAACAACATCAAAAAAAAATTCTAAAAAAATATTATAAAAATAGAATTTAACATGATCGCCTCATTGGTGCAATTTTCTTATGGAAAAAATCTAATTTTTCCTTGAAAAAATCCCAAAAAAACATATATGTTTGGGAAATTTTCATTAAAATTGTAGTAGTTAAAATTATCACCTTAAAAATAAAATCACAATGGTTTAGGTCCCCAACAAGAACAAAAATAAAAAAAATGAAATCCCGTGGAAACAATGTTCTAAAACTTTATGGGTCCTAAATCTAGCCAAAATCATAAGATTCTACCCAATTCAAAAGATCATTCGAATGGTCTTGTCTTGAGAAAGAAGCTTCAAGAGGATTTAAAGGAACATGGAGGTGAGCACGAAGATGACTTTTTGAATGTTTGGGAGGGAAAGCGATGGAAGGGAAATCCGCCTAGACCAGAGGAATAGGATGCAATTCGTGAGGAAGGAGAAATAGATGGATCTGCTCTCAGTGAAAGGAATGTATCAACAAAATCCAAAGATACATGGTCAAATGTAGTCAAAAATGATGGATCGACCTTGAAAAACCAAAAAAATTCTTCAAGTGATCAAGGAAGTTTCTGGTTATGTCCTTGAAATCCCTGACCAGCTTCTTCATTCTACAACAAAAAATTTAAATAAGTCATTGGTAGGGAAGCTGATGGGCGGGAGACCTAATATTGATGTAGTTAGAAGATGGGCTAAACTGAAGTGGTCCCCAAAAGGGCATTTAGAGGTAAGTGCTCTTTCGAATGGATTTTTCCTTTTCAGATTTAATCTCCAAGAAGATATGCAGAAGGCTCTGGAAGAAGGTCCCTGGTTTTGGGGAAAATCAGGATGGTATCTCTGGAAATGGGAACCTACTTTCAACCTGGAAAAGGAAAATCTGAATCAATTCCTGGTATGGATTCACCTTCCAAACCTCCCTCTAGAATTTTGGCATGAGGATATTGTAAAAGGTATTGCGAATTCACTAGGATCTCTTGTAATAATTGATAATGCAACCAGACAAATGACTCGCCTTATCTGTGCCCGCTTCTGCATATACACAATAGTGGATAGAGAAATCCCCAACAGTATAAAACTTAAATCTAGACTTGGGATCTGGGAGAAAAAGATTGAAATGGAAAGTTCCCCTGCAAAATGCTCTAAGTGCAATGGGTGGGGCCACTCCTCTCAGAGCTATAAGTTTAAAGTTTCTAAAGTGTTTATCCCTGTCACAGTTAAGGAGGGTAATGGGGAAAAAGGGAAAGGCATTATGTAAAGCGCGGAGGATCACAGGAAAGCTTTTTCCAAAGTCATGCCGAAGTTTTCTCTCCACTTCGCATAAAGGAAAATACTGATTCTGAAAACCCCACTTTAAAAGATGCAATGGAAAAGGATGAGGAAGGTTTCACAATGGTGATCAATCAGAAGGAAATCTAAATACCTGTCTAAGTCAGAAACAAAGGTAAAGGAAAAAGAGGAGGAATACTTGAAGGATCATATGAAAGCGGGAAGATGGAGTTTTTTAAATATAATGTGAAAGAAGGGATTCGTAATGAATCAGTCAGGAGTGATCAAACCTCAACTGAAGAAAGGGAGATGGAGGTCAAGACTATGGAGGAATTGGTAAAGGACCAAATGGAGATAGAGGATACTCAGGGCCAGAATTTGGATCTGGAGCTCACCAAAGGGGCAGAGATTTTCCCCTCTATTGAGGACCTTTTGAGTGCCCAAAGAACCCCAATCAAGGAGACTGAAGATAAGAAAGAAGGCCTAAGTCCTGGAATCAAAAACCCTTTAGGGGGAAAAATTACTTCCGGAAAAAAGAAAATAGATCCAAAAGGAAAAAGGGGGACTCTTCAAGCTCTTTCCCTTCCTAGGAGAATGAGAATCCTATAAATGTGGAAGCTACAAATAGCAAACAAGGTAGACCGAATAAATTTGAATCAAGGAAAAAAACTACCCAAAAGGAGATAGATTCAGGGAAACAGATGTGCTTGGACTAGAAGGTCTTTAGGAAAAATAAACCCAACCTAAGGAAATGAATTGCATATCATGGAATGGGAGAGGGCTGAATAGCCCCGTGAAGTGGAGGATCCTAAAAGATATGATTGAAAGACAGAAAATTGATGTGCTTGTAGTGCAAGAAACTAAAATGAAAGAAGAATCCTTCCTATCCTCTTGTAAATTATGTTGGAAAAACTCTAAAGCCCTTTTGTTAGTTCAAAAGGAGCTTTAGGAGGATTAGCTGTGGTTTGGAGCCCGAACAAGTTTGAGGGAACTTTCTTTGGTTAAGAGAGATAACCATGTGGCGGTGATGATGAGAGATCTTGAAAATAGGAGTATATGGGTTCTTTCAAATATCTATGCTCCCACCCATCACAAAGAAAGGAAACAACTTTGGCACCATCTTCTATCCTTTAATCACTCTATTAAAGGTTCTTGTTGGATTGTTATGGGGGATTTCAACACCCCAAGGGCTCGGGGAAAAAAAAAGGAGGTTCTAAGGAGTTCTCAGTTGGCATGGAGGATTTTAATCATTTCATAACATCTTCCCAACTCCACGATATCGATCTAAAAGGCAGTAGTTTCACATGGTCTAATGAAGGACTGGCACTCAACATATTCAAGTTAGATTGGACAGGGCTCTGGTTTCAGAGGAATGGTTAATCCAGGACATCTCTCTCTTTTCTCTTCCTCAGATTGGATCTGACCACAATCCCATTCTTCTTCAAATTAAGAACCCTTCTTGAAGAAGAACTCCCTTCCGTTTTGAGAAGATGTGGCTCCACAGTGAGGATCTGAATGATCTCATAAAAGAATGGTGGAAACTAAAGGTTAAAGGTACAACGATGTTTAGACTCTCCAAAAAACTTTAGAATGTGAAAGCCCACCTCAAAGTGTGGAATAAAAAAGTTTTGGAAATATCTTCCAGAAGAAGTCAGAAATCAAAGATGAATTACAGATTGTCCAAAGAAGAACTGAAAGACAGGGTATCAAGAATGATCCTACTGATCTAGTTAAGGAAAGATCTCTCTGAGGACTACCACAATATCCTAGGAAAAGAGGAAATCTTCTAGAGACAAAAATCTAGAATCACTTGGTTAAAGGAAGGGGACAAAAATACTAGATTCTTTCATTTATCCACCTTAAAGCATAGAAGCTTTAACAGAATTAACAAAATCAGTAAAGAAGGGGGTGTTTTGGTGGAGGAACAAGATGAAATTGACAAAGAGACCATATCTTTCTTCCAAAATTTGCTCTCTAATAGCAATGAACAAAACCTCATGAAAGAACAGGACTTCTTAAATTGCATTCCTAAGTTAGTCTCAGTTGAAGACAATGTGATGCTCTCAGCGATTCCTTCCATGGAGGAAGTGGAATTTGTTGTCAAACAACTCAGCCCGGACAAGGCGCCTGGGCCTGATGGATTTCCTGCTTTCTTCTTCCAAAATTTTTGGGATATAATTAAAAAAGAGGTTTATGAAGCAGTGAGAGAATTTTTCAAGAAGAAGGTTATGTTAAAGGACATGAACTGTACCTTTCTGACTCTAGTTCCAAAATGTAGTAATGCAATGGAACTAAAAGACTTCAGACCTATAAGTCTTTGTAACACTTCCTATAAAGTTTGCATGAAAATTCTGGCCCTCAGGCTTCAGATGCTCCTGCCCAATATCATTTCTGAACAACAAGGGGGCTTTGTCATAGGAAGACAAATACAGGATGGGATAATTACTATCAAAGAGACTATTCATTCAGCAAAAATTAGTAAGAAGGCTAATTTTTTTCTTAAAACTGGATATGGCAAAAGCTTATGACAGGGTATCGTGGAGCTTTCTTGACAAAATCCTTGACATGTTTGGCTTTGATATAGCATTGAGACATCTGGTTAAGGCATGCATCTCAAATGCATGGTTTTCTATCCTCATGAATGGAATTCCAATTGGGTTCTTTCCTAGCACACAAGGATTGCGGCAAGGGGATCCCCTCTCCCCGTTCCTCTTCATTATAATGGTAGAAGCTCTCAGTAGAAGACTTAATGTTGAAATGGAAAAAGGCTTCATCAAAGGGATTTCTCTAGCACTTGATATGGAAAAATTTACACACCAACACTTTGTTGATGACACTTTCGTGGTGGGGGAAGCTACTGTACCTGAAGCAAGAAAACTAAAAACCATTCTTGATGACTATATTTAGGAAATGGACAACCGTTGTAAGAAGATTGCAAAAATTTGGAATGTACCTATAAACCCTTCCCTACCTTATATTTAGGAATTCCTCTTGGGGATAGGAGACCCTCTGTTTTGAATGGAACTTTCTAATTGAAAGGTTTGAAAGGAAATTGGCTGGATGGAAAGCTAATCTGTTATCCCAAGCTGGAAAAATTACTCTTCTGATTAGCTCTCTCCAGAGTCTTCTGTGTATGTCATGTCCCTATACCAACTTCCTATAGCAATTGGGGAAAGGTTGGAAAAGATCCAGAAAAGGTTTTTATGGAGCGGAACTGAAAGTAAAGATAGAATCCCTTTAGTGGCATGGAGTAGAGTGTGTAGACCCAAAAATCTAGGAGGACTTGGTCTCAGAGACTAGTCCAAGATGAATAAAGCTCTACTTGCTAAGATTGGATGGAGACTAACAAAGGAAAATGGAGTTTGGGCTAGAATTCTTAAGAAAAAATATTGGCTAGATGATAATGATAAAATATGGATGTTTAAACAGGCGACTTTCAATGGCTCATGCATATGGAAAGCCATTAACTGGGCCAAAGAAATTGTGAATAAGGGAAGTAGATGGAAAATAGGAAGAGGAAATGAGATAGGTTTTTGGAAAGACAAATGGGCTGGAGACTTCACCCTTCAAGATAAATTTCCACAAATCTTTGGATTACTGGAAGATAAGTATGGAGAAAAAGTAAACAACTACATGGCTAATGAAGAGAGCTTTCAGACATGGAAAATTCTGGAATTGGATAGACAGGAACTAAATGATCACTTGAGAGGGCTCAATGAGTTTTTAAAAAATTATGTATCATCTAATAGCAAGGATCAAGATAGAATCATTTGGGATAAGGAACCATGTGGAAATTTTTCTGTCAAATCAGCCTATGCCCTTTTTTAGGGACAAACTGGAGAAGAAGATTTAATGGCTGGAAAGATTTGGAACAAGAATATAACACCAAAGGTTAATGTGTTCAGCTGGCTCACTTTTATAAATAAAATCCTCACGGTAGATAATCTTGTAAAAAGAGGATTCCATTGGGTTAATAGATGTGTGCTATGCGAAAGGAAAATGGAATCAGTAAACCATATGTTTCTGGAATGTCAGTATGCACATCAAATGTTATCCTCCATTCTGGATTGTTTCTCGGTTAACTGGGTCATCCCCAAAGATATAAAGGAAGCTTGGAACCAATGGAAGAGCCCCTTTCATAGTCAAGGGTTAAAAATATATGGGCCATGAGCTTAAGCCATCTTTGGTGGGAAATCTGGAAGGAAAGAAACAGAAGGATATTCAAAAACAAGAAACTTCCTATCAAACTGTCTATAAACAACCTCTTTCAGGTAGTTAGAAACAATTTCTCTATCCTCAGGAATAAAGAATTGGAAATCCTGGATAATGAACAACACTTCTTAATGAATTGGAATGTTTCTGGGACCCCTCAAACAAATAGGCCTAATCCCAGGTTGGGGATTAAGTGGAATCCTCCTTGTGAAGGTTCTCTAAAACTCAACTTTGACGGAGCGGCTAAAGGGAATCCTGGGAAAGCTGGGGAGGAGGAGTCATACGGGACTCTCTTGGTCATTTTTTCTTGCTTATTTCTTTGACCTTGGACATCAATCAAATAATGTGGCGGAGGCAACAGCTCTGTACTGGGGGGTGAAGATCACAAAAGAAAAAGGTTTCAACCTTCTGGAAGTGGAAGGTGATTCGTTGTATATCATTTCTTGTATGAAGGGTTCATCCCAACCTGCCATGTCTATAGAAGACTTCATCAGTAAAACTAAGTTTTTTTACCTTCTTTTGTGAATATTTCTTTCAAACATGTGTATAGGGAAGGTAATGTTGGGGCTGACTTTGTAGCTAATCGGGGGTTACCGCTAGCGGTCTCCAAGTTGTTGAGCACCTCATTGGTATGAATGCCAAATTCATTGAAATCATGAAAAGGGAGGGAGCCTCTTTCGCTCTTCCATCCAATGATAATATATTAAACTCTCCCACTCATGCCAGTAACCTTTCATGATTCCTACTTTCATGCATGAGTTGGCTCCCTTTCATCTCATGGGAAGATTGGACATTTTGGAATTGGGGAAGTGGAAAGACAAAGCTAAAAATTTTGTCCAGTATCTGAGCAAAAAGAAAATTGGGGGCAGAAGGATGGGGGGACCTAGTTCACACTGAACCTTCTAAGTGCCCGAAGATCTCCAGGGAAGCTGAAGCTCTTTTGGATGTTGCGGGGTTGTTGTTTTTCTCCACACTTTTGAGGGCCATGATGAGAGTCTGAGCAAAGCGGTCGCTAAAACATGGAATGAGGGCAAGGTACAGGTTGGTAATTGCTCTCTCACAATAATGCCTAAGCTCATAGCTAAAGTGACAGGCCTCTCTTTGGAAGGTAGATGTATTTTCAAGCCAAAATCAGACTACAATCTGGAGATAGAATGTTTCTTGTAAGGAAAAGGGGATCCCATCTCTCTTCACAATGGATACGCTCGAGCACAAAATTAGCTTGATCTCCATGGACCTTAAGGAGCTGTCTGAAAAAGTGGATAAAATGTCTTCACTTATCCTAAGTGAAAACCTCAAAAATGCCAATGCCAGAAGCATGGAAATGGAAAGTGAGTTGTTGAAAATGAAAGGTATTATTATGCAAATCAGGGATGTACATATCCTAAATGTGAAAAGTACTATTCACCATCTTAAACTGGCTGAAATGATCCATTCCATGGAGTTGGCAAAAGAAAAGGAAAAGGAAGGTACTAGGCCGAAGGTGGTGATTCAAGAACCAAATTACAAGTACTGGAAGGAGACAATAACCACACTGGTCAATGAATGGAATGGTTGTATGGAGACGGTGGGAGAACTGGTCAGAGAATAATGTTGTTCAAAGGTTTTTAATTTGTTGTTAGTTTATCCCTATGTTGTTAGTATAAACCTTTGGACTATTATATATTGTAATTCCTATCTTATGGATATCTTAAATTGTAGTCTTTGTTTTTTGAACTTTTGGAACATGAATGGCCTTTAAAGGTAAATCCATTGGCCAATATGTAAGGTTGTTGCAACTCTTTGTAATGGGGTAGGGTCCCCTCAACCCTAATTTTTACCACTAATAAAAAAAAAAAAAGATATTCCCCTTTTACGATCTTACAATCACACCCTAACACATTATTTACTCCATGTTGTAAAAATGTCAAAATATCATTTTCTAAACAACACCGGAGCTAGGATTCTATGAAAAATAGAGATCGACATGTCCCTAAACAAAATTTTGGTTCAAAACTTAGACAAAACTTTAATTATAACTGAACAAAGGATCTAAAGCTGAAATTAAAATGAAGAATATATCCGTGTCTAACCAATGTTCTATACTGAAACTACTAGAAAAATTGAACCAAAGCTACAACTAAAATACCATATATGAACAATATTATGCTAAACTTCAAAATAAACCAAAGGGATTCATTAGGGATGTGTGTGTTCATTTTGTAGGCTTTCTGATATACTTATCTCGTTCATAAATAGTGAACGAGACTAATGTTTCAAGCCACCGACTACATAGGATTCCATTGTTCCTGTAGCCACACTATCTTGTCTACGAGGTATGTAAATAGTAACTTCCCAAGGCTAATTGTTTACTAATACACCACATAAACAAATGGTCAAAAGGTTTCCTATTGGAAAAAATAAATAATCATAGGTGCTTCCTATATACCATGAGGTATGTGGAAGCTAAAATTCATACACATTATTGTCTAATGGATTGAGTATTGGGGCAATACACCTCACACCATGGATCAAGTAAAATTAATAATCTCGTTGCCTAAAATGATATTTCTTGAGATTTTAAACTTCTGGAACATGGTTCTACCTAGGGGATATCTAATAAAAACACCCATATGTAAAACCTAAGTAACTCGCCACTTTCACTAATTTTTTACTAACCCAAATCCCACGAAGGGAAAGATGGGAGCATAAGATTGGGTAAAATTAGTAGGACACTAGATCTAGATAGAAATTACAAAAAACCATTGAAAATTTGCGATAAATCTAAATCCATACAAAAAAAAGTGAAAATTTTGAGACTTTATATAGATACCTACGAAAATATTGAAAATACTACATATCCAATTTGTAATCTTGTATACAACATAGATTTGAATCTTGATACTATATTAAAGTTTTTGTATTCTCTATAATTAATGTAAACAATCATAAGACAAACACTTATATGCATGTATATATAAAAACAATGAATTATTAAAGCAAACACATATACATATTTATCAAGGGTAGCATTACTTTCACAATTTTGTTAAAAATCTTGTTGTCATGTGTTTTTACAAGGGCAAAATTCAAGTTGAAAACATGACAATTTTACCCTAGTGTCAAAAATTTTGCTACTAAACCCTCTTAAGCATTTCTCCGGATAAGTTCTTCCTCTATTTCATGAATATGCCCATCCTCCAAGTTCTCATGTGTTGTAATACCATGTCCCAAGTGTTTGGAATATGAAAACAAGTCCATGAATTTCTTCGATGCGGTGCTTTTCAAGGAAGATTCTTTAGTAGACTTAGAAAGGTTATTTATAACATTTTTTAGGACAAGTGTGCACCCTTCGAGATAGAGTTGAAGGCCCAAATTCATTGGGAAGTGGTTTCGGGAGCTAAGAACATATTTTAAGATATTTAGTAAAATTTAGGGAAGATTTGAAGGTTTAGGGACAAGTTCGGTGGAAGCGAGTTTACGAAGGTGAAGGAGCTTACAATTCAAAATAGTGTCTCGGGATTCAAGAGATGATTTTGGGAGATCCATAAAGAGTTAGAGGTAAAACAAGATACCATTGGAAATATAATTCAACTCTATAAGTGATTGTTCTTTCATATTTTTCACAAGACCCAAGTGCTTCTTCCTACATCCATTTTCAATGAGACACACTTTGTGGTCACGAGAGAAAAAGGCTATTTTTATGGGGTTACATGTAGAATTGGATCATGTGACCCATATAATTCATCTCATAATGTTTTCTGGAATCAAATTCATATAAATAAGTTCCAAGAAAGTCCTTAGGAGCTCGAAACTTCTTCTTCAAGATCTCTCAAGGTATGCTCTTAGAGTTAGAAATTTTTATATACCATCCACATGCCACCTCCGGTGAAGATACATTTTTATATACCATCCCTTTGGGAAATTTAGGACAAGAAAGTGTTCCCATGTCCATTTAATCCCCCTGGTCCATCATATGACCATGAAAAATCTTTGTGATGCAAGTTAAGCCCCTTCTCACCTCAATCTAGCCCTCCTTGTTGTGCAATCACAACATGACACTTGTCAAGCTAGGGTGAGGGTACGGTTTAATGCTCGATCTGTCCCATCCACTTGGGAAATTTGGGACATAAAAATGCACCCCATTCCCATCTTAGACCTTATTTTCCACATGACCCCGGAAGGCTACGCATGCCATTTTTCACCCTCGCCCCTCTCGGCCTCATCAAATCAACTTCCGCCACTTTTCACTCCCATATGAGGGGGAATTTTTATGCCCCATTTGTCCCATCCATTTGGGAAATTTGGGAAAAAAAAATTCTCCATGCAAAGTTTATTAAAACCCCAAAATTTACTAAATTTTTAAATTGTCGTGTTGTTTCTTCCTTGTGCGTGTGTGAGAGGTATTGCTATAAAGTTTTAAAAACAAAAATAATTTTTCCCATCTCATTTATTCATGATAACTCCGTGAATGTTAAGTGAAAACACCCAAAAACTCCATTAAACGTGTAATTTATCTAGACACCATCCCAAAATTGTGCGAATGACTACATGCTCGAAAACTGGAAAAATTCATATCTCCCAATCTCGGTGGATGAAAGCTGGATGAAATTTTCAGTCTTCCTCTACTCCAAACGCCTTTAAGAATCAAGTGACAACATATTTTATGATGCTCTAGATTTTTAGTAGAAACAAACCCTCATTTTTTTCCCTATATTTTTCTTTTTCAGTTTCTAGACATTCTGGTGGACAGATCAAGGTGAAAATTTGAACAAGGAGTCCGGAAGGTGAGCCTATTCCATTGAAGTTTTTTTATTTGCAATCCAAGGTGAGAAAGTTTATTTTCTAAAAATAGTAATTCATGGGTGTCCCCACTTACTAAATATGTCAACTAACTAAAAATAGTAAGTCTCCTCAAAAAACTCCACTCGGTGGACAACAAAAATGATAAACTAGGCAATTTTGGTTGTAGAATAAAGGAAAAAGCAAGGGCAACTATCTAAAACTAGAAAGTTTCCAAAAATAGAAAAGTATCATCAACGGAGTGGAAATGGACATATCGAGGATCGAGAAGTTCAAATTTGACTTTAGTTGTTAACACTTGATTAACCCTTAATGGAATAAGGGAACCACAAGTATACTTGGTATACACATGAGAGATCAGTTTAATACCGAGTCATGAAATGAGAGATCGGTTTAGTACCGAGTCATTACAATTGCATATGGTTATTGTTATGAGATGGATTAGCTAAATGAATTTTGTTCTAAATTATGTGAATTTGGAACAGTGAACATTAAGATTTATGTTAGATTTAAATATATGGGTATTTAGATTGAGAAGCATAAAGTAAAAAAATTCCCATGTTATTGAAGTATTAAAATGAGGATGTTACAAAGCTTACCAACCATCTCAATACCTCCAGTGGTCTCCTACCTCACTGACCAAGCTTGGAACATCCTGAAACCATCATAGAATCAACTTGAAACCTCTTTGTGAGCTCCAACTATCACTAATAAGGCATTACCAATCAGCCCGCATGCCTCGACTAAGCTTCACTTCACCAGTCACATCTTTTCCATGAATGCCACTTGACAATAACAACACCAATTACTAGGGTTTAATAATCTCCCCCTTTTTCATTGATGGCAACATACTTAGACACTTTGATGGAAAAACACCTTCATACTTAGTTTCTGACAATACTATCTCCCCCTTTGACATCTATAACAAAGTTACACACATCTAATTCCATGAATAGCGAGAAAGGAAATAATGACAAAGTATGACCTTACCTCAAGAAGCTCCCCTTGGATCAAGCTTACTCCTTGCAAGTAGTGCCTTGACTAGATTCATGGATGTCTCCACCAATCAGCTTAATTTATCCCCTAAACCTATGCTATGCATATTCGGGTATATCACTTCACCGTGCTTAAGAAAACCATCTCAAATTTGATTCAAGTTAGCCAATTTTCTATCCGAGTCTCAAATCCCTAAAATATCATGTTAGAGCCTTTTGACCCAGATGTTGCCATCCATATAATCCTTTATACTTCATGAGACAAGATTATGCACCTCCCACGGGATTAGTTCATCCTCCTTTCTCTAAAATTACAAGAACTCATGTACTTAATATGCATTCAAGCCCTAACAATGAATCAACCTCCTTTATTACAGTCCTAATGCATCTTTTAAGAGTGCTCGCCATTATCCATTTATATTTCACACTTCCTTGAGGAATTACCTCCTCCATAAGCCAAATTTTCAAAGAAACACTACTTACTCTACCTTATCACTCGGGGAAAATAGATTTAGACTTTTTCATACAACATTTTATGTAGCACTTCAAGTTTGATTATCTTTAAGAACTGTCTTCAATCTATTTGGGGTCCACCACTTAGGTTTATTAGATCTTGTAACTCATAGTTCATTTAAAGATTCAATTTAATGAATCGGTGTGATTAGTCTAGCAGCTATTATGCTCCTTGTTCATCTCAAGTATCAAGGTAAGATGATACTCGATCTCTCAACTCGGACTATATGATTTTCTTTGAGCTCCTTAAATTTCAACACAGACTAGCCCAACCTTCAAGTGTTGTAACCTAGACTTCATAATGTTTAGCATGATTGCATCAACCTGATCTTGTAGACTCCATTACCATGAATGATCAATATCAGAGATACATTTTGACTTTCCTAATTTAAGGCATGAAAAATAGATCTTGAACCTTTATATGTAGGTATGACATTCTATACACAATCTACACTATTTCCAGACTTTGAAATCTTATGTGTGTATTCATTTTCCTTTTTCAAATCACTAGATACTTCACATTAGCTTTGCATATGAATCTAGACTCAAAAATTAGATAGGTGCCGAGATAAGGCCTTCAAATCGAGAAGACACTCTTTTGATAGATTAAAACCTTTAAAGAACAACACAGACTATAGAAACCTTTATTTCCAAACATTACACTTCTTTATCATGGTATTATGGTATTATGCATTGCATTGCATCCTTGAAAAGAAAGGAAACATTGTATCCTTCTTATTCCTCACTTGTAACAAAATTTTACACCTTAAAAAAAAATATCAGACTTACACCCATACTTTTTAGTTTCAAGTCAACTAAGACACCTCATGAATGACCTTTTATTGGCACAAAGCTTGAGAACCAACACCTATCACTATAATATACATGGACACACAAATTTGTGACCCTTGTGAACACATGACACCTATTAACACACTTCTTCGTACAAGGTTAATCTCTCAAAATTCAAATAGACATGCAAAGAGATTGTGCTCACTTACATGACACAATTTTTGGGAAAAATAGGATCAACATGTATAATAACCTTATATCTAAAACACTAGACTCCTTTCAGCAACTCATAAGGATAGACTAATCAGTTTAATACTTTCTTAGGGACTTTTCTTGCTTGAAATTTGATTTTCTTGATAAGACTTGGATTTTAAACATCGAGACAAAGTTTAAGACATCATTTGAATGAAATCTCATTGACATCACTTTTGCTTTGAGAGCATAAAAATTTTATAACCGAGTGATCATAAGAAAGATAGAGATTATATACTCTACACCAAATAACCTTGCATATAGATAAAACTTTCTTACTTCTCAGAACATCCTTTAATATTAGTCAACCATTGACTTGCAGTAGAGAGAGAAATCTCAAGACCAAACTTAACTTCTTTGAATAGATCTTGAAAAGATTAATTAGTTCCTTGAAGACTGAAATAGAGAGACATAAGTGATCCCATAGACCATGGGATACCTTACATACGTTTGAGAGCTTCAATTTCCTCTATGTAAACTAATGATGATGACTTTGACAAGACTCATTTGTGACAATAATGGTTGAAACCCCACAATCTTTATATGAAGACAACTTTGGTTTATAGGTTGATGCATCGATGAGGAGAAGAACTTGCTTGGACTTGCTTCTTTCAGTTGACTCATGCCTTCTATAAGCCTAGAGAAGGCACATCACCTTTTGATATCACCTCAAAACTAGAGAAAGTCATCAAAACAACATGATGACTCAATTATTTCCCTTCTTGTCCTTATTACCTTGTTAGTCTTCTTGGATGCATTCTTTGGTGTGATAACAATGAAGACATGAGTTCTCACTTTCGATTGAGTTCCCGATAGGCATACCTATTGCAATTCATACACTTCCTCTAACATAGCTTGAGGTAGATATTCTTCATGATTTATACTAAACTTGTCTTCCTTCTTTTACCTAAATCATTACTTCCTGTTGTCTAAAGGTGAAATATCCCAAAATAGCGAGGTCCTAGTTCACTGTTAAAAATAGAAAATCTCCATTTTGGGTGTAAAATGTTGCAATTGGCTCTATTTTCACTCATCTCACTACTTTTTGACATATTCATTGTTAAGAAATAAGAGATAAAATATGTGGAATAATCCCTTATAAAATCACAACAGTAGAAACTAATATGCAGAAAATATTACAGATCTCAAATAAAAGTGCAGAATAAATAACACAACATAGAGAGACAAGATTTAACGTGGTTCACCCAATTTGGGCTACATCCACCAAGAATCACTTGCTCAGATTTTATTACAAGCCTCCACTCTCTCAATACAATACCCAGATCCGTTTGGAGCTATGCTCAACAAACTCTACAGAATTCACACCCAAATTCAAAACACATTTGCAATACATTTGCTTGTCTATGTATCATATGCATAAGACCATATAAATAGACAATTGCTTAAGTAGTTTGATACAAAACCATGGGTATCAAAACCATGGGCAAAAACTGTGGGTATCAAAACCATGGGCAAAAAAACCGTGGGTATCAAAACAATGGGTACCGAAAAACCATGGGCCCAAAAACAGCCCATAACGGTTACCCATTACCCATGGGTTAATAAACCACCCATGAAAATTTGCTTCGAGGGCTTTGCCCCGAACCCCACTGACCCACTCACCGGTGATCAAGGCCGCCGTAAAAATACTCGAGTGTAACACATAGAAGGTGTACCACACTCTAACATGAAAATAGGCTCCACAAACATAACAATCTCCCACTTGGAGACTGATTTCCACTGAGCAAGCTTCTCAACCCTTCATTGTCATCTACGAAGGCCAACCAAAGCTAAACATAGCTTTAGTTTATCCCTTGTGACCACATTGGTCATCATGTCTGTAGGATTTTCTTGGTATGAATCTTCTCCAACTTCAACTTATCTTCCTCCAAAGTTGTCCCGATGAAGTTGTTGTTGCAAATCAGCAGCACCCCCAGATGTTGATCAGATTTCTAGTTTGATCATTCTAAGCATCCAGTGTGATTGCACAACATTGAATCCTCTTCCCAAGTGTGGGACTTGCAAAAATGGAAGAGGAATCTCCATATTAGAGGTTGGTTCCTCAACTCCTCTGATCAGCTATTTTACTTGCACAATTGCAGAGGTTTAAACTCCTAAATCTACTCTAAATTCCAAGGAGACAGAGATAGGGAATGTAAAAAGAAAGAACTAATGCTAATAGGTGATGCACCAAAGGAGTTGTAGACACCTGATGCTACATGAAATACATAATCCACAAGGAAACATAGCACAAAACATGCACAAATGCTCAAAATGTAATGAAAGATCAAGAAAGCAATGATAGATATATGAAAGGATTGAGGGATTTTAATCACAGAACATATATCAACATCTCAGATCCAATACAGTACATTACAGTGATCCAGAGGCAAGAAAAGGTGTTGCATTACATGGAAAGGTAAAATTTCTTCACAAATTCTACCAAGGAGGAAGAAAAAGGAAGTTATAGAGCTAAAAAGTGTCTCTCCTTTTGCAAAATGAACTCATTCTAGCTTTTACAGTGCAAACCACGACCCCAGGAGAGAGAAACATGGGAAAAAGTGCAAGGGGTTCAACCATTGACCAAAATTCCATCAAAACAGCATGGGTGCCCTAACAGACCCATTCCCTGACATTTTTAACCATGCTAGGAGAGAATGTGAGCCATTCTTCATTAAAAACGGTGGTTGAAACGGCATTTCTGTCCATGACCATGTGCCAGAGGTGTTTTTGATTTTTCTCTCCAAACTCCATCAAAATTCAAAAATGACCCCAAAATCTTGTATAGAATTTCACCAGCTTTCCATTGATATAAAGAACGTGAAAAACCGAGCTCTGGATCGAAAGATATGGCGATTTGAAGTTTTAGGGAAAAAAGAGGCCAAATCGGGTCATGGGAAAAAATTCAAATTTTTGCACCTTTTTGGTCATTTGGAAAATTTTCCAAAATTTCCCCGCGCTCCGCCACTCTAGGTGCCACATGGCGGCATCTCATTGGCCACGGGCCTTTCAGGGGAAAATTTTCCCAAAAATTCCGCCGAGCCATAACTTCAAAAATACATGGAGTTAGGAGGAAAAATTTACCTTTCTGGAAAGATGAGAAAGAGCTCTATCCAATGGTGCCATTTCCAGAAGGTTTTGAGTGCCTGAAAATCAAAATTTTGTGACTAAATCACAAGAGAGGGAAGAATGGGAGGAGTTAGCCACAAAATGAGCAGGGGGCACATTTTGGATAATAATTTTGGCGACTCAGAGGGGTCATCTGGCCACTGGATGAAGTTACCAGTTACTGAAGCATCCATTGGGCATGGAGTCATGAGTTGTAGCCTGCAAACTGATCTAAACTTTGAAAACCTCCTCTCTGAGCCACTTGGAAACCCACTGAAATGGGAATGCAAGAGCAAAACCAGCACCACAAAAACTATGTACAAAACTAAAAGTCATACATGCTCCAAAATGGAACATGCAGAGTGTGCACAAGCACTTCTTTTACTGAAAGAAAAACTACCTATCCTACTCTAACTAGAAGCAAAAGTGGGCTAAACAAACCATGCAACTGGTTGGGAGAAATAGCTTCCCTTTCTCAAAAGTTGCAACCATGCAACTGATTTGGCACTGAACATGGCTGATTGGATGAGTGGAAAATCAACAAGAAGTTGGTCTTCTACCCAAATCATCAAGGTGTCAACTGAAAACAAATCCAATACCTCTTTTAGTTGCTCTACATTTGGATTGAAGAGGTATGACAGCTGATCCTTAGTACTTTGTAGCTCACCCTCATGCTTAGAAGCAAGCATGACTGGTTGTGACTTCTCCTTTGACTCCAATGAAGTCAAATACCTTATTGGGCAAGGTATGATCCGTTTGATATGCCCATAGCTCTGATTTTCAATTCCAAAAATGGAGTCTTCTTGTAGACCTTCTTGGGTGGGTGATGTGGAAGCAATGGTAGGACTTTTCTGCCCTTTCTCTTCCTTCATGGCAACATGGAACTCTTCTATAGTGTGCAACTCCTCGTTATTGATTGCAACATCCAATGAAGTTGTTTTTGCATTGTTGTTACCTACTGCAATACATTGTTGGCTTTGGAGCTCCTCCATTGTAGCTTTTGGAAGATCAAATTCTTCCAGCTTTGATTCAAGAGGCATGTTGCAAACTGTAGGCTATTGTCCTTGAACTCTTTTGTCCATGGCAGCAAGTTCTTGTTGTTGGAGAACGAATGGTGAAGAAGGAAACATGGTAATTTCAGCTAGCTCTTCATCTAAACATTCTTCTAAGTCTGATGGCAAATCAAACTCTTGAATGTCTTGCTGCAAAGCAAAGTCTCTCCCTCTTGTATGGTGGCCTCCAAATCTGTATTTTCTTCACCCTGTATAACTTCATTTTCAAACATGAAACTTGTCAATCCAAACTCATCCCAAAAATTAGATTGTTGGAGAGATGAAGTGGGAGAGAAGCATGAAATTTCTTGTGCCTTTTGCTCACAATTTGGACCTGTTTTGTTCACCTCCATAATGGCTTCATCAATCAAATCAGCCCCTTCAAATGAAAGCAAAAACGTATCAATAATGCTTCCTTCTTCTACTGTTGTAAAAACTGACTTGACCTCATCCATTTGCTCCTCAAAGATGGGGTTTTGAGATGGTTTTCCTTCCTTCTCGATGGCTGATTTTGCAGTGCAAACTGGATCAGCATTTTCTTTGGGCAAAGTGCCAACATGGACACCCAACTCATCACCAACAAACTGCTGTTTTTCTCGCTTCACTGCTGTTATAAAATCAGCCTTGTTTTCCACTTGTTCTCCAACTTCAACATCCTCTATTGGTTTCACCATCAAGGGGATTTTTGTAATCCCTGAATTTAAGAGCCCAACTCTTCAGACTTTGAATTTCTTCATCCTTATTTGGCTCTTCTTTCTGCTGCTGTTTTCCTTTATTGGCATTCTGATTTTTATCCTCCCAACATGGATTTGGGAATGCAAGAGGAGAAGTGAATTGTAACTCAATTGATTTTGCAATTTTTGTGGTGGTGGAGGAGGTAGGAACTCTTGTTTCTTTAGAGGGAATGGTTGTTTGGAAGGGAAAAGGACAGAAGAATTGAGATGGGGTGGAAGACTAGGGAATGGAGATATGGATTCAACACTTGGGACAGTAGATGGAGAGTTTAAAACTTGACACTGTTGAGATAAAACAGATTGGGTAAGAAGGAGAGAAGAGGCATGAGATGGTGTGCTTACCTGTTGACAAGGTTGTTGAATACTCGTCTCATACACCTTTATTCCTTCAGTCCACTTTGCAAGCAATGGTAGTGTTGTAATCATGAAGTCTAGCTTCTCTTGAGGGTTATAATGCCTTGGAAAAGGTCCCACCCATGGACAAGGTGCTCTACAACCGATTCTAAATGCTTTCATTTGTGCTTGAGCCCTAGATTGCACCATGTTTACCTCCATCTTTTGGATTTGTTCCAGCAGATCTGCATTTTCTTTTGACTTCCCTCACAACCAGCATACCCTTGTGCTTGACATGCTTCATATCCAAACTGACTTTGGCACTGCTGCTCATATGGGTAGACATGTTGATTTTGAGTTTGATCAAAATTTTGATTTGGAGGATTTGTAAAACATGTTGGAGGTGTGATATACTATGTTGTAAATGTGAATTCCATGATGGAAATGAAGTCATGATTGCACAACTTCATGGAATGGAAAAGAATGAAAATGATGGAAAGAAGAATGGATGGAAATGAATGGAAAATAGGTCTACAACTTAGAGAATGAGTTGTTTACCAGATGGAGTCGCAGATGTGCTTTTGAAAGTGCCTCCAAAAGGTTGAATCTTTAACAGGAACACACCAACCTGTCAAAGATAAAGTGGAAGACCTCTAAGGTCCCACCGGGCGTGCCAAAACTGTTGTTGCAAATCAGCAGCACCCCCTGGATGTTGATCAGATTTCTAGTTTGATCATTCTAAGCATCCAGTGTGATTGCACAACATTGAATCCTCTTCCCAAGTGTGGGACTTACAAAAATGGAAGAGGAATCTCTAGATTAGAGGTTGGTTCCTCAACTCCTCTGATCAACTATTTTACTTGCACAATTGCAGAGGTTTAAACTCCTAAATCTACTCTAAATTTCAAGGAGACAGAGATAGGGAATGCAAAAAGAAAAAACTAATGCTAATAGGTGATGCACCAAAGGAGTTGTAGACACCTGATGCTACATGAAATACACAATCCACAAGGAAACACAAGCACAAAACATGCACAAATGCTCAAAATGTAATGAAAGATCAAGAAAGCAATGATAGATATATGAAAGGATTGAGGGATTTTAATCACAGAACATATATCAACATCTCAGATCCAATACAGTACATTACAGTGATCTAGAGGTAAGAAAAGGTGCTGCATTACATGGAAAGGTAAAATTTCTTCACAAATTCTACCAAGGAGGAAGAAAAAGGAAGTTACATAGCTGAAAAGTGTCTCTCCTTTTGCAAAATGAACTCATTCTGGCTTTTACAGTGCAAACCATGACCCCAGGAGAGAGAAACGTGGAAAAAGTGCAAGGGGTTCAACCATTGACAAAAATGCCATCAAAATAGCATGGGCACCCTGATAGACCCATTCCCTGACATTTTTAACCATGTTGGGAGAGAATGCGAGCCATTCTTCATTAAAAATGGTGGTTGAAACGTCATTTCTGTCCATGACCACGTGCCAGAGGTGTTTTTGATTTTATCTCTCCAAACTCCATCAAAATTCAAAAATGACCCCAAAATCTTGTATAGAATTTCACTAGCTTTCCATTGATATAAAGAACGTGAAAAACTAAGCTCTGGATCGAAAGATATGGCGATTTGAAGTTTTAGGGCAAAACAGGGCCAAATCGGGTCGGTGGGAAAAAATTTGAATTTTTGCACCTTTTTGGTCATTTGGAAAATTTTCCAAAATTTCCCACGCTCTGCCACTCTAGGTGCCACGTGGCGGCATCTCATTGGCCGTGGGCCTTTCAGGGAAACTTTTCCCAAAAACTCCGTCGAGCCATAACTTCAAAAATACATGGAGTTAGGAGGAAAACTTTACCTTTCTGGAAAGCTGAGAAAGAGCTCTATCCAATGGTGCCATTTCCAAAAGGTTTTGAGTGCCGAAAAGCAAAATTTTGTGACTGAAGCACAAGAGAGGGAAGAATGGGAGGAGTTAGCCACAAAATGAGCAGGGGGCACATTTTGGATAACAAGTGATATCTCAACTGTATATGCTTCGTCCTGGAGTGGAAAGTAGAGTTCTTAGCTAGGTGTATAGCACTCTAACTATCACTATGCAGCTTACATTCCTCCTATTTATGCCCCAACTCCTCAAGCAATTATTGTAACCAAATCCTCTGTGGTTGTAAAGCCACCACTTTTGCGATCGTGAAATCCACTCTTTGTTGTCCCACCTACAGTGTAAATATAACTGTCATGCTCCTCCTGTTGTCTACATCTCCAGCCATGTCTAAATCTACATAACCATGTAAAGTGGTGTATGATCCACTGTAGCACAAAATTATCCCCATGGTCCCTCTCAAATACCGAAGGATCCACTTTACTGCTTGCCAATGCTCTTTACCTAGATCACTCATAAATCTACTCACAGCTCTCATTGCATGGGCAATATCAGGCATAGTGCACACCATAGCATACATCAAACTACCAACTGCTGATGAGTAAGGTACCTTGGACATCTGGTTTCTTTCTTGCTCTATCTTGAGACACTTTGCTCCTTTAATAACTTAAAATGGCACAAAGAAGTCCCAACCAGTTTAGCATCCTTCATGTTAAACCTATATAATACCTTCTTAATGTACTCTTCCTGAGATAAATTCAGTTTCAGTTCCTTCCTATCCCGAGTTATCCTCATACCAAGGATTTTTTTAGCTGCCCCCAAATCCTTCATATCAAAGGATTCACTTAGTTGTTTCTTGAGTACTTTTATTTCCTACATGTTTTTACCTACAACCAACATGTCATCAACATACAAACACAAGATAATATAACTTCCATCCTCAAATTTCTTTGTATACATGCAATGGTCAGAATGACATCTAATATAACCTTGCTCCATCATGAAGTTATCAAACTTCTTATACCATTGATGTGGAGCTTGTTTCAAGCCGTCTGAAGCTCTTCTTCAATTTACACACCATCTCCTCTTTACCTTTGACCTCATAGCCCTCTGGTTGCTGCATATATAGTTCCTCCTCCAAATCACCATGGAGAAATGCAGTCTTTACATCTAACTATTCTAAGTGTAATTCTTCTGCTGCCATTATTCCAAGAACAATTCTAATAGAAGTCATTTTTACTATAGGAGAAAAGATCTCATCAAAATCTATACCTTGTTTCTGTGCAAACCCCTTAACCACCAACCGGGCCTTATATCTTTTCTTTCCTCCTTCTTCATCTTTAAGTTTGTACACCCACTTGTTCTCGCAATGCTCTTTTGCCTTCCAATAGCTTTGCCAAATCCCAAGTCCGGTTCTCCATGAGAGACTTATGCTCCTCATCCATGGCTTTCTCCCACTTCTTACCGGCATCTACCTGCATTGCTTCATCAAAGCTCTACGGATCTCCACTATCGGTGAGTAATAAATAATAAAGAGAAGGACAAAAACTTTCGGGTTCTTTTCTTACCCTAGAAGACCTCCTCACTTTGTAGGAGTTTGGGGTTCTGTTGAGTAGGTTCGAAGGCCGATTCATGGGTCACTTTGTCCCATTCGGAAGATCCTCTACCACTACATATTCTTTCTTGGATTCTTCCCTCTTTTCCTGCAATCACATTTATACATGACTTTCTCATTAAATACCACATCCCTAGACTGAATGATTTTCTTGTCCTTAATACTCCAACATTTAAATCCAAAGTCATCACCACCATAACCAATGAAAGTACATTTTTCTGATTTAGCCTCTAGCTTGGTCCTATCATCCTTGTCTATATGAACAAACACCTCACATCCAAAGACTCTAAGAAATGAATAATCAACTTTCTTACCATACCAAGCCTCCTCAAGTATGCCTCCATCCAAGGCACTTGAGGGTCCTCTGTTTATCAAGTACATAGTTGTGCTCACCGCTTCTACCCAAAAATAAAGAGGCAGTCCTGCATGTAACCTCATGCTCCTAGCACGTTCCATTATTATTTTGTTCATCCTTTCTGATACCCCATTCTGCTGCAGAGTTTCTGGAACCATCTTTTTCCTGCAGATTCCATTCTTAGAATAGTAATCATTAAATTCATTGCTGCAATACTCCCCTCCATTATCTGACCTGAGACATTTTAGCTTAAGACTGTTCCATTTAACAAAAGTGTCAAATACATCAAATTTGTTTCTAATACAATAAACCCAAACTTTCCTTGTTGCATCATCAATAAAAGTAACATAATAGCTTGAACCCCCAAGAGATGATAAAGTGGCCCCCACACATCAAAATGCACCAGCTCTAACTTACTCTCTTTCTTTGTAGGTTCAACCTTGAGAAACCTTACTCGCTTGAGTTTCCCATATATACAGATCCTCACAAAATTCCAAACATGTTTACGTATATCCAGGAAAATTCTTCTTTATGATGTCCATGCCCTTATGGCTCACATGACCAAGCCTATAGTGCCATAATGTTGTATCGCATCTTAAGCCACAAGATTACAATCATTAGTACTATCAATGGATAAATACAAGGTTCCAACCTTCTTACCACTTACCACCACAAGAGCACCCTTGGTAACCTTCCAAGATTGATTTTAAATATCACAAGATCAACCATCACTTCCCAATTGCCCTGCTTGATATCAAATTTCTCCTTAATGTAGGCACATGTCGACATCCTTCAATAGCCATGTATTCTCATTACGCATCTTAACTGAATGCAACCTTTTCCAACTATCTGCAAGGCTCATCATTACCAAGAAAAAATATGCCCAAAATCCCCTTGAACATAATCAACAAAATAATGCCTATGTGGAGTAGCATGAAAAGAAGCCCCTGAATCTAAAACCCAAGATTCAATAATATTATGTAAAGAAAGAATCAAAGCATCCTGGCATACATTACCCGATGCCACATTTTCCTCCTTGTTTTCTTCTTGTTGTTTCTTCTTGTCCCGAAGCTCCCAACAGTCCTTCTTTGCATGCCCAGACTTTCCACAGTTCCAACATATAATCTTGCTCTTGGATTTTGACCTTGCCCGATCTTTCGATTTTCCATGGTTTCCTCTATTCTTCTGTCTCCCTCTAGTTTCCACTGTCAAAGCATTCCCTGAAGTAGAAGATTCCCCAGAGATTTTTCTTCACATTTCCTCACTTAGAATCACCCCTACAACATCCTCAAACTTCAACTTCGAGTTAGCTAGAACCGAGTTGCTTACTGCCATTACCAAGCTATTCCAACTTTCAGGTAAAGAGCACAGAATTAATAAAGCCCTAACTTCTTCATCAAATTCTATTATAACCAAAGCTAGCATATTCACAACCGTATTGAAATCATTTAAATGATCTACTACTGAACTATTCTCAGACATCTTCATATTAAACAACTTTTTCATTAAAAATATCTTATTAGAGGCAAAGGTTTTTTCATACAACTTCCCTAATGCATCCATCAGTTCTTTTGTAGTCTTTTCCTTTGAAACATTAAATAATACCAAAGATGCAAGACACAACCGGATCGTTCCAAGTGCCTTCCAATCCAAAAAATCACATTCCACATCTATTATACTTGAGGGTTTGTTCACCTTCTCAGATAGAGGAGTATAAAGATCCTTTTGATAAAGGTAATATTCCATCTACATCTTCCAAAGACTGAAATTCTACCCATTGAATTTATCAACCCTAGATCTTCCATCATCTGCCATAGCTCCCACTCAAGATAAAACTTTCCCTGTGATTCAACACTTTAGCAAACCAAACTAGGCTCTGATACCAATTGTTAGGAAATAAGAGATAAAATATGCGGAATAATCCCTTACAAAATCACAACAGTAGAAACTAATATGCAGAAAATATTACAGATCTCAAATAAAAGTGCAGAATAAATAACACAACATAGAGAGATAAGATTTAACGTGGTTCACCCAATTTGGGCTATGTCCACCAAGAATCACTTGCTCAGATTTTATTACAAGCCTCCACTCTCTCAATACAATACCCAAATCCGTTCTAAGCTATGCTCAACAAACTCTCTGAGAATTCACACCCGTATTCAAAACACATCTGCAATACATTTGTTTTTCTATGTATCATATGCATAAGACCATATAAATAGACAATTGCTTAAGCAATTTGATACAAAACCGTGGGTATCAAAACCATGGGCAAAAACCGTGGGTATCAAAACTATGGGCAAAAAAATCGTGGGTATCAAAACAATGGGTACCAAAAAACCATGGGCCCAAAAACAGCCCATATGATTACCCATTACCCATGGGTTAATAAACCACTCATGAAAATTTACTTGAGGGCTTTGTCGCCGAACCCCCGACCCGCTCACCTGGCAAGCGGGACCACCGTAAGAATACCACGAGTGTAACACATAGAAGGTGTACCACACTCTAACATGAAAATAGGCTCCACAAACATAACATTCATAAGGATATGAGATGGTGGCATAGCTTGAACAAAGTAGTATATCCTTCATGAGTATTCTAAGACATCATTTTGGTTATATTTGTGTATGAGGATAAAGCAAAACATAGTAGGGTGTAAGCTGTTGATAAACCAAGGATTCTATGCATTCAAGTAAGATTCAAAAAGAGTAAAAGCTCCATTGAAATTCAAACTAAGGGGTTATCATAAATTTTCAATAAGGTTAGATCCACCCACACCTCCCCTGGTGAGATGGCTAAATGAGCTCGATGAGCTAAGGGATTTGATCGATCAAGCATCAAGAGGATTATCATGAGAAATTCTGCGGTCATCTTGAGTTCCCCCTCGGGGATCTCTCAACAGTGTTTCTAAACACTCATCTCGAGGTGTTTGTGCATCATGCAAAAGGGTGATATTGTGAGCATCATCAATAAGGTCATTATCCTCATCGATTAGTTATCTAACTTCCTCCCTCTCCACTCTTTCTCCCTCTTCCTTCTCTCCCCTTTATAATTCTTCATTGAGTGTGATCATTGTATTTTATCTTATTTATTTAAATGTGACTATAGTTGGCATTGTAATAAGTTTCCCTCAATTAATAAAAAGGGGACTCACTTTCCTTCCGAGGAATACGAAGAGTCACATGTTGTAAAAGATAAATGAAAGATCATGTGGGGGTAGGTGAAGAGTCTTTTTGAAATCTATATATTGTAATGACTTCCTCATTCCCGGGGTCATCAATCTTGTAAGTTCAAGAGAAGATAACTACCAAGAATAAGAAAAAGATATAAAATTCTTCCATATGCTTCTTCTATCTCTCTCATTGTACAACTTTACAAATATGTCAACAAATAAAGAAGTTTTAGCTTTTCTAGATAAGTGAATAAGTAAAATTTTATGTTCATGGTTTCATTTTGTCTTGATATAACTAGTGAAGTTGTTATTCTTTCCAATTATGTGTGTTGATATCTTTGGTTAATCCTTGCAAGAATCTAAATTTTCCCTACTTGCAATATTAATCCCTCTCCTAATTTCTCACTCCCACATTCCCACCTTCCTAGCAAATTCCTCCCTTACACAAAATTGCAACCATTTTCCGCAAGTGTAGTGAAGTGTACCTATTGGATCCCGGCCTTTGGGCAGCAAGACGATTTTTATTTTACTTCACATACAATAATGGAGCTGCCCATTCAAGCAAAGGGACCTAGTCCCATAGTGTTGGTGAAAATCAACTAATTTGTCCTAGCAACAAATTATTTCGCCAACAAAGCTCTAGTTTGAATTTTCCAAAATAAGAATAATCATCTTCCATAATGGATTCCACACACACAAGATATATGCTCTTATAAATAAAATTTTAGGGAAGTCCTAGTGTTATACTATTAATAGTTCAAGTCAAACAAGTCAATAATATGGTTGGTATTCTTCCCTATTAATATATGTAGATAAATGTGTACCAAAGTGGGTGAATTATTCACATTTTAAACCACAAATAATATTACAAATACATCTTAAATCATACAATAGTGTATGAAAATTAAATATATACTAACATTTCAAATTAAATAAATTTTACTATTTCAAATCAATTATCATCTTGTATTTTAACTTTGTGTTACTTATGATTTTTAACCCCTTTATATGCCTCCAATACATCTCAAGTTGAAATCTACCAATATTTATGGCAAGTCTAATTTTTAAATCGTCAAGCTCAATTTTAACATGGAAATCTAAACTACAAATTTTCTTTAGTGAACGAGTGTACTCTTGTAAAAAAATGTATGAAACGTCTAAATTTTTGAACATTTGTCATATTGACTTTATAAGGAAAATAAATAATCAACAATTTCAATAGATATATTGCATGATCCTCTACATGCATTTGAAGTTGAATTTATTTTTGTAGTTTATTTTTGTCTTCACATTGTCTTGACATGTTAAATCAACATAATATTATCTTTAATACCAAATACTACCAAAATTTCGCAAGTATTAGTTATTGTATGGCTCTTGCTTATCTATAGAAACATGAGGAGAAGGAAATCAATTTGTATCAAAAACAAGAGTCATGAAGTGGTCAGTTCCTACTTACAGGTTGCAAGGTGTTTGTTGGATTAATATAAGTTGATAGTTTTTTATTGATGTAAAAGAATTTTGTTTTTGCATGTATATAGTAAATTTCGAGAAGTCATTTTCCCAAAGTTGAAGGTGTTATTACAAATAATGTTGAAGAGGGTATTGGTGTAAATAAGGCTAGTGGAAAGGATATTGAGAAGATAATGTTGAAGAGAGTATTGGTGAAAATAAGGTTAGTGGACATGATATTGAGCATAATTTGTGTAGAAGGAATTGTCTACAACTAGCCTTGTCGATAAGTACTTTTGGTGAGACGAGACTCATCAACTTTCATCTTTGACAAACTTGTTTTTCTTTGCAGTATATGTCCCTGATTTTATGGCCCTAGTTATCTTTCATGCATCTAATCAGATTTTTGAAATATCACAAATCGAAAAATGATCACATCATACAAGAAAGAAAAGAATCAAACATAAACTTTGGAAATAATGTTGTATAGTTTTTATTCTTTTATGCCAAAATAATATGTATAACCCTAAATATGTCGGTGGTATGAGATCATGTATTTCTTCTTCTAATTTTCCACTTCTACTAAATTGCAGAGCCATTGTAAAATGTATATGGAAATTAAAGAAGTAGAAGAGAGATTTGTAACATCTCTTGAAACCTCCGAACAGATGACATGCTCTTTTACAGTAGCCCAAAGCAAGCCCACGTGTACAACCTTCAACGACTCATGGAAAATTTGTTAGCCTGTGGTAACAACTCTGTCTGCCTGATCTACACGTAGAGTCTGATGAAGATGTCGATGGCCCGTTTAGAGGAGTAGTTTTACAAAATTGCATTCTTTAATATCGTATCTGCATCCCATAATATACTAATACATACATCCATCCATTTGATAGATTGTCAGAAGTCACGTTAATGTTAGATATCATCATTTTATTTGTTTTCAAATATCAGTGATCAATTACGTTTAATTGCATATGAATTCCTTTATATGAAGCACTCACAAAAAATGGGTCGTGGATCTGATTTATAATATTATGAGTGTAAAATCAATTTTTTTATAAACCTTGTGTATCAAACATTATGATAAATGTAATTTGTTTATCAAATAATATTCTATATAGTTCAATGAGTGGAAGTGGGGATCCATTTGACAATATGACCAATTGATTGATATGTATGGATGTAATATATAAGCTAGATAGCTTCTTTACATATTATGATATTACTATTCAAGTTATACTATGAAAGAATGAGAATATGTTTGAACCAAATTACATTATAAAGAGATGAATTTGTGAAATTTAAGATATCATAAAATGGGTTTCTTTAAACTATCCCTATCCTTAATAATTAGAGAATAAAATACATAACCATAAGTGTAGACAATAAGTGCAGAATTGTTTTTATTGAGAGAACCATTCTAAACAAGATAAGGTTCCAGTGGGAGACATGTATAAGGGCCACCAATGTTTCAGTGGGAGACAATTAGTAAAAAAAAATAGAGACCCAAATGAAGAATTATGTAGTGTGTCACAACCATGAAACCAAACAAGGAAATACGTGTCGAATGACATGGTCAATTTCCCCTCACTTGAAGCCTGATTGGTAATCCTTTGCTTGGAACAGGAAGAGGTTCACAAGTCATTTTCTCATCAGGTATCATCATTGACCATTCGTATTTAGATACCAAATGATGCACAAATATGAGTGCCTGCAGTTTTGCAAACTCAAAACCAGGACAAAGTCTGGCTCCTCCTCCAAATGGTATGAAAGTATACGGTGGAGTTTTCTCATCGAAATGACTCGGATCAAATGTATTCGGCTCCTTGTAAACATCTCCATTATAATGTGTGGTACTAGTCTCCCAAAATAGCTGTGATCAGATAAAGATTTTAGTTAAGATATTCTGTTCAATCATAATAATTGATAAAGGAATGGAAAAGCCATGTATTGTTGGAAGGAGAATAAGTTACCTGCCAGCCTTTGGGAATGGTATAGCCCTTATACTGTACATCTTGAATAGTGACCCTGAATCCACCAAAAACTGGGGGTACCATGCGCAGTGTTTCATTAACAACCTTGTGTGTGTACTCCATTTTTTTAACGTCCTCCCATGCTAATGGTTCATCTGGGTGCTTTCCTGCGAGAACCTCTGTTTGTTCTGTGGAATGTAATAACATCAAAATTTAGAACTACCTAGAATGGTCCAACTAATTTAAAATGAATTTCTCGAATGAAACATATTTATACCTTGCAGTACTCTTTTGTAGACATGGGGATGTAAACACAACATCCTGACGAGCTGAGTTAGAAGAACAGCAGTGGTGTCATGGCCGCCTATCATGAGCACGATCAAGTTATCAATGATCTCCATCTCTGTAAGGGAATTGTCACTTTCATCCTTCATAGTCATCAACCATGACATTAAATCTTTGTCAGGGGCAACAACCTTCCCCCTCTGTGATTTCTCTCCTTCTCAATTCAATCAATGAATATAGTCTCTTAAAAAAAAAAGCCATGGGCTCTTAAGCCCTTGTTGAATATGGTTCAAGAAAATTCAGTGGAACAGACCAAATAGCCTTCATCAGTGTGATGGACTCTGTGTTCAGAATCTGCCTCTCTACAGGGTCCTTCAAACCGAAGAGCAGGTCAGAAGCAACTTGGAAAGTGAGCTGCTTCATCAAGGGATAAGCAGAAACAGTGTCTCTCCCTTCCCAATAATCAAGAACATGTTCATGAACAATTCCCTCCATCGTTCCCACATATTTATGCAAGGCCTGCGGCTTCATGCATTCCATGCTTGCATTTCTAATCCATTTGTGCTCTTCTTCAAGCAGCTCATTGCTTATTTTTGTATTCAATAATTTATGCCCTTTCCCCTTTTGTTTATATAGACATCACACGGAAGGTTTAAGCTACACTTCACGCCCCCAAGAGTTAATATGCTTACATGATAAAATTATATTCAAATTACATATTTTAAAACTTAATATTCCACATTTTTACAACCATTCTAAGAAAAAAACTAAAATGACTGGCACCATTCTAAAATATGTAGGTAAGTCACTCAAGGTCATTAAGTCAATTTTCAATATTTAGAATGACATAATCCAAGACTAAATTCATTATTCATCGGTTCCTTGAATATATTCTTTCTCTAGGTTAACTACATGACCTGCATTGAAAAACACAACCAGTTCTAGTTTTTCTCCCAGATGCCTAGCATATTTGAGTTGGGTTATTAGGATCAAATCGAATGAGTAAGCATATGAATAACGGTGAAAATATATGTAAAAGTCAATAATTATAACCTCTGTAATCTATGTCCCAACTCTAGCGAAATATCGATCATGCTCATCCCATATCGGTAGTGTTTCCTACGGGGAAAGTGGTAGAACGCATCTTTTATGAAAGGAACGTATAAATAAGGACAACACTCAAATCTTTTTAATGTCACCATCAAGTGGGAAAAATATCAAGAAATTGAGTATGGGTATGTGCACTATTCCCCATGCTTCATTGTTTATAATGTTGTAGATCACAAGCACTGAGAGGGGGGTGAATAAGTGAAGATTAAAACTTTTAAACTCTTGATTCAATTTTATATTCTTTACCAATATATATGTATGAGTAATCAGAAAATCAAACAAGTATTCATCATACACATAAATATTGAACACAGAGATTTACCGTGGGAAACCCTTTCGGGAGAAAAACCCAACAAAACCGTTGTTTATATTACACAAAGTAAGGACTCATAATAATATAACACATCTTACAAGATTTTTTTAGTGAGACATTGATCCCATAAGGAGCACCAACCCCTACACCTATGCTGATATTACGCACAACAAAGGAATCAAGTGAATATTACGCATCACAAGAGATTTCTTTCTGTAGGCACCCACCTACAAGGAAGCTACAACTCCTTGAATGTTCTAAGCTACAAATTATACTTCTTTACATACAATGTTTGATCATGTAGTTTTAACAATTACTTATTTAATGAATTATGATCACTTTTTTACGGCTCGATCTATGTTATTCCTTTATCACACTCTTATTCTCATTCGTTCTACTCTTTTTTCTCATACAAACTAACGTTGTTATGTTCTTCTTATCTAATCATGTTCTTCATTATTTTCTCGATCTCACCCTTTCTCTCTACTTCACCATTATATATCTTCTTAGCTTGATTGCATCGTATTTTATTATCTCTGCCTTTATCGCTCTCTTTACTCTATTGTCTTAGTTTTCTCTCACGAGAAAATGCAACTAATCACTTTCATTTTTTTATTGCACTTTTTTACACAAAATGTTTTCTTCGAGATTTTCATCGTGTACCCTTCTTGATCTTTCACTGGGAATCTGGATCATTAAATGTTTCAGCTGAGTCCATATTTTATTCTTTCCTTGTTCGGCTTCATTCCTCCTTCTTCCATGCATCTGACAAACCAATTTATTAGTCAACTTCCAAAATTAGAAAACTTGCATTGTTTAGAATTTGCATCGTGAAATTAAAACGGTGACCCATCTTCTTTGCATTATTTTAATTTGCCTTGAAATCGAATCTCCATCGAGCTTATAACCAAATTGCCTCATGGTCAACATGCATTAAATGTTGGTAGCTGGAACAGAGAATTTCATTGGTCTGTGCGAAGTTCCAGTTGTACTTGCAGTTGCAATTCTCTGTCAATCAAATCTCCTTTGAAATTTGAATGCAAACGTTCACTCTTTCAATTTGAACTCTAACTAATTGTCCTTGATCCACTCCAGTTCACTTTGATCGTTCTATGGATTCCTTTGGCATATTTGATCTTTTCCTTCATATCGCGGCTTCTCCTTTTGTCCTTCGGCTTTTCCCTTATTTGTTTTTAGTTATCCACGGAATCTGTATGCATTGTGTGGATTTTTCAACTTCTCGTGGCTTCCTCCTTGTTTTCTACCTTCCACGGATTTTCTCCTTTTCTAGTTCTTCATGATTTCCTTCAATCTACGGAAAATTTCTATTCTTTGTGACTTTTATGCTTATCCGCAATTTTACATCTTTTCCCTTTATATGTGGCATTCTCCAAATCTTCAGATCCACAGCTTTACATCCTAACCTTATTCACTTTGCAGCACTCTCCCACCTTTAGTGGCTTCTTTCAAAGCTTTCCTTTAGTCTACAATTCCTTCCTTGAGATTCTTTACTCGCAGCTCTTTATTTACTTAGCAGCGGCTAACCCCTTATATCCTGGCTTTCTCAAATGTTGTCTAAGTCCTTTAGGGATTATCCTTGATCATCTCAAATCATCTGTGGGTTGACACTACCAATCAACATTAATCTTTTTAGGTTGCTCACTTTACCAAATGACTCCTTTTGCCATCAATACAACTAGATATCAAAGAATCCATCTTGACATCAATGACAACATATATAATAATGACAAATATTCAACATATAAAAGCTTGAATTAAGTTGTTTCTATCAAACAAAACATGTTTATGCTATTGTGGTTACAAATGAAGGAATTATATTGAAATCATGTAAGGTAAATCGAGAGAAGAGATGCAAAAATAATATGCAAAATAAATTTTTTCTATTTAAAAAATTCCGAGCTTCGTTGCTCAAATTTTCCTTAAAAATGCATACAAATGCCTCAAATATATAGAGGACTTTCAAAAGAGATAGCTTCATGAGCAAGCTACAAAGAGTAGTAAACATTAAATGTGCATGGGTAGGAGAGAATATTTTACAATTAATTAGAAATATTCTCCAAGTCTTTTTCTTTGAAAAAAATTTGTCAGACTTAATTTGGTAGTTGAGATTACACAAATCCCAACACTCCTTAATCTTAACTACCATGCAACTACACCAAGACATTCTCTAAGATACACAAAAGTATCCTTTGGTAAAGGTTTCATTAAAATGTTGGAAAACTTGTCTTTAGACTGCAGAAGTCCAAATATATCTCGTCGTTGTTGATAAGCTCCCTGATGAAGTGATATCTGGTGTCAATATGCTTGCTCCACTTGTGGAACACATGATTCTTTGACAGTGCAATTATTGAATTGTTATCACAGAAGATCTGTGTTGCTTCTTCTTGATAGTGTTCCAAATCTGCTAGAACTCTCCTCATCCATACTGCTTGATAGGTTGTTGTTGTGGCTGCTACATACTCTACTTGCGGATGAGAGAGTGACAATGGGCTGCTTCTTAGATGCCCATGAGACTGCACCTGAACCAAAATGAAATACATATCTGGACACATTTTTCCTATCATCAATGCTACATGCACAGTCATTTTCTCGTGTATCCGATTAATCTGAAATCATCAAATGGTGCATACCAAATTCCATAATCTGTAGTACCAAAAACATATCTTAGTATCCTCTTTCTTGTAAGCCAATGTGATTCTTTGGGAGTCTCCGCTAACTTAACAAGTCAATAGACATATTTTTAGTGAATATGAGATCATCAACATACAAACAAACTATTAGAATCTGACCTTTATTGTTCATCTTGATGTATAGGGTTGGCTCGTTGTTGCTTTAACGAATCCATTTTGTAGAAAATATGAATCTAAGCTTAATGGAACTTGCTTTAGGCTAAAGACTACTAAAAGTTCCAAGCAAAGCTAAACTAATGACTAACACCATATAATTAAGCAAATGCTTAATCTAACAATAGTTACATCAAAGATAAAATCTTAATGGAATTCTTGAAACAAATAACATGAATATAATTCAAAACCTAGCTAAAGCATGCCTACTAGTATGTTCAATTGCTAACTAACATAGACCTAAATAGATCTAGGAGCAATCAAATGGGGGTTTTTTTTGCTACTCAAGAAGGTGAGATGGTCTCTCCAACAATGACTACAAGATCATATTGGATACCCATCTACTAACCCCATTGAAGACTTGAGGCAAGGATTGAGCTTGGCTATTAATCATATTTCTTATATGATATGCAAATCAAAGCATGGTGTAAAGTTTAAAGGTATGTGGTTAGTCCTTTTTATAGTTTTTCCTTTGAGGAAAACTTGCATCTTGGTGCATGTGGGACTAAAAGCACAAATTAGATTAATAATTTTTAATCATGATTAAGGCTTGCTAATCATGATTAGTGAATTAACAAGTGATTAGGATGTGAGGAGCCTTAATCAACCACTTAGGGTCAATTAGGAGGCTAGGATAAGATTTTGAAGCCTTTTTGAGATGTTGTGGAAGGAAGTGGGGTGATTTTGAATGGTTGGAAGAGGGTTTGAGCCAATAATAGGGTATATTGACCAAAACAAGGGTAAAATAGGCTTAATTAGCTAATAATCGCTAATTGTCTATTTGGAAGAGGATTTTGACTTACGATTTGTTGTAAAGTGGCATCCTGAATGTGAAAGAGGATAGGTAATCAACAAAGCGTGTTGTTAATTGACCAAAATGGTAAGAAACGTTAGTTAATTAGTGGAAATCACTAATTATAATGGAAATGGTAAGAATGAGAGTGATTTGTGTGCTTTTGGAAATAAGATTGCAAAAAAGTGGAATTTAGGTGTCTACATTTTCCCTGTATTTGAGGTGAAGTAAGTAACTTCACTTCAAATATAGTAGACAAGCATAAACAAGTAAATTTTTGAAGAAAAATTAGTAGAATGAAGGATGCCCCCTCGAGTGTCGATGGGGTGATAGAAGAAGTCAATCGACGATCGAAAATATGATCAAAATGGATAGAAGAAATAGGATAGGAATAAACATGATTGTTTATTGCCCCAGGTGATTTGGAAGAAAAATTAATAGTGATAAGACATGAAAGTGGAGAATAGGAATAGCTCTTTGCATCCAATATTCAATAAGAAACTTTTGTTTCATCATGTTGCCCCTATGATCTACATCATCAACCTTTATTAAAATAAACAAAAGTGTAAAATAACATGAAAAGCTATATTACTAACATTTGTTCATTGCTAAAAATACGTAACTCCATGCAACATACATAATGTAATGCAATATGAGAAAGTAAAATGATGCTTAAATCCATGAAACATACATAATGCAATAATATAAGAAATTAAACCAGCTAACCTAACAAAGAAACAAGTACAATCACACATACTCAAACAAACAACATTCAAGATAGTTGCACCAATGTTTTTGTTATCAAGCTTTAGTTCTCGAATGTTCGTGTTTATGACAAGGGTTAAAAATGGTGCCCCAAGAAAGGATACATGTGAGGGGAATAATGGAGGACACAAGTAGTCCCATGGAAAGCATTTCGTGCACTATGACACAGTCTCTGGCAACTCATTGTTGCATGGGAGTACCGACATAGTAAGCAAGCCAACTTTGTTAATGGAGGTAGATCACGATGATCCGCAAGTCGTTTGAGACAAGAATGAAGCAAGAACCTAAGAAATATGTTTTGTAGGAAAATTTCAATGTTCGAGGACAATGCATTTGATACATGAGCTTCAACTACGTGCATGTCATTTACCAATTTTTGAAAAAAAAAAAATGAATTTTTCAATTTTTGGATTTTTAATGATTTTACCAATTTTTTGGGTTTTTGAAAAATTTTATACTATTTTGAATTTTTGAATTTTTAGGAAGAAAATATTGTAGAAGAAATAACAAAGTCATGAGACATTGCTAAAAGTCACCGTAAGGCAAAAAATATGCCCCAAGTAGTAGAAAAGGTCATCGGGAAGCAAAAACATGCCCCAACGTAGCAAAAATGGGGCAAAATAATTATTTATTTAAAATAATCATCACGGCGAGTGCTAGAAGAATTTAGAAGAACCACGATGGCTCCAGGGTGCCTCGAGGGTGAGAAACATGTCGCGGGGGTAAAATGGGTATATAAACCATCATGGAAAGTTCATTTACCACATACACTTACCTTTTTACTGATTGATTGAGCTCTGACCTACGAGAGAAATGGCGAGAGTGTAAAACCAAAACACCATGTGGATCACGTGAGAGACTACATGAGACTTCCCAGTGGATGGCCCATAGGTACACAAAGCTGAACTTTTCACCTTTGTACTTTTATAGCATTTAATTTTGGTTAAAATGCATTTATTAGGGCATTAAGTAGGGTAAAAACCATGTGTGAATGTGCCATGCACGGCCCTTGGGGCGTCCACTTGTGCTCACGGGGTCGCGTCGGTGCCATAATGCACAAGGGCTTATATGCGCTATGTGCCAAGGGGGTGCCCATGATAAATTTGTAGAGAGGATGTGGGCACATATGCGCTGTGTAAAAAAAAGAAGAAATGTGTGCACACCATGAGAGGTTGGGGGAAAAATTGAGCGCTACTATGGATGGGGGGGCATGTAGCAAAGGGGGTGTTGTGCATGTTGAGGGTGCTCATGTTGTAGGGGGTGTGTTGGTGCACTGCCAGAGGGGTTGGTGCAAAAGTCATTTTAGCATGACTTTAGAAGAAAAAATAAGTTTTAGGAAAACCTAGATGGTAGAAGAAATGAATTAGATAGAAAAATAGAAGAATTAGATGATAGAATAGAAGAAAATCATGATAGAGTAAAAGAATAAGATCATAATAAATGACTTGATTAACCCCTGCAAGATGGATTTAGAGTGATTAGAGACAGGAGTGACATGGGTGGCTCTCCGGGCCTACGAGGTGACATTTAGATGTCGGGACCATATTTTCTTAGAGATCACATTGGAGGTGACTGGTTTATCACACGTGGCTCACATGCCACACGGATTACTTTAGATCATAGCCTTGCTCATACCTTAGTGAGAGAGATGGTGAAGTGAGAGTCGACCTTTTGTCTTCCTACGGTGAGATGAGCATCACTTTAGAGGATGTGTGGTGGGATCTTATGAGTTCTATTTAGGGTCACTTGATCACATATGATGGTGGTTGTCAGGACCATATTGAGTGATGCATAACCGAGATGTTTGGAGTGGTAGAGACATACCCATCCGAGGTATGACTACTAATATTAGGAGGTGTATGGCATATCAACGGTTGGGATGGGTCCCTATATTTTGTTAGCTCTTGTCAATGGCATATTGTTTTCTGACAAGACTAGTGCTCGGTTTCTTTTGGTCTTATTGGAGTGATTCATGACCATTCTTTAGGGAGAGGTTTACTATTGGGGATAATTGCATATATCTGGCTCATTTATATGCATATTTGCATTTGATAGCTTACCATGGAAAGGTTCGTGGTCTTTCCACTTTATTAAATATATGGGCTTGGGACCACATTGCGATAGGACCCCTACAAGAGCATTGAGAGCTTGAGTTATTGGAGAGCCTTTCATCATGGGTTGGGTTCCAGATGGAGATGATATTCATGGTCACATGGGGATATAGACTATTACAGGTGAGTGTTTGATGAGGTACAACCTCACATGATCACATGGTGCAGCCATATAGGTTGTACCATTGGCCTCAGGATGTAATTGAGTTGAGCACTGCTATAGTTGATCATTTTATCCTTGGGAGCAGGAGTCATATCATGGAGTGGTACAGAGTGGACCGGGTCTAGTGGTAGTTTGGTCTTATCCAGGGGATTCTTGGTGATGAGATGTGGTATGCATGTAGATATAGAGATACCTTTCATATGGGGCCCTAGATTAGGTTAGGATGAGCTCACACTAGCTTTTTACAAGTGGTTCCACAGCCTTGGGTATAGCTAGCACATAGATAGTGGATCCAAGGATGACCCCAGATTATGCAGGGTGGTATGTGATAGTGTTGCCATGGAGATTGACCATACCACATGAGGTATTAGATGCAAGCAACACAGGGGTTACATGGCCCAAATCCTAGGGCATAGGCATAGCAGCATCCATAGGCATAGGTCCATATAGGGCCCATAGATAGGGTACCAGGTACATAGAGGTGTTAGTCAGCGCAGGGTTTTAGTGCAAGTAGTGGGTAGTAGTGGTGCAGCCATAGGTATTAGCACCATGGATGCCCCTTCAGGTTCCATTATGGGCACCATTATAGGAACCTCCATCACCCCCTCACGTGATTCCACCACATAGTCCACCAGGAGGTGGAGGAGATGGCGGGGGTGGAGAGGATATGGAGGAGATGTTCAAGATGTATAGGTTGGTGGATAGGTGGTTTTTTATAAAAAGCTACAACAAGTTATACCCTATCCCATAGCTTCAGGTTACACTGTTGAGAGGACCAGAGCCATTACACAGAGAGATCGGGTTATCACAGAGAGAGGGATCAACTCATGACAGAGTGAGATCAGAGCAGTGAGAGAGAGAGAGAGTGATTTTGAATGAGGAGATCGAGTGACATAGAGAGAGAGGTATACGATTAGGTTGAGAGGAGAGGGCCACAGAGCCCCAATTGATAAAGCTAGCTAGCGTGAGGGCGGAGCATGATACACTCTAGTAGGTAGGTACTGCTTCAGGAGTACAACTATTGATTGGTTAGAGTGCCTCCCTAGTAGTCATAGTGACATATTATAGGATGCAGTATCATGCGGCCATCCCTAGAAGAGAGAGCTCCTAAGTATAGTCGAATAGTTGGTAAGCATGTCTGATCTAGATCTCATAGGCCATCGATCAATGCGATCTATCTGAGGTCCTTTGAGGATAGTAGGCTCCGAGAGAAACATGGTCATCTCGGCATGGTGCAACAACTTCCACACGTCTTCCCCTCACATCCATCACCTCCTATTCCCCACCTAGACCAGAGCGCAGACCTCGGAGAGAGGTGAGAATCGTAGGTTAACTCTCTTATTGATGCACTAGAGTATATTTTGGAGTCTATGATTGAAGGCATACTTTTATACGATATATGTATATGTATATTTTTGGTGTATCATTCCTCGATATGAAGGCATATTTTTTGTATGGATGTATATGTATTATTTTTTATCATGCCTCATGATGAAGGCACATTTTTGTATAGATGTACATTATGTATTTTTTTATTATGCCTCGTGATGAAGGCACATTTTTATCCATGCCCATGATGGATTTTTGTATCTGATATGTATCGAGACACATTGATTTTATACATGGACATTTGATATTTATGGATATATGATGATTGATGGATTACTGATGTATCACATTTTTTTATGAGATATCATGCTTAATATGTATGTTTATGTTTGTATCACATGTTAGATTTATGAGATAGCCTTAGCTGATGTCATATTGCATGTTGATGAGATACTTTGAGTAAAACATGTTTTTATTTTTTATATTGGTGTGGGGGATAGATTTTTGATCATGTGCAACCCCTCTTTCCCCATTGATGATATGGTACTGATGATTAGCTTTAGCATACATGTGTGATGTAGACTTAGCTTTTATTGATATATGATGTATAGATGTGATGGTTTATTTGATATGATGATGAAATGATAACAAAATGTACAAGTAAAATAACAAGCACAAGTTAAACAAATCTAATCAAAGCAACACAACTATCTACAAGTATGCAAGATAAAATGAACTCAATGCAATGCACCACAAATTAAAGTAACATTCAATCTAAGTAAGAAAATGAATCCAATTTAAAGCACACAATACGAAAAAAATGCAACTAAAACCATACAAACCAACAACTAAAAGTAAGCAAACTACTACTTTGTTTTTGTGGGACAGTTTTGGGATGTTTTTCGCTATTTTTGTATTATCTCGAGACAATTTTCTATTGTTTTTAGTTTTCTAAGAAACATTTTTGAATGTTTTGGATTTTTCAACTCACATATTTGTATGTTTTGGGATTTTCAAAAAGTTATACGAATTTTTTTATGTTTTCTAAGAATTTTTCGAAAGCAAACGTGTAAGGAAACAAAGAAATGTGGACACCCCTAGCATTAGATGGGATGTACAAGGGAAAAATTCCACGTGTTATGTGCAGGAAGGTGACGATGCAAAGTTTCCCCCAGCATGAGCTAGGAATATTCAAAATCAAACTCTCCACATTCAAAAGTAGGATTGGCTTGATCAGGGCAAAGAGGGATGGACTCACAAAGGACTCAGACAAAGGCAAAGACCATCTTAGGAAAAATCTATCATACTCCTAAACCTAAAATTCTTGTGAACAACGGACCCTCCAATGGCATCGAAACCATTTTTCACCAAAGGACTTGTCCAAAGTGCCACCATTGTGTGGTTTTCACTATTGGATGCACTTGTTTATTTCTCTTTTTCTTTTTCTGTTTTTATACTTTTTTTGTTTTTGATATTTTAGGGACCCCGCACCTAAGCATAGAAATTCTTAAGATGCATTACGTTCATGGGTTCCGAAGCTGAGTTATGGAGCTCAATTACTTTAGTTTAGCATGCAATGGAAACTTTTTGGAAAATACAGTAACCATCATCGGTTAGGGGGGAACCGGCATCGGTCAAGCAAGGGAGGAACCGGCAGTGGTTAGGTCTAACCGGCATCGGTTACCTATGTGAGGATGTTTTAATTAACTCTCGGGAATTAGATCTATTTTTAGCATTAAAGTATTTCTATTGATTGTAATTACATGGCTAAGTGCCCTAAGTCTATAAATGACTATATAAGCATAAAAGCTAGGGTTTAGAAGTAAGAGATTAACAAGAATTAGAAAGAACTTGCAAAAGGTTGTGAGAGAGAGAGAATTCTTGGTGATGAAGAAAAAGCTTGAGAAAGAAAGTACTTGAACATCTGAGAGGTGTGGAAGATTGTAAATCTTCATTGTATATCTTGTCAAAGCTTTGGATAATAGATTAGCTTATTTCTTGGTGGACATAGCCCACACTGGGTGAACCACGTTAAATTTGGTGTTGATTTATGTCTCTTGTTTTGTATATTTCTTCTGGTAGAATATCCACTTTTATTTGCATGTATGCTTAGATCGATATATTATCTATACAATCGGTGTGCTAACCCCAACAAATAGTATCAAGAGCTTTGTTTGAGGGTTTTGTGTGTTGACAAATTTACTCACAGAGGGTTTTCTGATTGAGTGGGAGCTACAACAATGGCAGAAGAAAATAAATACAAGGTAGAGAAATTTGATGACCTGAAATTATCAATTATGGAAGATGCAGATTGAGGATTATCTATATCAAAGAGATTTGTATTTACCGTTGGATGAGAAGTCTAGACCTACGAAGATGACTGATGAAGAATGGAAGATTCTTGACAGAAAGGCTTTGGGATCTATAAGATTGAGCCGGTAGCATCCGTGGCTTCCAATATTACAAAAGTGGCTTCTATGTAGAGTTAATGAAATCTCTTGCTAATTTATATGAAAAACCTAGTGCTTCAAATAAAGTTTATTTGATGAAGAAACTATTTAGTTCTAAGATGCATGAAGGTGGATCTGCATCTAGTCATTTGAATGATTTCCAATCTATTGTAAATTAGTTAAAATCAATTGTAATACCATTTGATGATGAAGTAAAAGCACTTTTATTCTTATGTTCTTTTCCTGATAGTTGGGATAACTTGGTAATGGTTGTTAGTAATACAACATCTGCTAATAATATTTTGAAGTTTGATGATGTGGTTAGTATAATCTTGAATGAAGAAATTCGTAGGAAGAGTACAGAGGAATCATCATCTGGAAATGCTTTGAATGTAGAAAGTCAGGGGCAGGTAGAAGGAGAGATCAAGAGTAAGAGTAATGGGAAATCAAAGTCAAGGGATAGCAGATCTAAATCCAGAAGTAAGGGAATTACTTGTTGGAAATGTGGAAAGAAAGGACATGCAAAGAAATATTGTTGGTCAAAGGATAAAGAGAACCAACAACCAGACAAAGGTAAAGAAGTAAATCTTGCTGCATTAGAGGTAATGCAAGATGATCTTATTCTTTCTTTAGATAATAGAATTGAATCATGGGTTTTAGATTCAGGAGTTTCTTTCCATGTAACCCCTAATAAGGGTTATTTCAGAAATTATGTCTAGGAAATTTTGGGCATGTTTATTTGGGTGATGATGAACCTTGCAAGTATTACTGGTAAAGGGAAGTTCATCTAAAATTGTAGAATGGAAATACATGGGTATTGAAAGATGTGAGGCATGTGCCAAGCCTCAGGAGGAATCTTATTTTTCTAGGGAAACTAGGTGAATCTGGTTGCATGGTTACTTTTACAGGAGACTCTTGGAAAGTCACCAAGGGTGATTTTGTTGTGGCAAGAGGTAAGAAGGTAGGAACGTTATATTTATCTACCTGTATTACTGATTCCTTTTCTGCATTATCTACTTTAGATTCAGATGCATGCATGTGGCATAATCGGTTGGGTCATATGAGTCAAAAAGGAATGCAGATCTTAAAGGCTAAGGGTAAGTTATCAGATTTGAAAGATTTAGATCTTGATTTTTGTGAGCATTGTATCTTTGGAAAGCAAAAGAGAGTGAGATTTCTCAAAGTTGGGGCAACTAAGAAGGAGCAAAAATTGGAGCTTGTACACTCAGATGTGTGGGGACCAGCTCAGGTAGCTTCTCATGGAGGATCCCAATATTATGTTACTTTCATTGATGATGCTACAAGAAAGGTATGGGTTTATTGTATTAAACGTAAATATGATGTTTTTGAGACTTTTAAAAGATGGAAAGCCCTTGTTGAGAATGAATCAAATTCTAAGTTAAAGTGCCTTAGATCTGACAATGGTGGTGAATATTATAGCAAGGATTTCAATGATTATTGTTCAGTGAATGGAATACGTAGAGAAAGAATGGTTCCAAGAACACCACAAGAGAATGGTGTTGCAGAAAGAATGAACAAGACAATCATGGAACATGCTAGAAGTATGAGGATACATTTTGGATTGCCCTTACAATTTTGGGTAGAAGTAGTTGATACAATGGTTTATTTGATTAACCGTGGGCCTTCAAGTTCACTAGATGGAGGAATACCAGAGGAAGCTTGGACCGGAAAAGAGGTAGATCTTTCTTTTCTTAAAGTTTTTGGTTCAGAAGCTTTTGTGCATGTTGATAAGGAAAATAGAAAAAGTTGGATGCAAAATCCAAGAGATGCACTTTCATTGGTTATGGATCTGGTGATTTGGTTTCCATTTTTGGGATTTAGAGAATTCTAAAATTATTAGGAGTTGTGATGTTGAATGGAATGAAAAGAGAATGTACAGGGATCAAATTTTGGTACCCAAGGATGAACCAGTTGAGAAGTTTGTGAATGAAAATGAACTCTCAGATTTAAAATAATTACGATACAGGTTACACAGTAATCGGTGTCGGTTGACCCTCTTGACCAACACCGGTCAGACGAACCGGTATCAGTTACAGAGATCCAAATTGGCATCGGTTAGCAAAACCAACGTCGTTAGAGGTGACCGATGCATCGGTCACTGTCGATTTGGATAGGAATGTCCAGGAGGTCTAGATTGAGCCTCCAGTACCCCAAACTCCTGTGAGAAGGTCACAAAGGGTAAGTAAACTTCCAGAAATATTTACACCTTCTCTATTTTATTTATTATTGACTGATAATGGTGAACCAGAGAGATTTGAAGAAGCAATGTAGGATAAGACTCACGTTCAGTGGGAGCATGGCATGGATGAGGAGATGGACTCCTTGGAATAGAACCAGACTTGGGATTTGGTTAAGTTTTAGCAGGTAAGAGAACATTGCAAAACAAGTGGGTTTACAGATTAAGGAAGAAGAGGGTGGACAGAAAAGGTACAAGGAAAGGCTTGTAGTAAAGGGATTTGCACAGAAAGTAGGTATTGACTTTGGTGAAATATTTTCTCCTGTTGTTAAGATGACTTCTATTTCGTATTATATTGAGTTTAGTTATAGTAGAAGATTTGCATTTAGAGCAACTAGATGTGAAGATGGATTTCCTTCATGGTGATTTAGATGAAGAGATTTATATGTAGCAACCATCGCTTGGGTATGAAGTCAAGGGTAAGGAGAAATTAGTGTGCAAAGTTGAAAAAGAGCCTATATGGGCTCAAACAAGCTCCAAGGCAATGGTACATGAGGTTTGATAGTTTTATGCATGAGCATGGTTACTTGAGATGTGAATCTGACCATTGTGTTTATTTCAAGAAGCTTGAAAATGGGAGCTATATTATTTTGTTACTATATGTGGATGATATGCTTATTGTAGGATCTAGTATGTAGGACATTGGTGAGCTTAAGGAGAAAGCTAGCTCACACATTTCTATGAAGGATTTAGGAGCTGCAAAAATAATCCTTAGCATGTAAATACATAGAGACAGAAAAATAAGAAATTGTATTTGTCTCAGGAGGATTATATCTACAAGGTGTTAGAAAGGTTCAACATGCAAAATGCAAAACCTGTTAGTACACCTATGGTTGGACACTTCAAATTGAGAAAAGATCAGTGTCCTTCATCACATGAGGAGGTCAAATACATGACACGAGTGCCATATGCTTCAGTAGTTGGAAGTCTCATGTATGCTATGGTTTGTACAGACCAGACATTACATAGGCAGTGGGAGTGAGTAGATATATGGCCAATCAAGTAAAGAGCATTGGAAAGTAGTCCAATGGATACTTAGGTATTTGAAAGGGACATCTAGCATGTAGTTATGCTATGGAGGTTGGATATTTCATTATGTGGCTATGTTGATTCGGATATGGCTGGAGATCTGGATGGTAGGAGGAGCACTACTGGATATATTTTCATAGTAGGTGGGACGAAGTTAGCTAGATTTCAAGATTGCAGAAGGTTGTGGCTTTGTCTACTACAGAGGCAGAGTATGTTGTAGCTATAGAGGCTAGCAAGGAGATGATATGGATGAGTAGGTTCATGGAAGAGTTGGGAAAGGAGCAAAGTGATTGTAAACTATTCAGTGATAGTAGAGTGCAATTCATTTGGAAAAGAACTCAAGCATTTCATTCGAGAATGAAACACATTCAGTTGAGGTATCACTTCATATGGTAGGTATTGGAGGATGGATAGTTGAATCTGGAAAAGATTCATATGAGCAAGAACCCTATGGATATGCTAACGAAGCCATTAGCAAAGGAGAAGTTGGAGCTACACTCCACTTTTATTGGTCTTCGAGTTTGAGACTTGAAGAGGAAGAAACAAAGCTAAGGAAGGATCCAAGAATGACGTTGTATAGGTATGGTGTAGTAATTAATCTCCAAGTGGGATATTATTGAGTTGTGGAGCTCAATTACTTCAGTTTAGCATGTAATGGAAACTTGCTAGAAAATACAAGTAACCATCATCGGTTAGGGGGAACCGGCATCATCACCATCAGGACCGTATCACGGTCAGGATGACTGACATCATTCAAGCAAGGGAGGAACTGGTAGTGGTTAGGTCTAACCGAATCGTTACTTGTGTGAGGATGTTTTAATTAACTCTCAAGAATTAGATCTATTTTTAGCATTAAAGTATATCTATTGATTGTAATTGCATGGCTAAGTGCCCTAAGTCTATAAATGACTATATAAGCATAAAAGCTAGGGTTTATAAGTAAGAGATTAACAAGAATTAGAAAGAACTTGCAAAAAGGTTGGTGAGAGAGAGAATTCTTGGTGATGAAGCAAAATCTTGAGAGAAAGAAAGTATTGTACATCTGAGAGGTGTGGAAGATTGTAAATCTTCATTGTATATCTTGTCAAAGCTTTGGATAATAGATTGGATTATTTCTTGGTGGACGTAGCCCACACTGGGTGAACCACATTAAATCTGGTGTTGATTTATGTCTCTTATTTTGTATATTTCTTCTAGTAGAATATCCACTTTTATTTGCATGTATGCTTAGATATTAGTCTTTTATTTTAGCTTCACCGCACTCGATCTGATACACTTTCGGGTGATTGAGGCGTAAATTCATTTCTCATCTAATATCTCCAGAAACGCCAAGGTGTCGTGATAGGTTGCAAGGATTATGCCGATGCATGCATTAGATTACCGTACTTCTAAAAATCCAATCATTTCTTCACATGTTTGCAACAATCATTTTCCATGGTAGGCCAATAGTAGCCTACTCTGAGTATTTTCTTTGCCAATACGATCCCATTAGTATGAGCCCCACAGATGCCTTCGTGCACCTCTTTGATTTCTTGGATGGACTCGTCTGAATTTAGATAGCACAATAGATTTCCACCATAGCCTTGGTGAAAGAGGGTGACCCCAAGTAGGGTATAACGGGCTATATGCTAGATGAGGTTATGTTTTTTCATTATGGGAAATGTTTTTGGAAAAGGTTCCATGGTGGAGGTAATTAAATATTTCATAGTACCACATGGAAAAGGGACCAACAACTTCGCACACCAAATAGGTTTTTGGCATGTCATATGTTGTCGTTTGTAAGTGTTCCACAAAAAATGACATATCATTGTCTGTAGGTGGAATACTCAACATGGATCCTACTGTAGCCATAGAATTTTTTGGTCTATTCTGGGCTCTTGTTATTTATTCGAGTGTTATGTGTTCATCTAGGTGTACTTTTCCGTCACCTTAGAATTTAGGAAAAAAATTATATTACCCTTAGGTAATTCGTGCAATGGTTGAGGAAGAGCAAGAGGTCCAACACGTTGTCCCCAAGGAAATGGTGTTACCATCCTTGGAAATATTGACTGAAGGGGAACTATAACTCCGGCAAGTACTAGAGCACAGAGGCTAGGACTGGTTTGATCTTGAGGACTGTTATTCTTAGAAACTCTGTCTTTAGTAGGAGGTGTGCTTGTAGACCGAGTTCTTCTATTCCTTCTTGCCAAAGGAAGAGAGAAGCCCTGATGTTCCAGAAGTTGAAAATGGGGATCTTCAATGCCAAGGGCTCTCTGACCACGTGTATATCTTTGATCTCGTCAAAGTTGCAAACTGGTCTTGAAGTTATTCAGAAAGGGGACAATGAGTCCCTCCTCTTTATGGGAGAGGTTCCCTTATTGAAAGCGAGCAAGCAAAGCCTATATACAAATATACAACTTTCATATTGATGAGGACTTCTAATATTTTGAAATGTTTTATACCAATATGGATTATCAATACATAAGGATGGAAGAACAAAGAAACTGAAAAGGGAAGAATATAAAATACTTTTAGGTAATATAGATAGCATAATATAACCTTACACATACTTAGCAAGAGGGATATAGAATAGAATCATTCACATTTGCAACATCAGATATTATTCCACAGGCACAAAGTTCTGGAAATCATATCATAAGAACACAAAGTTTCTTAACATGAAAGGTTGATGATTCACAAATTTAGAACAAGAAAGAAAAGGACAGTAGATGAAAATCAGAGACAAGGGAAATTCTTCTGTATTGATTACTTTCAATTCTCTTTACATTTCAAAAAAAAGTATCAGATTCCCGCCATGAAAACAATGGCATGGAGAGCCCATTAAATAGTTTACAAAAATAGTTACATTCGGTTCCAACTTATTTTAATCTAAAAGATTAAAGACTACTTAAGAAATACATTAATAGAATGGTCCTTAACCAAATATTACATCATGGGATAACAAATTCAAATTAGAGGAAGTGCCTTAGGATTCCGAGGTAGAAACATCCAAAGGAGGATTAGGAGTGCCAATTGTCTTAAGAATCGATGTCTAAATATTTTCAATGCTTTAGCTATCTCCATGCACTTCGGGATGGTGGTGTTAGAAGTGGCATGAGTCCATATACCAAGGCACTTCTCCATATCCTTCTCAAACTCTGTGTTTTCAAGAAACTCCTTGTTTGCCTTGGTGATAGCTGATTGAAGGGAGCAGACCTCCTTCATCTTCTCTTTAGACATTGACTCTTCCTTGAAGAGATATTCCTTGACAAGGTACTAAACTGAGCCTTGATCTCCTGTATAGAAAAGTGATCACCTGAGGCTTCATTCTGGATTTGAAAATGAATATCTTGGAAGGCAGACAAAACACAAGCCTTGAAAGCTTCTCCTTTTTGCCACATATTTTTCAGTTCTCCTAATGCTTCCTCCAAAATTTGATCTTCCACTCAACACTGAAAACCCAGGGTCTTGACAGATTTCTCTTGGCCTCATCAAATACCTTATTTTCCAACAAGATCTACTCATCTGTCCTACTCATCAAACAAAGATCCTAGATGCATTCACACCATAGCTTCAACTCTTTCTCCAAGCCACTGAGTGTTGTGGTGAATTTCAACTGTAATTTGGACACCTTCTCATATGATTTGAAGGCCTCCTCAATGAAGTTCAATCCTCCCTATCGTCATATCATCAACCAGTGATTCAATGGCCTTTCCATAGGTGGCATACTTATGAATATCTTTGATGGTCTGAACTTCATCCTTGTTGAGAACTATGGGAGGTGGAAGAGTGGTTAGTGGAGTTGGATCCAGGACCTTATCCTTTGCCAACAAGGATTTTATAAAATTTGAAAGAACTTGGTTCTGTTCCTCCAATTGCTCCACAATTTGTTTACCCTTCTCAACACGTTCAATAACTCTAGTCATAGTTTCTCTGAGGTTATGAACCTCACTTTCAGGTGTTGACTCTCCAAGTGGAATCCTTGTGAGTTCCAAGTCAGAAATTAGAAGGTCTTTCTCCTCTTTGTCCACCTTAGGCTTTGAAATCTCCATGAATTGTTGGCCCTTAGAAAATTCGACACCAGCCTTGAGGTAATCTTTTCTTTTTTGCCGAAGGAGGAGTAGTACCGAGCAAGGCTGCCACAACATCAAACTTGGGAACCACAATTTGAGAAGTAGAACTTCCTTTTCTTGTTATCAATGAATGGTTGAACCCAAGCACAAGAATAGAGGAAGAGGAAGAAGGAGAAATGGGTCCAAGTATAAGTGTACTCATTACACTCAATGTTTGCACCACAAATGTCTCCAATGGAGAAGTTGGCATATCTTCATCCCGGAAGAAGGGTCCACCAAACCTAGAGACTCAGACATTTGGCCTTTATTTTCCATCTCAGCAAAGTGTTGACAGGGGCTTCTTCCTCTTCTTTCATCTCTTCACTATTATCCTCACTCAAAACAACAACATCTTTTGGCCCTATAGGAACTTGTGGCTGCTCCAAAGGAAATTCTTCCTTTTCTTCTACAATCTGCTCTTGCTTGACATACCTTGCCTTTCTTCATGTATACCTTTGTTGAAGAGGAAGGAGTGGACTGTTCAGGCACCTCAACATTGAGTGCATGTTCTTCTTTCCTAGGAGAGGAAGTTTCTTGTGAAGAAGACCTGGATTTTCTCATCCTGAAGGTTTGCATCTTCTTATCAAACCAGAGCTTGGTTCTTACAAGAATAGGGTTGATCACCTCTTTCAAATCATCCTCTCTCTTACAAACCAATCAATGGTTTCAAGAGGAGTGTGTTTGATGGACCTCTCATATTCAATGGATTGCAGGTCTTCATCATCATCCTGGAGCTTATCAGGTACTTTGTAGAGATTGAAAACTATGATTTGTTGAAGAGAAAGTCTGCCAAAGTACCTTCTCCTAGCCTCAAAATCATCTACGCAATCAGCCCAATAATCTTCAGTATCTGCAAGGTGATAGAAACCCATCCTGAAATTCTTAGCAATATATCCCTTGATATCAAAGAAAGTTCTAGGCTTGAAGTGATGAAGGGTGAGAGGAGAAATGGTTCTATCAATGTTTTGAGCATCCAGGGTTGTCTTGCATGTATAATTTCCCAAGGTGATAGGAAATGATGTGCCAACAATCTTTTTATCTCTGCAAGTCCTGTGAAGTTTGTCCAATTGTCTACAAATCTCAACAAGGGCCATTTTTTCATTACAAAACATAGGAAGCTTTAGAGGAGGGCCTTCAAAACCAGCCAGCCTGATGTATGAAAACTTTCTAAATTGAGTGAAGAAACTCCCATATTCAGAGATCAAGGTCTTCGCTTCCTTAGAAAATCTTCGAGCAATATTTCCTTCCAAAAGCCTCACAATATACATGGTGAAAGCGTCATTGACTCTCCTGAAGTGATGATTGTTGAATTTGAGAGTGAATTGAGGATAGTATTCATATATAGGAGCATCCTTCTTATCTTTGATGAAAGAGAAACCAAGCCATTCCCTAGATGTTGCAATGGTGTACATGAGATAGGAGGACATGTAGAATGTCTGAGTTCTCTGAACATTGATCAGTTGCTCCATTAGGTTCTCATAGATTATTTCACCCCAATTCAAATTTTGCTTCCCTTCACAAATGATATTGATATAGGGACACATCTAAAAGTGAAACTCATTTGTAGAGGGCATTCCCATGATCCTAGCAAGAAGAGTGATGATGTCTGAAAGTTCTTCCTTAAAATCAACCCTGAATAATGACTTAGAAAGTCTAGATGCTCCTTTCTTAGGGTTCTTTAGCCATGATTTAGCTACCCTAGTCTTGTATCTATCATTATCATGGTCAAATAGTGTTTTTTTTGAGCAAGAGTGAGGGTATGAGCATCTTCCACCATTGGGATGCGTAGGGCAGCACAAATAGCATCGAAATCCAGTCACGCAACCACTTCACCATGGATATCAACAATCTCCTTAGACTCTAGATTGAAACAGCAGAGCCCCACAAGCGAGCACAATATTAGTGCACTAGCAGACATAGGAAACCCCCTACAAATGCAATTTCATTGTCTTTGATTAATTGGGTGATGGGAGTAGGGTTATCGCATCCAAGCCTGCTCCAAAATTCATCAAGGTTGAGGTGTTGAGCTTCACTATCCTCGACATAGGGCACAAAGGTTTCTAATGAGGAGAGATGTTTGTGCCCTTTGTATTGAATCTTCATTGTGACAGAGATAGGGAGAGAAACAACCTTCGATTGAGTGTATCACAATTTCAAAAATCCCTGCAAGAGAAAACACAAAGGCACATGATGCGGAAATGGCTTATTTTGTAAGAATGCGAGTAAGAGAGAATGAGCAAGCAAGTGCGTGAATGAAAGAATGGTTACACTCCTTTAAATAGCCATGAATTCAAATGGATGGAGAGAGAAGACAATGAATGTGCAATAAATGACTCCCACGTCAACTCAAAAAGGTGAAATGTGGAAAAGGTGGAAAAATATGGCCTAGACGGTCCATGGGATGCAAGGACACGTGGGACACACGGATCCGAAACATCCGATCCAAGAAGAATGTGGAAAAAGTGGGTTTGGAGATTACAGACGCTCCATGGGACACAGGGACACATGGGGCGCACAAAGCCGATTTAGCGATGTAAAGCGATGTGCGTAAAGCGGTAAATAGGTGAACAGGAGGCCCGCCTGTACACCTTGGGACACGCGGTCCGCACAAAGCTGATTTAGTTGATGGTAAAGAAATTTGGGTAAAGCAGCATATCGAAGAATAGGAGGCCCACCGACACTTGGAACACGCGGAAAAAATGTCTAACTTAGTTGTAAAACACTAAAAATGACCCCAAAGACTGAATTTTTCAACCTTTTTGAACTTTTCCCTTCACTTAAACACTACCAATGGACACTTCTTAAAATTTTGAAAATTTGTCTTGAAGAAAGAAGGAAAATTTTGAAAGGTGACAAATGAGTTGATAGGCCCGATGAAGCCTACTTCTAATAACCATTCTATCTCTACCTTAACCAATAAGGTGACACGAGGATGCATCTTCGAAGATTTTGTTTATGGGTTTGGCATTTGGGTGTACAACAATATTGTGCACCACTAATGTAGGATCAAGTCTTGGCATGTCTACTTAAGACCAAGTGAAGATATCTGTAAACTCTCTCAAAATTCCTGTAAAAAATTTGTTCTTGAGCTGAGAGTGAAGCTCCCAACTTAACCATTCTAGGCCGAGAGTGAATCAAAGGATGTACTTATGGACGTTAGAAATCTTCGAAGGTCTAAGATTGAAATCTTAGTTGTGGTCTTCTCTAATTGATCTAACACATCATAATGACTCTCTTGAGGAGGAGGGGGAGTAGGTTTTGAGATAACAAGGTGAGCTCATCACGTTTCCACTGGTGCAATCTCTTGTTCTAATTTTAAGGGTGTTGATATGCTCAATAGGAGAATCAACACAACCTATTAAGGCATCAAAATGGTATGTCTTTGATACATAGTTGGTACTCTTATTTTGAGATGATTGTCCCTGATCTTGATTTTTATTTCCTTCATGTTTGGGGAAAGGTTCTTTGAAAATTCCCATGTTTGTGTTTGGAGATTTGGTAGGGCGGCAAAGAATCTATTTCTACATCGCCACTATCAATTGAGTCTTGAATGTAATGTTTTAGTTTCAAGGACTTGTCATTTTTGTGACCTTTAACGCATTGAAATCTGAAAAATGCATTATCCCTAAACCATGATGGCTTAGGTGTTTTGTCTTCGTAGGGTTGTGTTTTGGTATCAAACTATGTTTATGGCCACTAACATCTTTAATATGACGATATTGATTTAGATAGAGGGGTGAAAGTATGGCATTTATACTCCATGGCAGAGTTCCCCTTGTAAACTTCAAAGGTGCGTGGTTTTGAATGACTTGTACTTGCTTAGAGTCTACTATCCCAGCACCAACGATGTTTTTGTTCTTATTATGAACAAAAAAAAAATTGTTAGATTTGGAATTGTTATGATTGCGTGAGAAGGGTTTTAGAGTCCCCCTAGCTAACAACACTTTTTCAATTTGACTCCCTTTTTAATTACCTCTTCGAATGTGTTGCCACAATGCATTTTCAAGTGGAATGTAATGTCAGGGTGGAGGTTGGGAACAAATATACTTATCAACTATTTTTCAGGTATGGAACAAGGGAAGTGGCTAGCTAACCCTCTCCATATTTATAGGAAAACAGTGAACTTTTTTGTTGTTTTGCATTGCAGAGATCTAGCATGGTAACATCACTCTCTATATTAAAAGAAAAGTGGCATACAAAATGTTCGACCACCCAGCCATGTCGATATAGATCCCTTGGGGATGTGCAAAAACCACTCTAACACCTATCCTCCTAAACTCCGTGGGAAGAGGCAAATAAGATAGTTGTTGCTATATGCAACCTCTTAGCATGCCATATAAAAATATTTGATATGATCTTAGGGATCACCTTTTCCCTTATACTTGTCAAATTTTGGACAATCAAAGTGTCGTGGGAAAGGTACTTGTAACATGGCTCTATCAAATGGATAAGGGCACAACTCATCAAAGCAGAAAGTGGACCATTCTTGATTGAAGAATGGGTCTTATGTGGGTTGTGTAGGCCAGTACGAAGGATTAAATGCTGGGTGTATTCCTACCTCTATTATCTGTGATAAATTCTTCATAAGGGTCTTTTTGTGTTTCCCGTCGAGGAGTATTTGTTTGGAACTCATGAAACGAAGCTTTAGGTTTTGCTTTTGGTATAGCTTGTTTTAAAGCTTTTGGTTGTTCCTTATTTATATGTGAAGCCAAACTTGCCAATTCGCGAGTGATAGCTTGTACTTTTTGTTCTAACGTTACTTCTTGAGTAGTTATTTCATTACGATCTTCGTTAGAGGATGTTTCTCATGATGAGCATGTCCCTCGTGGTATTCACACAAAGTGTATTCTAACAATAGGTATATAATAGTCTTCATCGTTTTCAAAAGGCACCTCCTCATTATTTTGTCTTCCATAAGTAGAGGCATGACATGGGTTTAATATGTCATTAACAAAGTGTGATGAGGTCGGTCTACTTCTTATTCTCCATGAACCATTACGGCAATGAGAGAAGGGCCTACTATGGAAGGTAACTTAGCTCCTAGTTCAACAACACACATAAGAACTTCATGTTTATTATGAAACAAGTAATTGTCAATATGGGCAGGATGAAGCTCCATATCCACACGTGGAGAATCCTCCTCTCCACAACTATGGTCAATCATGACATTATCCTCTAAAAGGGGGTTATCACCTCCAAATAGATCGGCTTCTAAATTTCATGACCTCATTCTTGTAGTAGGCATACTTAAAACAGGGGGTATAACGTGAAAGGTTTCCACTAATGTTTTCTAACAATGGACCCAAGGAAAAAATTTGTAGTGTAACGACGCTAAGTTGTCACAAAAAGGGTGACTATAAAATAGCCACAAATCTAATGGGTCTATATGAACCCCAGTAAAGAATAAAGAATGATATACCCTAGCAAGGTAATATATGACACGAGATTTCTATGACAATACAATGACGTATAAAACTCAAATCTAGTCACAACAAAATTTTACTCCCTATGATTTTTCAAGATAGGTTTGAAACAAATAGTGACAACACAATATCACCAGTTAGGCCAAGTTTGAAACAAACAAGACCTAAATGCTAAGAGAGTGTTGACGTGATCCTCTAACAAGGTATACTAAAAACCAGTTTCTAAACACTAACAAAGTCTAAGTCTTGTAAAATGGAAGATACAAATGCGATCAAGGTAACAACACTATTTGAAAATATTAATCAAGATTTGAAAGAAATAAACATTTTAGTATCAAAATTAAGTTATAGCGATCTTTAACAAAGTAACACGAACACTCACAAAACTCAAGATAAGGCTAGGATGTAAAAACTATGCTTAAGTATATCAAGGAGTTACTATGCGTGAGAGTAGCGTAACAATACAATCTAGAGATTTAGGCCAAGTTTCACAATGGAAACAAGACGTAAATATCACAATTGTATGGCTATAATGTGGGCAGCATAACAACTCAAAATAAATCAATGATAAGACCACCTAACTACAATGATAATAAGTCTCAATATGGGTTTGAGATAAAGGGGCTACTAGAACTTGATGACATACCATTCACACTTTCAACACTTGCATTCTAGCATTGCAACCTAGTCATGCAAGTAGACTACAAAAGTGGTGGACACGATTATTTCTATAGGTATCTCAGTATATGTTTGTTCTTCTTTTGTCTCAAAATGAGCAACAAGAAAACAAAGGAGTAGACCAAGTGGTGATGAAAAATACTTGGTGTAACTTTGGCAGAGTTTCGCCTTGTCTTAGGACAAGTGAAAAACTAGGAAAAAGTAACACTAAATAGATTTCGTGATGAAATGTCACGTGGTTTCAACTTTAAGAGATTCTTTCCCTTGTTCGAAAAACAAGAGTTTGAATCTAAAAAATTTGTCACTTTGTGAGAGCTCTCAAGTATAATATCTAAGAAAAAATTGGCTCCAAGTTGGAAAGCTTCCTATTAGTTCTCTCACCTAGGTTATCACAAACTACCTCTATGAGCTCGATTTACCAAGAAAGTCACACTGACTAGTCTTGGAGTATCTCGGCTTTACTTTACCCCCTTCAATACAATGAGCAATGAATTGCATTCAGTTGTATTTTCATTAGGGTCATAATGGAGGTAACTTTGACTCTAATATTTCAAGGTGTACTAATCAATTGGGTAGTGTGGAGCACTTTCCCGTTTCATTCACAAGGTTCCCTCTTGTGTGAACTACTTTGGGGTTCCTAGGAGAATTCCTCTTGTTATCTTAAGGCTTATGCCAAAGGAATTTTCTCCTAGTTAAGTGGACAAGCTTTAGCTCTTAACCAAACCTGCACATACAATGTTTTGCAAAGTGGTGTATTTTCTTATCTTTTGGATTAAGCAATTTGGTTTAGACCACCGTTTGGCAACCTACATCACACATGTATGTTAGAATTTGGTTTGAAGAGAGTTATCCTTTCTTTGGCTAGCGTTAGGTCCTTCACACAAATGGTTAGTAGTTCAAAAAGATCTACAATATCATAGAAAGAGGATTAAATGTTGTTTTGGTTCTCAAGATCATCCAAGGACGCAAGAGAAGAGCATACACAACAAGTAACCCAAATAGATAGTAATGAAAAAAATTTAAATCAAATAACCACCATAAAACTTTGTAAATCAAGGTTTATTCCCAATTAATCCAAGTGCTTTTTAATGAAAAACTAAGGTTGTTTTTGGTTCTCAAGATCACACTAGGTGCAAGAGAAGAGCATACACAAGCCTTAGCCTTATTTATTTATCAAATGAAAAGATCTTAAACTAAAATATCATATACATGCAAAAATGAAATTTTATTCCCTTAAGCATAACAATGAATGATGATTTTTCTTACTTACTCTAAATTAGCAAAAGAAGGTTTAGAGGTGTTTTTGATTCTCAAGATCACACAAAGTGCAAGAGAAGAGCATACACAACCCTATTCCAAACTCATACAAAGCATGAAAGAAAAATCACTCATCAAACCCTAAGCCAATTTTAACAAAAATCACTTATCAAAACCTAAGCCAATTTTGTTAGAAATCCTACTCTAAATCAGAAAATTGACAAAGCAAAAACAACTAAAAACCCTGGAAAATGATAGAAATATTAAAAACCAAAAGTTGAAATTTTGAACTTTGAAGCAATTTTACGAGTCCACCAGTGCACCTCTTAGTGCAGTAGTGTGTCCTATATAGTATGAGCACATCCCTTAAATAAATAGCACATACAGTTATGCACAGTGGTGACTTTGTCAAAATCACACAGTCCAGTTGCACAAGTGCAGCCAGAGGCATGGGCCCACACTTTGAAGCACCAGCGCAAGTCACACACAGAGATCAAAAATCCAATGATGCACATGTGTGTTCAATAAGGTGCAAGCGTGTCTAGTAGAGCACATGCATGACCTTTGAAGCATGGGTACACCCTTTTAAGCATAAGCGTGGACCTTCCTGTAGGTGATCCAAGCATAACTTTTGACAAGAAAATTTTGAAAAAGATCAAATCTTTGGCCTTTTGAGGGAATTTCAACAACACTTCACCTCCTTATATCCTACAAAGAACATGAAAATGCAACATCTACTACTAATCTAGTTCAAACAAGTATCAAATTTGAAAATTGATCTAGAAAACTTGAAACTAAACTAGAAAACCTGAAACTAAACTAGAAAACTTGAAGCTAATCTAGAAAGCTTGAAATTAAAAACTTTGAACTAAGTTAAAAAGATTTAAAAATGAATGCAATGGGGTATGGTCCCATCGGGTGTGCCAAATGAAGACTACTAAAAGTTCCAAGAAAAGATAAACTAACAAGACTAACACCACATAGTCTAATTGAGAAAATGCTTATTGAATCTAAAAATAGTTACATTAAAGATAAAATCTTAATGGAATGCTTGAAACAAATAACATGAATATAATTCAAAACCTAGCTAAAGCATGCCTACTAGTATGTTCAATTGCTAGCTAACATAGACCTAAATAGATCTAGGAGTAATCGAATTAGGGTTTGTTCTTTACTCCAAGGAAGGTGAGATGGTCTCAGTAATAATGACTACAAGATCATATTGGATACCCATCTAATAACCCCATTTAAGACTTGAGGCAAGGATTGAGCTTGGCTATTAATCATATTTCTTGTATGATATTCAGTTCAAAGCATGGTGTAAATTTTAAAGGTATGTGGTTAGTCATTTTTATAGTTTTTCCTTTGAGGAAAACTTGCATCTTGGTGCATGTGGGACTAAAAGCACAAAGTAGATTAAGAATTGCTAATCCTAATTAAGGCTTGTTAATCATGATTAGTGAATTAACAAGTGATTAGGATGTGAGGAGCCTTAATCAACCACTTAGGGTCAATTAGGAGGCTAGGATAAGATTTTGAAGCCTTCTGAGATGTTGTGGAAGGAAGTGGGGTTTTGAATGGTTGGAAGAGGGTTTGAGCCAATAATAGGGTATATTGACCAAAACAAGAGTAAAATAGGCTTAATTAGCTAATAATTGTTAATTGTCTGTTTGGAAGAGGATTTTGACTTACGATTTGTTGTAAAGTGGCATCCTGAATGCAAAAGAGGATAGGTAATAAAAAAGTGTTGTTAATTGACCAAAATGATAAGAAGCGTTAGTTAATTAGTGGAAATCACTAATTATAATGGAAATGGCAAGGATGAGAGTGACTTGTGTGCTTTTGGCAATAAGATTGCAAAAGCGGAATTTAGGTGTCTACATATGCCATACAAAGCCTTTTTCAGTCTACAGACTTTATGCTCTTGTCCATATACTTCATATCCAGGTGGTTGTTGAACATAAACTTATTCTTCCAGAAAACCATTTAAGAATGCTGACTTGACATCCATTTGGTATACTTTCTAGTTGTTTTGAGCTGCTATGGCTAAGACAGTTCTAACTGTGTCAAGTCTAGCCACCGTTGTAAAGGTTTCATTGTAATCAATTCCAGTTGTGAAAACCCTTTGCCACTAACCTTGCCTTGTGTTTTTCCACATTTCCATCTACATTGAATTTGGTCTTATAGACCCACTTAACACCAATAACATCCTTGCCTTCTAGAAGATTGACTAAGTCCCAAGTTTGATTCTTTTCAATAGAATCCATTTCTTCATCCATAGCTTTTATCCATTCTTCATTTTCTACAGCATCTTCAAAATAAATAGGATCACCTTGTGAAAATAATGCAAAATCAGAATATAGCTCTTCGTCTTTCTCATCTTGATCATATATCTCCCTCATACTTCTTGTCTTCTTGAAGCATTCTGAAACGAGATCTGAGTTCTGCCAATGTTGGGTTGGATGAATCACTATTCTGTGGACTTGTAGTTCTGCATGCCCTGAGGCTTCACCAAGCTGAGAATTTGTTCTAGGTCTCCATACTTTCCTGTGGAGTAGGTGTCCTGAAATTGTCTCTTGAGTGATTTCTTTGAGGACTGTAAGTTGTTGATGCATATTGGGGAGTTACTACTGCACTCTGTTGACCAACAGGGCTACGGACTGGAGTTGTTGCTGGAGCAAGCCCTTGTGGAGCTGGTTGAATGACCTATGCACCATTTTCTTCAACTTCATACTCTTCATGAGATACCTCTACAAAGATACTTGTATCTTTATCAATACTTCCATCCCAAGCTTCATTCTCTATAAAATCAACATCTTTGTTGATAATAGCCTTCTTAGTGATGGGATTATACAACTTATAGGCCTTTGAATACTCATTGTAACCCACAAAAATGTATTTTTCACCTCTATCATCTAGTTTCTTTCTTAATTATTTAGGTACTAGTGCATATGCCACACATCCAAACACTCTTAAGTGTGCAACATTTTTCTTTCTTCCACTCCATGCTTCTTGAGGAACCTTGTCCTTGACAATTTTTGTTGGGAACTGTTTGATAGGTAGGTTGCACATGCAACTGCTTATGCCCAATACTCATTTGGCAAGTGTTTTGCCTTCAGTAGACTCCTGGCCATGTCCATGAGAGTCATATTCTTTCTTTCTGCTACACTATTCTACTAAGGTGTATACTTGGTTGTCAACTACTTGTGTATTCCATTTTCCTTGAGAAAATTTTAAAATTCATTTGAGATATACTCACCACCTCTGTCTGATCTCAATACCTTGATAAAATGACCACTCTACTTCTCTATGAGGGCCTTGAATTCCTTAAAAATCTCAAAAACATCTGATTTTTTCTTTAGGAATTATACCCATGTCTTCTGTTAAAGTCATCGATGAAGGTTAGAAAATACATGCTTCTACCTATTGAGGGTGTCTGCATAGGTCCACATAGGTCTGTGTGGATGATTTCAAGGGGATCCTGAGCTCTATATGCCTTTCCAACTGGAAATCTTTCCCTATGTTTCTTTGCAAGAATGCAACTTTGGCATGACGTTTCAAGTGGATCGATTAATGGTATTCCATTCACCATGTTCTTCTTGTAGATCAAATTTATGCCATTAAAATGTAAGTGTCCAAGCCTTAAATGCCAAATCCAAGCTTGATTTTCCTAATTGACTTGGAGTGCATATGGAGATGTCATGCTTGGAAATCCTCTTTCAGTGAGGTCTTGACATTCCATAGGTGATTTAGAGTTAGCACTTGCTAGGCTTAAAATCCTTCTTGAAAATATTTTTCTTCACCCATAGGTGGTTGAGAGCTAGCACCCGCTAGGCTCAAACCTTCTCCTTGAAAATTTTTATTTTCACCCTCCTTTGAAAAATGCCTAGTGCCCACTAGGCTTGAAAAAATTCCTTGAGAAAATTTTTTTGTGCATCATGACTTGGGAACCTTAGTGCCCGCTAGGTTGAGGAACACCCTTGAGAAAAATTTTGAATTTCTTGGCTTGGAGGAACCTTAGCACCTGCTAGGGTTAAGACACCTCCTTAAAAATAATATTGTTCCTCTTGACTTGGAGAATGCCTAACACCGCTAGGCTTGAGAAACCTTCTTGAGAAAAAATTTCAACTCCATATTTTTTGAGAGCTAGTAACCGCTAGGCTCCGAGATACTCCTTCGGTGAGATCTCCATGACCCATACAAGAATAAGAGCTAGCACCCGCTAAGCTCAAATCACTTTGTATTTTCAATGGGAACATTCTGTTTCTTGTCATTTCCACCTTGGCTATCAACCTATTGCTTGGATTTTGATCCAAAATAATACATTCTCCTTCCTCAAAATACACTTTGTAGCCTTTCTGTATCAATTGACCTATGCTCATGAGGTTGTGTTTCAACCAGGGACATAATAAACATCAAGAATGAACTTATTTTCTCCTTGTTTTGTCTTAATATTTATGGTCCCTTTTCCAATTACTAAAACTTTGTTGTCATTACCCAGTTTTACCTCTAATTGGACAGATTCGTCCATGCTAGAAAATAATTCTTTTGAACCTGTCATGTGGTTACTACAACCAAAATCTAAAAACCATACATCTTTTGTGCTCTCTTGAGCAACATGACAAGTTATAAACATAGAATTATGATTTGAACTTCCAGAATTACATTCTTTTGAAAAATTTACACTTTGTTTGCTTAAATCATACTACTTTTTCGACATTCAGTAGCATAATGCCCATACTTTTTGCAATAATGACATTGTATATTAGATTTTTCATACCTTTCTTCCTGCGATTGGTTATGATAGTGATTATGAGAGGAACTTCTACCTCTACCTCTACTTGAAAACTTGCTTGAGTTGGATATGGAGTTGTCTTGATCACTTGAATGTGGAGATCTACCTCCTCTTAAATGAAATCTTCCTCTTCCTCTTCTATTTTTGAATCTTCCTCTGCCTCTACTAACTAAAACTTGGATTTAAAGGCATGTTCTAAAGAGGAACTTCCAGATCTGTTAAGTCTTTGTTCATGGGATAAAAAGATCCCAAAATCTCATCTATAGTGAGCTTAGTCAAATCCTTAGAATCTTCAATGGAAACAAGAATGGAGTCAAAATTGGTTAGTAGACTCCTAAGGATTTTTCTATAATCCTCTGGTCTTCTAAGGTCTCTCTATGGGACCTAATTTGATTTACTACACCCATCACATGGGTAAAAAATGAATCAACACTATCAGACTCTCTCATCTGAATATTCTCAAAATCTCTCCTCAACATTTGCAGTTTGGCAAGTTTTACCTTACTTGGTGCCTTGATAGGTAGTTTCTAAGATATCCCATGCTTGCTTGGACCTAGTGGTTATGGCTACTCTAGAAAATATTGAAATTTCTAAACCTTTCTATATAAAAATAAAGCTTTTGTGTCCCTTTTCCTATTTTCTTTAAGCATATCCTTGTCTGCTTGTGACAAAGCATTATATGCTGCTTGATCTGGTGGTTCAGGAAGCCATTTTTGACAAGCTCCAGGTATCTTGACTACGAAAAGGGTTTTCATTCTAATAGCCCAATAATCATAGTTTTTTCCATTAAAAATGGGGATTTGGGGTTGGAGTAGATTGCTGCTAGTGTCAGCCATGGCTAAAAATGAAAAAAATACAGATTTAAACAAGAAAATCACATGATTTAAAAGAGAAAAACTGTGACTCTGTGAAAATGTGAATAAGCACCTACGTTGGTCTAAAATCACATGCCTAAACTAAGGATTTCCACTCTAATACTTTTGGATAAAGGAATTATATTGAAAGCATGTAAGGTAAAACAAAGAAGAGATGCAAAAATAATATGCAAAATAAATTGTTTCTATTAAAATTTCTCTAGAGCTTCGTTGCTCAAATTTTCCTTACAAAATGCATACAAATGCCTCAAATATATAGAGGACTTTCAAAAGAGATAGCTTCATGAGCAATCTAGAAAGAGAAGTAAACATTAAATGTGCATGGGTAGGAGAGAATATTTTACAATTAATTGGAAATATTTTGTAGGTATTTTATGCTCAAAAATTTTGTTAGACTTAATTTGGTAGATGAGATTACACAAATCCCAACAACAAAGAGGTGAGGTGCATACGAATCTTTAGGAACCACTAATGAATAACAACAAATTCATAAGTTATGTACATTACTTTCCTTAAAATATGAGAATGGCCTTTCAATGAATAAAGATGAGTTTAATATCATCTCGTAGGAGAAATGCATGTGTTATTTATTGGCTAACCCATGCCAAAATGCAAAATTGAAAAATATATCAAAGAAACTTATTGTTCTTTGCATTGTTTTACCTGACATATAACAGGAAGATCACAAGTTTTTTACCTACAATTAAGTGGTTGACCAACTCTACTCTCTCCTCTCTTTGGTCTATAACAATTTTTTATAATACAATGAAAATTAGAAAATTCTTCGTAGATAATCAAACTAGCACCTTAGAGAACATTTTAAAATACATCAGAGGCAAACTAAAAATGTTTGACAAGATCAATGCATCCAAGCAGTAAGAGAGATACATAATCAAACTTATAAGTATGAAATATTTGAGAATAAAAGAAGGGACCATCTTAGGAGCCCTGAAAAAGGACATCTCAATAATGTCTTCAGATTGGTAGTTGTCTTTGGCAGTAAAATGTTTATGGAAGTTTCTAGGTCGGATATTTTGAAAATCCCTTCCTTCAAATCCTTTTCTTCCAAAAAAATCTAAAAGCCACAAGGACCACCTTTTGAATTGCATCTAGGCACATGCGAGCTAAGTTGTAAGCCACGAAGCCACCATAGCTTACTCGACCACATGAAACTTGGTAACTCCTAAATTTTCCATTAATTTCATTACATATTATGCTTGAAACATCTTTGTCCTCTCGGGCCTTGTGGTGGATGAATTTCCTAAAAATGTGAGATCTAAAACAGAGATATTAAAGCATCCACTACAAGGTTAGATCTAGGAATCCCATTGGCACATTGCAATGGCTCCTAGGCCATGAATGAGAAATGAAGCAGGCTTATCTCTGATATTTTTTTGTACCCAACAACGCATTATAGTTCCACCGCCCAAATCCAAAAGTTATGACTTCAATCCAACATTCACAAAGGATATATGGTAACATTGGACTCTAAAATGTGTGGCTCAAGCAGCCTATCATATTGTAGAGATCAGAACTTAAAGTGACTAGTTGAAGATGGAATCTATACTAGTTTTAACTCAATGCAAGGGATACAAAAAAATTCCATGATATCAAAGCTTATGTTGATGAACTATTGGAGCTCAAAATTACACCCTGGATATGATCAAGAAAGATCAATAATTACGAGGAAACATGGGACTATCTCCAAAATTTGGGACTTGCAAACTAAGACATACCTTGGAAGAAGGTCAGCTTCCTCTACTTATTCCTACTATCAAACTACTCCTATGAAGGGAAATATAGCTAGTTATCACAAATCTATGATTTCAAGGACCAGGGGAGAGAGAAATGCATAAAACTAAAATCCTAAACTATAAGAGGTGATAGCACCAAAAATAAGGGGAAAGACACTTTTGAAAGAGATAAAATGGAACAAAACAATGATGGAGAGGGTAGAAATAATAGCCATAGTCCAGAGCAGCAATTAAATTCCCATTTTCACATAATGCACAATAGAAATAAACCTTGTAATATGAAGAAACATACATAACATACCTACAAGTAAATGAAGAGGCAAGGGAATGCAAAAAAATACAAGCTAAGGCAGAGAAGAGCCACAAAACAAGTAATGTAATTACTTCAAGATGATGCACAGAGCATTACAATGGAGGAAGAAGGTGTGAATTCATTACAGGATTACAATTCAAGGCTTGCAACTTAAAAACACTTGTGTAGCACTTTATAACGATGCCCTTGTATTCCCAAAGTAACTAACATTACAAATGATCCACTTTTTGGACTATATAAAAGAAATGAGAGAATAAGAGGAAGAAAACCCAAAATTTGTCTTCACCTACTAAAACCATGCATTAATTGACTGAAAAATAGCATAGGCAACCTTAAAAATCCGTGCCCCCATGTCCTTTACCTTGTGGAAGAAGAAATGGGCACCATACTTCATTAACTCGGTTGTTCAACCTGCTGAGAACTATGCATTTCAATGTTGGAGATGTTTTTTTGCCTTTTTCTCCCACCTACCCTCACCTAATTCAATATTTTCAATTTCCATGGTGTAGAGCACAAAAATACCTTTCCATTGATATATAATTTGCCCAATTTGGAGTTCCAGATGAAAAGGTATACCCATGCATATCTCTAGGGGGTCGGGAAGGAACATGGGTCTCTATACCAGGCTACCATCTACACTTAAAATATTACATTTTCTTAAGATTGTGGGTAAAGCAGATCATCGAGGAACTCAAGGAACATTGGGCGGTTCTACCCGGCGTCTAGTGCTCGCGCCCCTTGGTTCCTCCGCAGCCCACAATCTCCACATTATACTCCCGCATTTTATCTCCTCCGCCATCTTAGTGTTGTGGGTCTTTGTGCCCATGGGGAACTCAGTACTTGTGTGTGCTTCCATTCTCTGCAATCCCCACATCTCTCGCAATATGCTTCACACTTCTCGACCAAGCCTTGACACTTGTAGACCGCACTTCCTTGTGCGATACTTGGGGTTCTCGGGAACTCGCTCCAACCCACATATTTTCATTTGCAGCTCATTTCCCTACAAAACACTTCTCCCTTTAACCTTGTGGTGATTTTGGAAATGTGGGGAACAAGTGACCCACAGGAACAAGTTCTTTGTGTTCCAATTTTATCTGATCCATCTGCAATACTTTGAAACCTTAGTATGGCGGCTCCAAACTGAATCCAGGGAACCTTGTTCCTAGGGAAATAGTTCCATTTGCAGCCCCTAGACTCCGCACTACACTAAAAACTCAATTTTCTCATTTTTACTCAAATTTCCTTAACTATTTGGACTTGTGTTTTGCATCAAGGGAGTTAGGCAAAGAGAAGAAAAGTGCCCCAAATCCAATTTTCCCAATTTTATCCATTTTCACTCAAATATGGCTAAGTATTGGATCTTGAGACCTAGAAAGAAGGGGGAAATACCTAAAATGCTTCCAAGTGCCAGTAATATACTTAATATTCTATATTCATCACTGAAGTCTCATGAAGTTTCCCAATTAGCCAATTTTGCAAGTTAGCCAATTTTGCAAGGGGTGTAAAATGGATAATTGTTTGAGCAAATCAACGAGGTAATATACCTACTAGATTGAAAAATCAATGGCCTTGAAGCATCCATTGGGCATGGATTTATCCTGATAAACATGAAACTGATCTAAAATTTTGAATCTCACCCATGAACCACTTGAAGCACTTTGCTTGAACCTAGAGCTAACTAGAGCTTGAATTGACCAATCTCATTACAAAAATATTATGAATTATGTGTTATACGAGTGGAAAAAAATTTAACTTGAAATTGCACTCAATTCCTTTGCAATCAATGATGAAACTGAGCAAACAAAGAACCCTAAACTCAAATGCATACTATCTTTGATCATGAATTTGTATCTATTTGGATTGAATGAATGAACCGTGAATACTTGCCCAAAATTTGATTTTAGTTACTCTGCATTTGATTCAATGAAGTATTATAGTTGGTTCTTGAAATATTGAAACTCTTCTTCTCATACATTCTCCAAAAACCATTATGAACATTGTGCAATGAAACCATCCAAAAGTAACAAAACAATGTGCAAAGAACTTAGGGAAAGGAAACCTACTCTACCAACAAGACAATGTGTTAAAAATCACTTAGAGGAATTAAAAACTAAATTAATATGTACAAGATGCAATGGGAAAACCTAATGAGAATGCTTGAGATAAATCCCATTGACTGGGATTTGTAATACATCTCCATCAAGGTATGAAAACTCAAAGGAATTAGCTTATTTACGAGTAGTAATTATATAAGGCCCACTCCAAATTGCATTAAACTTGGAGTGCCTACATGGTTTCGTTGTCTACATCCCATTTTGAGACTAGATCACCAACCTTGAATGTATAATCTCTAGCCTTCATGTCAAACCACTATTTGGTTTATTTTTCATGTTGTTCCATTTTGATCATGATAGCATTCCTTAACTCTTCAAGCTCAACCAGCTTTTTCCATTCGATCTCTCTTTGATCTACCCCTTCAAATTCCAACTCATTGAGCCAATTCAAGTGAGGGAAATTCTAGTGAAAAATGAAGCCTAGCTTCTTTTCCATAGATAATCTTGTATGGGGAAGTGCCAATTGACTTCTTCATTGTGATCTTGTCATCCCAAAGAGAATTTCTCACCTTTGTGTGCCACTATCTTTGATTGAAATCCATTTTTCTCTTCATGATCCTAATCATATTCTTGTTAGTAGACTCTGTCAATCCATTACCTTGGGGGTAGTAATTGGAAGAAGTCTTAAGATAAATCCCAAGTCCAAGAGCCCAATCAGAAATATTAGATCCTAGGAAAGATTTTGCATTATCAAAGATGATAGTTTGGGGAATGCCAAACCTTGTCACAATGTCTTCAAGAAAGTCAAGGATGACTGATTCAATGACTTCCTTCAATGGCATAGATTCGGTCCATCTGGTAAAGTAATTTGTTGCTATTAGAACCCATTTTTTACCAACACTTGATGGAGGATTAATCATGCCAATGAAATTAAGACCCCATTGGGAAAATGGATGATCTACTTGAATTGGATGAAGTGGAAGGGAAGCCAACCTCTTCTTACCAAAGTGAAAAGGCACATTCTTTGTATTTCCTAACCCATTTATGAGCATCAAAAAATAATGTGGTCTAGAAGTAATCGGCTTTTATGATCTTCAATGTTTTGGCCTTGGAAGAGAAATGTCCACCTAAGAAACCATCATAGAACTCAGCCAAAACCTTGTTACTTTTTGCGCACCAATAGAGAAGAATCTAGTCATATTTCCAATCCGATTGTGATCATTGATTGCATCCCCTTCATCTTGTTGCAGTTCAACGTTATGTGGAAGTTATTCAAATATGAAGGATGTCTCTTGGTCATTCTAAGCATCCAAGACAAGATGCTCACACAATCCTCTACCCCTTACCATTTTTTTGGACTTGATAGTCACATCGTATTCCATTATTTTAGTCACCCATCCAGCTCTTTTCTCGTTGATTTATGCTCCCATGATAAAGTCTCTCATGATGGAATGTGATACTAAAACTCTGATGTGATTAGAAGTAATCATACTCTTGAACTTATTTAGAGATCTCAAGATGGTGAATACCTACTTTTTAATGTGATTGTACCTTAACTCGTAATATTTCATCGTTTGAATAGAAGGCCACCTTTGGATGCTCCATTCCTTGATCATTTTGTTGACTCAAAACAGATGCGATGTTAGATTCAGCTCCATATGCATACAAGATGAAATCCTTGGAATAGTAAGGGTTAATAAGCATAGGATCTTAAGAAATCTCTTAATTGATCTTGGTAAAGCTCTCTCTCCCTTATGTTTTCCATTTAAATTTTTCATCCTTCTTTAGCATAAGAGTAATAGGCCTAACTGAGGCCTACAAAGTTAGGAATGAATTTCCTGACAAAATTGATCTTCCCAAGGAATGACTGCAAGGCCTTCTTGTGAGCTGGTAGGGAGAGAGACGAGATGACTAAGATTCTTTTCACATCAATGGCAATACCATCCTTAGAAATAATGTGCCCCAAGATTTTCCACCTAAGGACTACAAAGTTGTATTTTTGGATTAAGAGAAACCTCGTATTCCCTACATCTCTCAAATACCTTCTCAAGATGGCTGATATGATCCTTACTCTACTTTGAGAAAATGGTGATATCATCAAGATAGAAAAGGATAAATTCATTGATATACCCTTTGAAAGTAATATGCATTTCTCTTTGGAACGTGGCACCTGTATTTGATAACCCGAAGGGCATTTTTCGATAAGTGTATGTTCCCCACTTGGTGGTAAATGCAATCTTGTATTGGTCTTCCTCCTTAACCTTGATTTGATTAAATCCTAAATAACCATCAAGCATAGAAAACCTTTCATCTCCTACTACTGTCTGTAGAATCTTCTCCATAGAAGGTAAAGGATAATGATCCTTTAAGGAATCTTTGTTCAAATCCTTGAAATCAATGAAAAGTCTGATTTCTCCATTCTTCTTCCTTGCCGAACAAGATTTTCCACCCAAGTAGAGTATTTGATAGGAAATATTATTTTTACCTCAATGATTTTGGATAACTCCTTCCTCATGAGGGGCTCTATCTTAGGATTTACCGGCCTTTGTTTAGTTTTGCCTAATTGGCTTCACATTAGGATCAAGATCAATAGAGTGTTGAAAAATGTCTGGATTAAAACCTTTTAGATCTTCATAGTCCCATGAAAACACATCATTGAACCTTTGGCACAAAGAAATAAAATCTTGTTTCTCATTATCATCACATACCTTCCCAAGTAAAAGTTCGGTGCCTTGTGCAATGTAATGATTGACAATCTTCTTGCCTTGTTATTATGTTCTTCTCTTCACCTCTGAATTCATCATCAGGACTGAAAATATTCTCCAAGGTGACCAATCCTTTAGGCAATTTTTTTCTTTAGTTGAATAATTTGATCACCATAGATGTCATGCAAATCAGTTTCATTCTTAAAGAAAATTCAGCTTCATTCGGGTAAATTGCATAGTTTTCTCATCGTTGTCAATTTTTTCCGGTTGGTCTCGTTATCTAGAATGCAAGGCCTTACCACTATCTTGATGTTTTGCACATTTCCTTTGACAAGATCATCAACGGGTGAAAATTGAGAACATAGAGGTGTCATCTGTCTCGCTTCCTTGTTCAATTTCCTAGGCACCACTTACAGATTAAGAGCATCAAAACTCTCTAGAAGATCCCAAAATCTATGTTTATAAGCTTTCAAAAGCTTATTCTTTGTGGCACACTTCCCTCTAACTTGGTGGATGACCAATTTAGTATCCCCAAAGATCTGCAATGCCTTTATGTTCTTATTTTCTGCAATTAGAAGGCCATGCACCAATGCCCCATACTCTGCTACATTGTTAAAGCATACAAACTGCAATCTATGGGAAAAGAATAACTTCTCATTCATTAGAAAAATTAGTGCAACACTTTCCCTGGCTCCATTTTTACTCCTATAACCGTTAAAGAACATCTTCCACGATCCGGAAGCACTACCTTTTTCTTTCTTGATTGGTGCAGGTAGAGTAGATCCTTCTATAAGAGTCTAGTAAGTACAAGGACATATTTCAAAAGTTTCAATAGCTTTTGCATAAGGATCAAATGTGTGGCACCTCTCAACCCATTCATCAAGCAATAAATCAGGCATAGGAGCAGGAATAGGTTGTTCTTTGAAATTGACTCATGGTCATCTTCTTCTTGTATTAAGCAATTTGATTGACTAGGGGTGGGATCATATGACTCAATGTGGTAGGAAAATATGGGCTTAGCCTGTATGGTAAATCTTGTACCATACCTAATTCTTAAGAGCATATGGGTCCAATCAAGAAAAATAGCCACCTACTTTGGTTGTAAAATATCTTGAAAAGAAAATGTCATGGGTTATAGTGAGACTTGGGAAAGCATGAAGGGTTAATTCAAGATCCTTGATCACTCCTAATACACCAACGATTGACCCATCAAGTTGCAAAACTCCCTTAGAAACATGACTATATTTGAGACCTAGGACATCAACAATTTTCTTGGGCATTACAAAGGTGCTAGCCCCTAAATCAATCATACAATTATGCACCAAGTGTTTGCCCATAATTAATGAAATATAAAAAGGTGGGGTCTTAACTAGTTTACTTACTTTTTCCTCCTTCACTTGGCACATGTTAACAGTAGCATGAGTCTTCTCCACCACTGGATCAGCTTGGGGAAGCTGCTTGAGAGCTTCACATAGGAGGTCTCGTTGTGATGGAATAGCCAAAGCATCCCACATTGTCACATTGACATTTGTCTTCTTCATTTGCTCAACAATATTGAAAGGAAGGCCCATGGATTTTTGCATCTGTGGCACACTATTCTCCTTTTTCTATTGCTGCAATGTTGGGATAGGTAGTTTTGATTGAGGGGAAACCTCCTTGTGCAGAAAAAAGCTTGCTAGGAAACTCAAGCAATATGCTCTTAACTACTTCAACTTCCTTCTCCTTGTTGACAATATTTCCCTGACTAGAAGAAGATGAAGGTTGTGATTCCAACATCCTTTTCTTAGACCTTGTATTATCAGCAATGTTAACTAGAGGTCCGATAGAAGCTCCCACCACTTGATTGATTATACAAAATTCATCAGCTCCAAAGAACATGAGATTAACATCAAGATTGACCTCTTGGACTTCTTCCACATTAGGATTGGGTGCTTTTAGAAGTGGTTCTTATTGATTGGAAGAAGTTTGAACCATGTATGCTTGAAGATGCAATTCCCTTTCACAAATGAGTTGATTATGTGGCTGATTACATGGAAAACACCATTTAGTTTCTGAACCACATTATTTTGCACTGGAACCAATGCTTGGCTTGAGCTAGGAGCAAGAAGTGACTAGAGAGGAGCAACTGTTGCCAATGGAAGAGGTACATTTTGACCCTGCCCCTTATTGTTTTGTTTATTTTTCCATATCTTTGATTAGGTTGTTGGTTTCTATATGGTTGATATCCTTGGCTAAATCCTTGATTTGAATATTGCCCTTAATTTTGATAATTCCTATAGGATTGGGCTTGTTGTTTTTCCAGGATATGACTTTTTTTGTCAAGTTTCTACTTAAGGTTTTCATATCTTCATCCTCTTTTTGTTGTGCAAGAGAACTAGATGTAGAGGCATCATGTTGGGAATTTTTCCTAGGAATAGGAGAAATAGAAGGTTGAGCAACTTGAGGAAATATTGATACAAGGGCATGGGTGGTCTAGGAGATAATTTCCCAATGTTAATTAAACAATTTTCAGCCCTAATAACTAATGTATAGGCCCTGGGAAATGTTGCACCCCATAGGTTGGATCATGACAGCAATATCAGAATTTAATGCTCTTAAAAACTAAAGAAAAGTACCTTCATAGCAGTTGGTCTTACGAGGTTGGGATCCTCTCCCAGTTCTTCGAAATCTGAAATTTAAATCATGTCATAAGCTCATTAGGATCCCTCTTTATATTTTTTAGTTGTTCTAGCAAGGAGACATTATATGTCTTCTCTCCAAATTGATTGCAAAGGGTTGTCCCCAACTAAATCCAATTAGTGATTAATCCTTCCTGCTCAGACTCCTGAACCATTGCAAATCTCTTCCCTTGAATGAAGAAGCTAATAGCTTAATAGCCAAATCATGTTCAATAATTTTATGAATCGCACAAATATTGGCAATATCTTATATATGGTTAGCTAGAGTGGTATGGTTTTCCCCAGGGAAGAAAGGGATACTCTTAAGTGTAAATGTTGGAATAAGATTTTGAGCATTAAGTGGAAGGGGACTACTACTACTAAAGTTAACAAATCCTTGATTTACCTGTTGTGCCATTAAGACAGGGCTAAGAACTCTAAGACTACAAGAAAGGCCTACCAGAAGGTGGTGTGGACAGAGTTCTATTTGGTGGTGAAGGTGACCTTTGAACTGCTTTGCCTCTTCTTCTCCTCCTAGTGATAGTTGTAGGTATTCAAAATCTCCTTCTTCTATTGTTCTAGACCTTGTTTGAATTCTTCTCATGAACTTGAGGTACTTTGACTACTAAAACCAGTTGATTTTATGTTTGGAGTTGTCGATGTGTAGATATGAAGCCTCCAAAGGCTGAAATTTTACCAAGATACACACCCAAACTTGGAAAAACTAGAAATATTAACTCTTGTCCCATTGGGTGTGCCAAAATTGTTGGAGCTCAAAATTGCACCCTGGAAATGATCATGAAGATCAATAATTCTAAGGCAACATGGGATTGTCTCCAATTTGTGGGATTTGAAAATCGAGACAGACCTCCGAGAGAAGGTCACTTCCTTTGTTTATTCCTTTGCCAAACTACTCCTATGAAGGGAAATGCAACTACCTATCACTAATCTATGATTCCAAGGGACCAAGGAGAGAGAGAAATGCATAAAACTGAAATCCTACACTACATGAGGTGATAACACCAAAAATAAGGGGAAAGACACTTTTAAAGAGAGCAAATGGAACAAAACAATGATGGACAAAAGGGCGAAACAATAGCCACAATCCAAAGCATCAATTAAATAATCATTTTCACACAATGCACAATAGAAATAAACCCTATAATATGAAGAAACATACACAAGCATACCTGCAAGTAAATGAAGAGGCAAGGGAAGGCAATAAAATACCATCTAAGGCAAGAGTAGAGAAACAAAAAAATAGATGTATTGCTTCAAAATGATGCATAGATCATTACAATGGAGGAAGAAGGTGTGAACTCATTACAGGATTACAATCCAAGCCTTGCAACTCAAAAACACTTGTGCAACACTTACAATGATGCCTTTGTATTCCCAAAGTATCTAACATTACAAATGAGTCACTTTTTACAATATATAGAAGAAGAGGAGGGAAACCTGAAATTCTATCTCCACCCACCAACAACATGCATTAATTGACTGGAAAACAGCATGGGTAACCTTACAAATTCGCGCCCCATGTCCTTTGCCTTGTGGAAGAAAAAAAATGATCACCATACTTCATTAATTTGGTTGTTCAACTACCTAGAACTGTGCATTTCAATGTTGCAAATGTTTTTTTCCTTTTGCTCCCACCTACCCTCACCTAATTAAATATTTTCAGGTTCCATGGTGTAGAACAGGAAAATACCTTTCCATTGATATATAATTTTCCCGATTTGGAGTTTGGATGAAAAGATATGCCCATGCGGATCTCCAGGGGTTGGGAAGGAACATGGGTCTGTACCAAGCTACATTCGGCATTTAAAATATTACATTTTCTTAAGATTATGGGTAAATCAAATCTTCAAGGAACTCGAGGAACATTAGAACTGGTTCTTCCCAATGTCCGGTGCCCGCACCCCATAGTTCTTGTCTTTGCTTGACAATCTTTGCATTATACTCCTACCTTTTATCTCATCCGCCCCCTTAGTGTTGTAGGTCTCGTGCCCGTGGGGAAGCTGTATCATGTGTGCCTCCATTCTCCGCAACCCCGCATCTTCGCACTATGCTTCACTTTGCTCCGACCAAGCTTGACCTCGCAGCCCGCACTACCTCAGCAGGTACTTGGGGTCCTAGGAACTTGTTACGCCCCACATAGTTTCATCGCATCTCATTTCCCCACAAAATAATTCTCCCTTTAACCTTACAACAATTCTAAAAATTTGGGGAACGAGTGACCAAAGTGTGAACAAGTTTTGTGTGTTCCAATTTTATCCGATCCATCCACAATACTTTGAAACCTTAGTATGGCGGCTCTAAACCAAATGCGGGAACCTTAGTTCCTAGGGAACCGATTCCATCCATGACCCCCATACCCACCGCAATACACTAAAAACTCAATTTTCTCATTTTTACTTAAATTTCTCATTTTTACTCAAATTTCCTTAACTATTTGGACTTTTTTTTGCAAAGAGAAGAAAAGTGCCCCAAAGCCAATTTTCCCAATTTTATCCATTTTTACTCAAATATGGCTAAGTATTAGATCTCTAATCCTAACAAGAAGGGGAAGAATACCTGAAATAATTCCAAGTGCCTAGAATATGCCTGAAATTCCAAATTCATGTGAGAATTCTCATGAAGTTTCCCGATCCAAATTTTGCAAGTTAGCCAATTTTACAAGGGGTGCAAAAATGGATAACATGAACTAAATGGTTGAATGGAAATATGAGTAGTAGCGTTGCTTTTAAATGAATTAATTTTTAATCTTCACAAATTATATCAAATAATGTTGGAAGATGTAAAGTATGGGATGTTTAATAAATTGACAATATCACCACATGTCTACTTGTGATTGTGGTAATAAATGTTGTCATGTCATATATGTTTGGAAATTGTTGAAGGCTAGATGAATTGATAGATTGACATGCATTAATAAATGTCAGGCCACTTGGCCATTTCTAATTTTTTGGTTTAAGAAATAAAGAAAATCCTGTACCTCAATAAGGGAAAAAATTAGTCAAATCATCCTTTCTCACCAATCAAAATAACAAAAATAATAATTTATCAAAAAGTATATTCATGTAATTATGTCAATTCAAAATTTATACATTAGAAATCTTGACATGGGTAGAAAAATTCTTGCATATTATTGGCTCACAATAACATTGCTAATTGGATGACACGAAAGGTGTATTATTGGCAAAGACTAATAATTATGAAGATGAATAAATAATTTTTTAATAATAACCATAATAGTATAATATATTTTAAACAAGGCCATGAATGGCATATCCTACTAAAGCATATTAGTAGTGTGTGCCATCGGAGTCTAATCATGGTGCTTGGATGTTGCACACTACAAAACCATAGGTTTCTTATGTTTGAACACATGGAAAATCAAGTCTTTATAGACATTAAAATAGGCTCCCGGTGTTTGTATACAAGGGTTATTACACTCGTCCATGCCCATCATGTATGACAAAGGACTTAAGCGCCACGTGGCAAGGATCGAATGGCCAAGGGATGCCACATGGCACCATTCCGACACTGTACTCAATGAAATGGGCCTCAACGGACTTCAAGCCCGAGAATAAGCCGGGATAAATAAATTTTCAGGTTCGGGGAGAAGCACAAGGTAAAATAATGTTGCCAAGTGTCCATCTTCGATTATTAGATCATTACCAAGTGTTGTTCCCTAATTAGTTCTCATGTCTCACCTTTCGTGGTCGTGTCTTGTCTTTTTTTGTGGACCGAAAGCTTCTTTGAATTCGGTTAATTTCGTGGTTCTAAGTCATTGCGAAGTTCTAGTCAATAAGGACCCCCACGTCCCTTCGCAATGTTAGCATTTTGATAGCTTGAATCGACCAATGTGAAACATGTTTCAATAGAGAAGCTCCAAGTCGCTCGGCGATTTGCAAATGTCGATCTTTGTTAATCTTGTCATTGTCAACCAATAAGACTATGCCACCATCCACACTACTTTTGTTTTTACATGAAGACTTTGCAGAGTGCGAAAAGTGAGCCTATAAAAAGGTTACGCATGTGTACGGTTTTAACGGATTGTTGTCTATTAAATGATCTTTTGGTCTTGTATGTCACATTGCGAAGTGCAAACCAATAATAAAACATCACGTATATAAGGATTCCGCAGAGTGTCGGACTCTTCATATCTTCTATTAGTTTCCTGAAGCATGAACCATTTTGAAGAATCTGCATGTTAATTTTGTAGTTCTAATTCATGCGAAGTTATAGCCAATAAGGACTCCCCCCACATCCCTTCGCAATGTCAACCTTTTGATAGCTTGAATCGACCAATGCAAAACATGTTCCAATAGAAAATCTCCAAGTCACTTGGGAATTTGCAAATGTTAGTCTTTGTTAATCTTGTCGGGTTGTCAACCAATAAGATTATGTCACCATCCACGCTACTTTTGTTTTTACATGAAGACTTTGTCGAGTGCTAAAAGCGAGCCTATAAAAAGGTTCCACGTATGTATGGTTTTAACAAACTATTGTCTATTAAATGATCTTTATGTTGTGTATGTCGCGACCGCAAAGTGCGAACCAATAATAAAACACCACGCATATAAGGATTTCGCAATGTCCAACTATTCATATCTTCTATTAGCTTCCCTAAAGCGTGAACCAGTCTGAAGACTCCATGTGTCTTTTCATAGTTCGTGATGTCGATCGAATGTTTTTGTCAACTTGCTTCTTTTCTTCGCAACTATTGGCAAAACCGAAACTTTAGCTAACCATGTTTATCTCATTTCCATTGAGACATCGCCACTTATCTTTATCCTTTGACCCCGCTGACCCATCCAAACATGAAGCTATTTTCATTTTGTTTAATTCTAGGAGCCACGGTGTCTCATGCGGAATGGATTTATTTGGGAACTGCGGAATTATGACACATGTCTCTAGTTAAAGCCTTAATTAATCATATTTAGTCGTAGCTCTGTGGATTATTTTTAATTAACCTTGGATATATTTATATATATTATATACAGTATGTAATTTGACTTAGCTTATTCGAGTAAAAGATAATTAAATCGAATACAATAGTTAGTACAATTTGCAAATGTTGTTATAGTTTGTTTATAAAAGGGAAAATGTTACATTTAAAATAGACGTAGGCAGAGCATGTAGCGTAAGGGGAAACATGTGGCGAAGAACACGTAAGAAAATCCCGTCTCCAAAACAAATCGGGAGGAGCCACACGGTGAGGGTCAAGGCGAATGAAAGGTCTGCCATGTGGAAATTCAATCAAAGGTTAACACGTGTCCGAACTGTTCATTGTTATTTTTTTGAATTATAATGACTAATAATAAATCTATTTTCTTTGCATAATAATACAATCACTTTACTTGAGATCCAAAGGCACAAACCACACGGAAACCCAAGTCAATGTTGTAAGTTTAGCAGAAGAATTGGATAGTTAAATGACCGAAGAAGCCCGAGCTTTGCTTTACTAACAATGGGAAAGCAGGGTTTTGTACTCTCATAGTTAAATAAAAGAACCTTACGGGAATTGTGGTAAATGGAGCTCTAAAATCAAGTACACATTTACTATTGCTTTAATGTTGTACTTGCATCATTTACTGCAATGCGTCAACATTTTATAATTATAATGTTTAAACTATAGTCTGAAGTAAAATAATGGAATATTCTCCAATAACATGAGAGGAATATTCTGAAAATTTTCCTTGCACAACATTAGAAAACATTAAAGATAGAAATTTGATTTTCCACGTGGCATAGTGCGATTTGTTGGAAGAAGTAAACATAATAGCAAACTAAAACATATGTGTACTGCCTTTGGCAAGATAATAAGATCCCATATAAGGAAAATGAAGAGAGTGAAATTAAATATTATCTTTTTAAAAATAACCTATTTGTTTAACTTCGATTTTGATCATTTTTACATATCATTAAAAACCTAAGCTCTTTAGAATATAGTATTGTATTAATCAAAAAATTGAGTCACTTATTATTTATAATATATATAATATTAGAGAAATGCAAGATTATGATTAGTGTCGGCTTTCATAATTTTATGAATTTATTCTAAATTAACCCATTAAATTCTCTTATTTTACTAAAAAAGTTTAAGTACTTATACCATAAACATTATATTTTTATGATGTTTTTAATTTTATGATTATTGTTTTGTATGTTTGAATGCCATAACAAGCGCGTGCGTGCGTGTGTGCGTGTGTGTGTGCGCAGCGTGTGTGTGCGTACAAGTGTGCAGCGTGTGTGTGTGTGTGTGTGTGTGTGTGTGTGTGTGTGTGTGTGTGAAATTAACTCCATTAAATTCTCTTATTTAACTAAAAAGAAAAGTACTTGTTCTTTATACTAGATGATGAATTGTTTGGGTAGCTCATGATTGATATAGAAAGAGTGTGTGTGTGTGTGTGTGTGTGTGTGTGTGTGTGTGTGTGTGTGTGTGTGTGTGTGTGTGTGTGTGTGTGTGTGTGTGTGTGTGTGTGTGTGTGTGTGTGTGTGTGTGAATTTATTCAAAATTAACCCATTAAATTCTCTTATTTAACTAAAAAAGTTTAAGTACTTAGACCATAAACATTATATTTTTAACATTGTTTTTAATTTTATGATTATTGTTTTGTATGTATGAATTCCATAACAAAGCGTTCGTTTTTACTAGATGATGAATCATTTGGGTAGCTCTTATTTAACTAAAAAGTTTAAGTACTTAGACCATGATATAGAAAGAGTATGAATTCCATAACACACACACACACACACACACACACACACACACACACACACACACACACACACAAGAAATGAAAATATAGTAAATACATACATATATATGTATGTATGTATGTATGTATTTTCATTTCTTATATATATAAGAAATGAAAATATAGTAAATGTGTTTTGTTATAATGATGTAAGTATGGCTCATCCAAAGTTTAAATGTTGAAAATGAAGAGCAATAAAGAAAATGTTTGCAATAATATGGGAGACAATAACAAGAACAAATGATAGATGTGCAAAAACAAGAGTAAAGAAAACATCGACATGATAATGATAGGGAATGCATGTTAAACACTTGACAAAAAAGAATTTGAAGAAGTTGAAACCCAAAGGAGACAATGTGTATGAGATAACAATGTCTCATGCATGAACCTCTTAAGAGGATCAATATAGATTAAGAAGAAGATTGCAATAGAAATTTTTTCACTTATAGATGTATATAGAACTTGGACATATATGTCATATGTAATATTAGGTACTAAAAACAAGCACTTGATATAATCATTATACCTTAATTATATTACTTTCCATTATGCATGATAATCTAAGGAACAACAAGAACATGACAATCATATATTGATTGACGCCATTTGAAAAACTCTTGAAGATGAATTGTCAACACAATATTATCCCCTATTATTACTTGCATTAATTGGAGTTACAATATTCAATATTGATGTGTTGATAAGCCATTTAACACTTTGGATACCACTCGAGAGAGAAATTGAATTAGAAGGAACAAGACTCACAAGTATCTAAGAATAGATCCAATATATAAAATACATAATGATTGATGAAAGAAGGTTTAAATTGAACAAAAATTTCTACAAAACAGGACTCGTGTCTTCACCACGCATTTCAAGAAAATACAAATAAGAGTTTTCGAGGAATATGATCATATTGATATGAGATTGTGAAAACTCATCTCTTGTGAGTGATATAAACCATTGTATGATAGTAATAAATGTGCAGGACTTCTTGTCTCTCAATTTTGCACCACCTATCAGATGATTGAAGAGAGGAAGATATGTCATTGTAGAAGTGTGGCTCTTCTCCAATCGGGGGAGAATTCAAGGCAACAAATTAAAGGGTGGTTAACCTCTTTACTATTTGGGCTTTGCGAAACCCAAGGGAGAGACCCTAAAGCAACCCAATATGTGCCATATAACACAAAGCATGCAATTATAGGTGTTGTAGACCCGAGATAAGCATCTCAACTACTATGACCCACCCAATTGGTTGTCACTAGCAAGAGAATTAGAAAGCTACTTAAATTAGCCAAAGGTTACAGATAAATAGATCATTACAACAAAGATATATCTTAAGTTATGTCGTATACAAGATTAAATAGAGGTTTCAAAGGGGGTAGGACAACAAGATTTAATTAAAAAAGGGGTTGATCATTTTAACTTCAGATGCACCTTGTCCATTGGGCCAATCCTGCAAAGTTGAGGTGGAGTCAAAAATAACACAAGAATTGCTTGATCTACACAATTGCTTCAATTCTCCGCAATTCATATAATGAAACCACATACACTAAGATTTTCTTAATTATCTAACCATTACAACTTATAATCCAAAATATAGCATTACACAAGCTTGTTGAGAGCAAATGAAACTAGAATTTCACAAGGATTTTATAATTAAGTGTTTTGGTGATTCCACCTCTGACCCCTACACCTAACTTCCAAATGATAATTCCAATAATATGAGTGAATACACTTCTAACCCAAATGATAGCTTCCATCTAAATCCACTATCTCATTTATGGCTCAACAAAACATACATGGCTACTCTCTCATACCTTCATTACAATGTCTTTGCACCGATCATGACTAATCTCAATTCTAACACCTAAAATAGAGTTAAAAATGAACACCTACAAACTAGACTACCAAAATGGATTAGAGTCTCAACCAAAATTGCAAGCTAAAACATGATTAGATGAAGCACATTCTTCATCTATTTATACAATTTGAGAATTTTCTAAAGTGGAGAAATAGAGGGGAATGCAAAATGTGGAAAACCAATGAGAGGAGAGGAATGAGCATGCACATATCACTTCAATGGCTCCACCATGGATCATATGACAATTGGAACCAATTAGAAGCTTAAAAAATATCCAAGGGCCCCAATTCATTTCTTAAGGAGCACACAACCATCCAATAAACAAAAGAGAGTCCCCACACATGCTACAAAGCAAGAAGAATGAATCAATCAACTAATAGATGGCAAAGAAAGACTAGGGAGTGCTATCGAACTTCGTCAAAGAATACACTACAAATATTTCATCAATTTGCCCCAAATTTTTGTCCAACAAGTATCCTTTTTCACAAGCTTTCCAACAGTATTGATTTTATGTTATTTGGAGCTCTAAATTAAAACTTATGAGCATTTTAAGATTCCTATGATGTTTTGCGCATTTTGACAAGCACAAGGCCGTCAAATTTAAACATGGGACCAATTTTTCCACGCGTCCCTCACTCATTGGTGATCCGATAACTAATTCCTATCGTAAAAAGTGTTGTCCTTATTGGATTGGATTGGGGTTCTCAAGATCATTGGTTGTGGTCGTGGGTCTCTAAACATTTCTTTGCCTTTTCCTCTATTTTTCGAGGACCAATCACGTTCTTTGACTATTCTCAAAGTCGCTTGAGTTCACCAGTGGATTCACAGGCCTTCGATGTTGCTTGATCTCCCTTGGGCCACGACATGTTCTCATAGTCTTGGGATTCTTGGGCCATCAAACTTCCTTGTTCAAGATTTCACACCTACAAGACCACAAAATGTTGTCATTCGTCCACATGGACCAATCACGGTCATCCTTGATCTATGGATTTTTCATCCCCTCAAGCTCATACTCTTCTTGACTTCAGCAACCTTTCACGTGTTTCATGGCATCCTTGGGTTCACGGGATTCCAAGATTTCTCATGTTCTCGAAGTTTTGAATCTCCATGCCTTATCCCATTTTATCAACCTCTCAAGTTCTCGAAGCCTAAGTAGCCCAACTATTTTTTCCTTTGAGATTTAAGCTGCGACCTTGGATCTTAGGGAGCACCATCATTGGTCCACATGGGCCAATGACAATCCTTCATGTACTCGAGATCATTGACCGATTCCAACTCTAGGGCTTGAAGCGCCCTCATATCTTCAACTCGTCAACTCGACTCGAGCTCATGCAAAAAGAGTTAGGTCGTGGAGCATTAGCTCCACTTAAACATTGTGACCACCGTGTTTATAATTTATCTCCTCGTGCATATGGGATTAATCCCAAGTGACAAAACGTGAACCAAGTGACCAAAGGATGGTGTCAAATGTCCTTTCACATTTTGATTAAACTTGATTTCTTATTTAACAAAGGCAGTGAATAGTCAAACCATCATCTAGACGTATGGAGGCCAAAAAGTGCTCAAGTATTATGTCTTTCCGAGCAACCTACACACATGTAGAGCAAGAAAGTGCACCCATTTTTGGTGAGTTTAAAAACATAAGGATTCCAAAATGATAATTTAATCATTATCCAAGCTCCAAATTTAACTCTAAGGCCCCAAAATGAGGTGAACGATTTTAGGCGCTGACAAGAATATTATAAGAATTCAAAAAATTATCACATTGGATAAGGTGTTTAGACATAAAGGAGAAAGTGGGGACTGAAAAGTTTTAGGAAACTTCACATAGATGTACATCCTATAATTAATGATTGGGAATTATTGATGAGAAACATTGAACTTGTTGCATTAAATCGTTCGACTAGTGAAGAATTTGACAATGGTAATCATCTATTCGCAACAAATGATAATGTTGATCACCATAATAGAAAGAAAATGCACTTATTGAAAAAATAAATTGTTTGTAGCATTGTGGCCAATGAAGGAAGTTCAAAACCAGTACTAATTCAAAATGGTGATTTTGATGTGGAGATATTAATTTAAAGGATGATTTTTAACTCGCATATGTGGATAGAAGCGGGGCTTATAAATGGAGCTCTAAGATATATTCAAAGTACAATATACAAAACTTGGAGTACCCCACTAAAACCAATACCGTATGTTATGTTAGAGTTTGTGATTCTTCATAAATTTTCCATTTGAAGAGCCATCTCCTAACATAGTTCCAACTACTTAAATACAAAGGGGACAGATGCACTAATTGCCCTTTGTGAGCGCATAGGCATTAACGATACTGAAAAGAAAAGGCTTGAATATATCCAAAGCAGCAAATGATATAGGACAAAGTGAAAGGACATGGTTAACATATGCAGCTATCTCTCATGTCATGTCCTTAGATGGTCTTAGAATATTATCAACATTTTCATATGACTCCTATGGAAAAATGAAAACATGAGAACAAGTTCCCAAATAGAAATTTGAGCAACATAGCTCATGTCCTTTGAACTACAAGAGTGTTAAAGGTATTTCATGTAGATTATCGCATAATTCTTATTTCAAGTGTACCTCATACTCCTTTAATGTAATTATGGCAATAGGTGTACTGCATTAACAACCAAGGGGAAGGTGGTAGTAGAGTACAACAGAATGAAATGCCAATAAAAGTGGCCAACCTTAAAATTTTATGTGCATTTGACCAACATAGGAAAGTTTCCCTTCTTGACATATGGTGGATTTTGGTTCAGTGTTTCCCCAAAATTGTATTTATACATACCTCATTCCCCATAACCATAATTGTGTGGCTATGGGGCTTGTTTTTGTGTGGCCCCTTAGACCTTTTTGATTCACTTGATATTTTTGGGTCTTTATCAATTTTTCCACCCATTGTATGTCACATTGCCTACCAAATAGGTTCTTATTTGAATTCTAGAAGTTTATAACTACATAGGTGCATTAGTTCATTTAAGAGACCATAACAAAATCCATTCAAAAATATCTCATTGTGAATTCAAAGCATTTAGAGCAAGAGTGAATTGACTCATGCCACAATTGTAGGCCAATTAGCTTTTGTGTTACTCGGTGTAAATACTCTCAAGCGTCACACCCTAAAACAATTCACCAAAAGGGGAATACAAAGCGGAAACAAAGGCAACTCAAGATAAATGGCCGAATTATCCCTATTTTCTCTATACCATCCAACCATACAAATAAATTAGGGTCAATTATGAAAAACATGGACAATTGGGGTAACCTAGTTACCAAAGTCGTCTAAATTGTACAAATTTGTGAAGAAAATTGCAACTTGAATGTAACCAACCCCAACAACTACCCAATTCAGCATCAATTCAATTAAATTAAGTCTTATCATCGAGAACAACAGTGGGGAAAATATACATTAAATATAGATGATGCCCAAATTGCCCATATTTACCCAATTTCCCCTCAACCAAGAAATAATTTATGGGCGCCTAAACAAGACAAGGTAACTTGAAACAAAGGCCCCAATTGAAAGTATTAGATGCTAATTTGCCCCAATTGCATATACATTAAGTGTAGATAATTTGGCCCAAATAGCTCATATTTACCCCAATTCCCCTCACCTAGGAAGCAAAATTATGAGCACCTAAGCAATACAAGGAAACTTCAGACTAAGGCCCCAAATGAAATTATTAGATCCTAATTTACCTCAATTGCCTATGTTGCTTGGCATTAATTTCTTACTGATACAGATATAAATCTCACAATCTACTGTTGAATTTTTAGCTCACCATAATTATTAATAACTTCATTACCTTCACCACAATTTTCCATTTGAATGGAAACAAAATGGTGCCAATCTAATCACACTATAGTGTAAGACTCAAAAACAGGCTCCATACTCCTATGTATGACCAAGATACTACAATTATCTAATTAACTTATCCCAAAAAAAAAAAAGACTCAATGACAGTCAAATGGACATTAAATTTGAGATCAAAATTAAAAGTGAACACTCAAATTCATTACAGCCCACCACACCAGGACAGTTCCAAACCAAAACTATCAATATAAAGCATGGCAACCAACTTGCTTGGTTCAACCCTCCACTATTAATTTGATGTCAACAAAATTTTGGTACCCACCCCTAGGCAAACTCCTAACATTGATAATGTAATAAAAGCATAGGAAATCCATCAACACTAACCTTGGACACCTTGATGATGAAAACAAAAGATGGACCACATACTGATGAGGTAGATAAGTCTAAGCAAATCTTTAATGGGTCACACTTGCCTTGGGCGCCTTGACAATGTAAACCAGTCATGAGACATCCATCAGTAGATTGAATACAGCATCACCACCACCAAACCTGACACTCCAGCTTTGAAGCCATAACTCCTCTTCCAGATTTGTGTGCCGGTATGTAAACGCTACCATGCAGACTACACAATAATCTCTACTCTACTGCATTTCCCAAGGAACAACATTCATGTTCATGGAGCAGATCTCCTGTGTATGTGCTAGCAACAATAATTGTATTGCGAAAAATGTCAAATAAAATTCCCTGCTGGTAAGAAATGAACTCACATTTATTGGCAAGGCATTACAAGCTTTGTTGAAATAGTTTGTTGCCAGTAATGCTGAACGTAAATTGAAATAGAATAAAATTATACTCGGATCTCTATTTTAATTTATTTATAGTTGTCAGAAATGTATTATACAAAATCTCTTTTATTTGACTCTTCACACCCCAAGGGAAGATGGATAGTGACATACTCCTCAAAAGCGTTTTATTAAATAAATTAATATCCAAAAACCAACAAAATAAAATCCTAGTTCTTTTATGCAGCTAAACATCCAAAATACCATTTCTTCCATGGAGTTAACAGTTCGTTTCCACCTAGACCAAAGTGTTCTCATAAATGACCATGTTTTGCCTCTCTGGATAACATAACGAGTGTTGCTTACATACTGCTTAGTTAATTGTTTCACAATTCACATGCCCTTGGCAAATAATGAATAATATTTAATAGACTGGTCTAGTAATAGACTGGGATTAGGAACTAGCAAAAGTAGTTTTACTATATCTTCTACAGAGCACTGAGGTTCCAGTTTACAAAACTGCTCTTGATAGCATCTTCTCATCAGATCCATAATATACAAATGATGGTAACAAATTCAAAATGTATAGAAAAGATGATCCTGGTAAATTATCGGGACTTTTTGACAAATATAGTATCCATTACCCTTCTCACTAATCATATTCGCCCCTGGAAAATTTGTCTTCTGGACAATATACTGCCACAACTATATTGCCACCAAACTTCCTTCCATTCAGTGAAGCTTTTGCCTTCGCAGAACCATCAGTATCAGAGTATTCCACAAATACCTACCAAATAGCGAAGTTCAGGATGATAAAAGGCAAAAAACCAAGGTATGTCAAGCCACAGTGTTATTTTTTAATAGAAGATTATTATCAAAAATATTGGTGCAAATAAATAAAGATGACATACTGACCTTCCCAACACCGGGAGTTGATATTCCACTGGGGTCAGGCCGTGGTATAACAAGATTAACTACCGATCCTAATTAGCAGAAAGAAATATAAGCAAGCAATATCAATATTGAACCAACATATATACTAGGGTAATAAATGATAATAATGAGATACAAACTACACATACCATATTTTCCACATTCTTCTCTCATATCTTCTAGTATTTCTTCAAATTCCTCGTCATCCCTTAGCTCATCTGCTGACACAACCTAGAAAAATGGCAGCAATGTATCAGTTCTTTCAATGTTTACAGCAAGAATTATAGGGGTACACCCCAAGCAAGTTGTATGTATCATTTTTATTAAAGAAAAGGGCATAAGGGGACATTTATAGTATAACTACAAACTGATGTAGGTTAAGACTAGTAAAATAAGGTTCTACCAAGCATAGAAATGTTAGAGGATCTTTTGTAATTATCAATATAACTGAAGCCACATTGTATAAAACATAGCAGACATTTTTCTGGAAACATATTACAAGGGCGTTGAGCTAACATTTGGGTTATCTGAGTCTACATCTCATGAAGCATAGAAATGCTAGAGGCTGCGTCTTCCAAATAATGTTTGGTTTATAAAGTCGTGCCTTAATCATGGTACAGTAGCAGAAATTTTCTGGCAACATATTACAAGATTATGCATGTGTACATTACACTTAGCCTATAACACATGACATCTATCTATTTTGAAAAGAAATTTACAATAAAAAGCCTGAGACAATTCTAGTAGATTTCATTTCATTATACCATACTATCTATACATGTTTCACCTGGTTGACTTTTCTCTTCATTAATGCAACACAGCCAGGAGACTAGTAACACACATCTCCAATGATACCACTCAGATTGGAAAGCTGAAAATGCAGTGTTACGCGGGGACACGTCCTCTAGATTTTAATGACATCCCGGACATTTAGAGGAATTGGGGAATTGGGGACGCCCCTATTTTTAAAAGATTTCTGATGATTTTACTTTTAGAAAGCGGTTATTGTTACCATAAGCATTGAATTCTAATTTCAAAAGTACCTAGCACACATTAAATACAGTTTAATTCCCTAAATTTCACAAAAATATTTAAATATTAAGTTTTATGTATTATTTAAAAAGCAGTCTCCCACCATTCCCAAAATTTGGGAAAATTTTCAACATTCCCGACACTAAAGTAACTATGCAAAAATGTTTTACTACAATACTAAAGTACTGTTCCCCAAACAAAACTAAGAAAATGTGTTACATGTGCCAAGGAACTTGTCCCCATGTTACACAAAAGGGACATACAGTGTCAGTATTAAGGTTAAAAAAACTTTACACCACAAAAAGTAATACCAAAAGACACGACAAATGCAATCACATTACATAACATTGCCAAAGGAAATTAATGTCATACCTGTGTCAAGCAAACAACTTTTGTAGGTACTTCTGGAGGTCCAAAAGCCCCAGCCCCAACTTGAAGTGCAAGCTTCTGCATACACGCCAAAAGAATGCTTTACTAACAATAGACGATAGTAGTAAATATTATTTACAGAACCACAATTGAAAAGGACTCCAGGGCATTTTTCTCCCTATTGTTTAGGGAACCAATATGACATTCTCTAAACATCTTACCTGTAAAGCTATGTGGTGTTGAGCCTGGGCTAAGACATTCTCTTGGTCTGGTTTGGGTTGACCACTGCTATGAGATGCAAAAGAGATGGCCTCAGTTAAGACTGTCGCAAGCAAAAATATAAAATAAAGAACCTTGATTGAAGCAGCATATTATGCCCTCAGGCATATTGATACCTGGCTGTAGCTCGGCGCACAGTCAAAGTCTTATCCCCCATTTTAAGCCCGTTAAGGGCAGCACATGCAATGTCTGTCACAGCTGGATCCTAATATGTTTATAAAAGCAATTAACATCATGAAGATGGCAAGCACTAATAAAGATTCTATCAGGTTACTAGAAATGCAACTTCAAATAAAATATAATCTTAATTGAGAAAATACGGGCATGCAGAAAATGCACACCTGATAAACACAAAACCCATAACCTTTTGAATTGCCAGTATCTCTATCTTTGACAAGATCAAATCCTCGAAGTGGCCTGAAAAATATGAAAAGGTTAGCATTGCCACAAAGCTATGACGTGCAAATCCAGACAGATTTGGGGCAAGATCATGAATCTCGTTGAAATCTCCTGGCGTGCCCCTTCATCTGTATCAATTCTTTACGCAATGCTGGTTAACCTCAAAAAATGAAAAATAACTAAAATGTAGATATATCCTACCATGGATGTTTTAGGGTCATTTCTAGATTAATCATTATGCATCTACTCTAAGACTGAGTAGCTGTTTCTGTGTGAGAAAAGCAATCATGTGATAACCCTTGAAACCTACTATCTCAACTTTAACTTTCATCCCTGTAACCGTCCACCTAAATGAGGCAATTGGCCTTTGAGAAAAGAATATGGTATTACAGCCAAATATCTAAACCATACGTACCCAAAAGATTCCAACAGCTCTCGTATCTGCGGTTCTGTGAAATAATATGGCAAGCCACCAACAAAAATACGATCAGGGCCTTCAGCTCCACCAACGGTACTGTCATAGCTAAATAAGTCAGACAGAATATATTTTAAGACATTTTTAAGGATATAACACAGCTCCTCGAGTGAGGACTAAAAATTATAACCCAAGATAAAGGTACACCTGAACTTCTTTTAAACGTACACATGACAATTTCAATTTCCATTATTTACCCTGGCGTCAGACCAACAGCAGCTAAATTAAGGTGGGGGCTGGGTTGGCTTGGACCCAATGCTGCTGCCAAGGAGGGATTGTAGTCACTTGGCCTCCTCACACGTACAGAAACACCCTGTCAGAATTAATTGTCATGTCAAACAACTCATTATAATAGTTCGATTTGCTTGTGGAGGAAAAAACTGTGTACTACTATGGACAACTTGAAAGTTAAAATTGACTTTTGACTGAATATTAATTCAATTAGCTCCTACACAAAATTCTACCTCAAACATGATGCCATCCAGGGCCATAGCATTGCTGGCCTCTTCAACAGTACGCATTTCCACAAAAGCAAACTTCTTTTCATGGTTTATATACACATTTACAACTGCGTCACCTGCTAGCATCAAAGCATTTAGCCATGTGACCTAGCTCTGACTATTTAACTGTAAAACATAGTCCACTATTATATTTGACCGGATCCATATATTACACGAACCTGGCCCTGCAGTATTTCCTCCTATGGCAGCCATAACCCGACTAAAATATGTGGCAATAGTCTGATTATCAACCAAATAACAGAAATATGTAAGCAATTCATCTTTAGAAATGTGTAGTTATAATTACATCACAAAAGGCACCGTTTTCTATAGATCTGTGTCCATACACAAATGATCCATGTTTATCCCAAAAGTGTGTACATTTATTCAATCAAACTAGACTGTGGCTAACTTCCACACCACTTCTGTACAAACTAAAGATGCAAATCATGTCTAAAGAGTATAAAATAAGTGATTCAGATTCAATGGAAAAGTTCATGTTAAATATTAGTGTTTACTCTTTCATTGAAAGATGACTTATCAGCTCGAAGAAAAACCTCCATGTCAACAGGAATATGGATGGATCCAATGACAATTTCCAACACATAAGATGCGGGTAATTCTACACATCATCAAGCAAGCACTTCCTTTGCTCCAATCAGAAATTTTATTCTCACATTATAAATTTATAAGAAGCAATCAAAGAGTATTTCCAAATGTGTCGCGCCCTTGGGCTCCAATTGATCATGTTATCCTTTATACATATAGTCTTTTTTTAATCGTGGATAATAACGATAATTCTATTTGACTTACTAAACTTGGTAGTACTTGTTCAAGTGAATTATCTACCAATTCACTAGCAAACAACATAAGCAAAAGATTAATAAAAACTTAAACTTGAGGCTTATAGTATAAACTTATCGACTAGTCCATAGATTTGTTTGTACAGCTAATGTAATTTTAATGGATTTCATAAATATATGCCATCATGACAGAGTTTTACCTGCTCGTTAGCCATCGGAGGAAGCCCACCTACATACACACGTCTTGCATGCCGAGTGGCCTGTCTCACATCCAAGAAAAGATAAGTTTATACCAAAGAATTCATCAGGGATTCACAAAGAAAATTTATCAATAAGTCGCAAAGACATAAAGAAATCAAATTATGTACAATTTTCAAACTAGTCAAATCTCAAATCAGGTACATATTGTCACTCTATAAAGAAAAATATTTATCAATGTTCCCACATTTTCCTCAAGACTAAATGAGACCCACAACATCCACTGAAACATGAATGAGGTTGTAAACATTAGTTTACAGAGCCTACATTACTTTACAGAGCCTTACAACTGTATCGTTCTAATATCAATACATTCAACTTCTAGCCATACGAGCAAATAATTATATAGGTGACTTGTGATTTAAGATTCGGCCAAACACTAAAAATAAAATAAATTTGAGACGTCATTGTTGAACTGTTTGTCTCAAAGGACGTATAATTTGTATGGCACCTTTTCCTAGTTCATGTCAACCTCTCTCAGTAGAGCTACCTGTGAAAAATACATGTGGCGCGTGTTACAGACTCGCATAAAAAATAGACAAACCTAATCACATTTACAAATGAATAATCCCATGTCAATCACAGTACACTCATTGCATACAGTGTTATTTGTCCTTGCTTAAGTCACTTGCTACAGATCCACAACCATACAGTTAGCACTGTCAAGATCTGAATACAATATCCATTCTTGCAGTACACCTCCTGGTGGAACAATCCTCATTCTGAACCGCATATAGGGCTGGTAGATCAGAAGCAGAGCATCCCAGCAACCTATTGGAGGTCCTCCATTCAAGTCCTAGCTTGTGCATGGAAATTTAACATGGTATAAGACTCAGCAAGCTAGGACTCGAGCCCAGAAAGTGTAGCTTGAGGGGTTTTAGGAAAAAAACAAGCCACGACAGAAACCACAAAAGGACTTGCAGCTCAAGTGGTAGAGCACCCGGCATGCCAAGCATAGTCTTACATTCAAGTCATAACTGGTCCAGGAAATTCAAATGACACTTCCGAACAACAGATTATAGACAGCAATTTTGGGCCAACTTCCCAGTCCAAGTCATATAAAATACTTTCACTCAAATCCACACCATTTCACACAGCATTTCTTTGATGAAAGTGTGATGGGATGAATCAATAACTTTCGTCAAACAATGTAAGTGTGTTTTCCCCTTGTTAGAAGATAGCCAACCTACTTCCACAAATGAATATAGATCTCATATTTGATACAATCTGAAGCTTCTAATAACGCTTTTATAGGATATACAAGATCAGGGAGCTTAATTGGTTAAGAAACTGCAGTGACACATGATAAAGATAATGAAGCTAGATTAAGAATTAAGCTTGGTGAATCGGAATCCAATATTCTGAAATGAGTCTTCGAATAAGCTACAGTTCTAAGAAGGCCAAAATACAAAGCTACCTATATGCAATCATTATACTGATGCAAATTGTCCCTAAAATTACAGAGCAGTAATATATTTCACTAAGAGGCATATCTAAGAAAGTGGCAATGACCAGCTATTGCCATATGGATGCTTGAAAGTTAGATTAGAATGACAGGATAATGTGCAATCATTGGTCACCCATCAATGCAGCTCTATCTAATGAACCGTAATCCACATCTAAAAACTGAATCTCTGAGCACTGCCTGATGAACAAAGGAATCTGTGTGCAGTGAAACCACATATTCACATATTAAAACTGAATCACTGACCACTGTCTGGATGAACAAGAGGAAGTTGTGAGTCTATGTGTCCAGAAATGATCCCATCTTACATTATACCCATAGCACTGAGCTTATATGACACTAAGCTAGCTGATATTCAAACAATGTGCATATGTTTCAGAGCAAAGCCCAAAATGCATAGCTAAAGAATGATCATTTGTAATCCTTGAAATCGGTAACCACCTATATCTCCATCTCATTGAAGCCTTCAATACAAGCAACAAAAACAACCCCTTCATGGTAGGTGTTCTTCATTATATTAACAAAGAAGTTTTGCAGGATATATTAAGTTTGTCAGGTTAGTGAAACTGATCAATGACTTATCATTTTTACATTAATTTCATTAAAGGAAAAAAATCAAGGCAAAAAAATAACTAGGTTCCCCAATTGGCAGGATTATGTAAGATGTTCATGAGCTAGAGTCTGCTACATTATTTACAAAATTACAAGGAAAGATAGGCAAGGGTAAGGCACCTGCTGTGTCATTGCTTGCACTGGCATTACTGGGAGACCTCCAAACTGCACCATAAAACATATATCATATAATCTATTAGGTAGACCATAAAGCAATAAAATGAGACTAACCTAAACTTAAAGCAAAAAAAAAAGAAATAATTATTTAAAAGCATAATGTATAAATACAAAAGCACCTGGGTGTTTCCAAATTGAAACATGTTTGGAAACATTCCTGGCATTGGCTGTGACATTCCTGTAGTCTGACCTGTAAGAGTTTCAACTAGAAATTTTAGCAGGAACAGTACAATTACTCGTAATGCTAAAACTAAGATATTGAAAACTGCAACTATGACATACTATTGTTTTCAATCGATTTCTGTTGGCCCCACAGAATGTAAAGCTACCATTCTCTATTTGACATCTCCTACCTAATAATTAATAATTAACTGAAGAAACAAATCTGTTATTTCAAATGCTGAGGGAAATTTTTGTAAAACTACCAAAAAGGCAATTGTTGCCGGTTGAAGACGAACAAGGATCCATCAAAACTGGTGCATTGATTCGTTGGTTGTACATAAAAGCTATAGTGGCCACGCCCATTTGTAGCACAGAGGGACATGTGCCCCCATATTGCCTTCTTTTCACAAAAAAATAAAAACAACAACAAACAAACAACAAACAAACAACAAGCAAACAAGCAAACAAAGGTTTTCAGTTTCAGTATGAAACTACCAATTAAACTAAATTGCCCATAAATAATCATAAAATCACAATACTTGATTTAGTTTGTAATAGATCCTAGATGTATAGCCCAAGCTACACATCTATAAAACAAAATCCACTTAGAATCTCCAAAATGTAACTGGCATCAAGCCAACCTAATATACATGAAATATAGCAGTCTAAAGAAGAAAAGCCCTTTTGTGCAGACCTGGTAAAGTTGCCCCAGTCATCATGGTTGCAGCACCAGGAGGTGCCATGTCAAAACCACTTGTTTGTTTGTTGAAAAAGAAATATATAAGTTAGCAATTGATCAAACATTGATAATTAACTATACACAAGCTTGCAATTAAGCACAACTGAAATCTGATTGCATTAGAGTTACTTTTAAATGACTATGGATCTCAGACCTTATCTAACAAATATCCAAAAAGTAAAAAGAAATCAACCACACGAGCTGCAATCTTAATATGAATCAATGGCATTCTATGATGATAAATAGAACATAGGATTACAAATTTGCAACATCAAAAATAGGTATGAACTCCGAAGAGCTTTTCCAACTTTTATTACGAAGCATAGTTACCTTTTAGAGCGTGAACGGGAGCGCGAGCGTGACTTTGATCGATGCCTTGACTTTCCCCTTGAGCGAGAATGTGATCTATGACTGTGTCTTCTCTCTCTATCACGATCATGATCACGATGCCTGAATTCATCACATTCAAATCCATTTAAAATGTTGTAAAAAAGAATCAGGAGAGTTTATATAATTTACTTGAAATGAATAACAAGGCAAGAAATCTGGATCTTTAGTACAAGAGAGTTGGAGACTGCAAAAGAATTCTCAAGTAATCACCAAGAGCCTTGATAACCAAAACTGGTGGGCATATACCCCCATTTCATTAAAGGCCTCCCAATTTCTAAAACAATTGCAAAGATCGACAGTCGGTAATATATACTCCTTCAATAAAAGAAACCACACAAAGGATATTCTTGGAAAACCACTGATTAGCTTGATTTCACACATTCTTTACCATTGATTAACTTGACTTCACACTTTATTTGCATGCAAGCTGGGACCTCCTAACCTTGTATTGTATACCCGGATGCCTGATATTGGCAGCACACTCAATTCTACTATTAATAGCTTGATTTCACACTTTCATTGCATACAATTCCACCATTATCAAAGATCTCCTATCCTCTCAATTATTACCTTGCTGTGTGATACCAGCAACACACTCGATATTACTACTCTGAATAATATTCAATTAAGGACCAGCATACTTGACACCTAATTTTCTCGCATCTCCCCTGTTATTAGAGCATACAAAATCTCAATGTAATTTGAATTGACTACTTGTATTGACTAAGTTCATCTCTGGTTGAAACTCAAATAGAGTGAAGGCACATGAGTACATTTGATAGATTTCAGTGATGCAGTTTTTTACCATTGACTAGACAGCACACCAAGTTTGCATATGAGACCCCTTGCAAGAACAAGAGGAATTCTATGTATCGTTTAAATTAAGCACTACTTAGGTTTCAATGTCATGAAAAAGCATTTGGAGTAAACAGTGGCAATGCAGCATCACATTTAAGGCAAAGTTTTCCATATAAATAAATAGACTTGATAATCATAGAACATGAGTGAATACAAATAAATCGATTCCAGTGATGGGATATTTTACCATTGACTAGTCAGCACACGAAGTTTGCATGTGAGACCCCTTACAAGAACAATAGGACTTCTATACATTGATTGAATTAGACCCCTTAGATTTCAATCTCATGAAAAGCTTAGGAAGTAAACAGTGTCATTGCAACGTCCAATTTAAGGCAAAGTTTCACATATAAATATATCGACTTGATAGCCATAGGAAATGCATGTGGACATTTTAAAATAAAAAAGCAGAGAATTACCTCTCATAATCATGACTTCTATGGCGCTCACGGTCATCAGTTCGACCTCTACCTCTGTCTTCCCTCTCACCACGATCCCTGTAGTGGTCCCTGTGATGTCGATCCCTTTCCCTGTCCCTGTCCTTCTCCCTATCCCTGTCCCTGTCTTTGTCTCTGCTCTTTGCCCTTTCTCTTTCTGAATCACGTGAAGAATGCTGCAAAATTACAATCATGAAATTCCATAAGTAAAATATGCATCAACATTAAGCAATCCTCCACAAACCTTCCATGCAGTGCAATTCAAAACTTAAAACCTAAATCTAGCACTTAAACAAACAATTTAAAAATAAAATCTGAAGCTGCCCGATTGGTGGCGAGACCATGACAATTTCGAAAAAAATTTGAACTGTTTGCAGAATGAACTCGATATATTTCACTAAGACTCTTTCATTAAGAGAATGTTGAATCATGAATGAGAACAAAGTAAGTTTAATATGCAGACATTGGTTAATAATAAAGCAGAAGGCTTCTTTATCCATAAGCATGGCTACACTCATTGTAGCATGGACTCAGAAGCCCTGCTGTAAACTTGGGATTGATCTGGACCAGCACTTATTACTTGAACAATTAGTTTTCCTGTGTATTGGCAATATCAGGGCAGATATTTAATGTTTTTATAATGACAAGTTCATTGTTAGTCGGGCTTTCGCTTCCATAAATTTGTTTTCATGTTCTCATATAGTTCTGTTTCCAGAATTTCTGGATTTCAATTTATTCCATCCCATTTTACTCGTTTGGCCACGATATGTAAATTTCATGAAAATGAATTCCAATATGGAGTTTTTATTTATATGTGGTTTCAGAGAGTTAAGTTAGTTTGGCGAATTACTCAGGTGTGATGAGGAAATAGTTTGGAGAAGAGCTCAGGTGTGACAAGGAAAACTCTCTCCTTGTGTTTTGATTTGAGCACTTGGGTGAAGTCTATTACAATCACTTCGATTCCATCCCTGAGAACATGGATACAGAACATGTAACTGGCTTGGACTGAACAAATCTCAAAGTCTACATCTACAGAACGTATTGAAGTAAATGTTAAACAAAGCTTGATTTGTCAAATGCAATCAGCTCAAATGATAAATCACATGAGCTTTTCATAGTTGAAACCCATATTCAAATCTCCATGAGACATGTTATATTTTAAATGTGAAATTAGCTAAACCACGACATCCAATTCTGAGTGTTGCGTAACTCGATGGACGATGCCAGGTTGCGTAACTCGAAGTCATGACATCTAAGCCAAAGGACATTCCATAGGGGGAAATTACTAAATCAAACCAAAAACTTATTTTGCAACTTTCAAAAATTTAGTCAAGCGAGTAGGTTAAATGGGCACAATTAATGCATCATGTTTGCAGAACAACGAAAGCCCTAGGGTTTCATCATGCAACATTAAGTTTAAAATTCCACATTAATTAGTGGTTAAGGACAAGGAAGAAATCAGATCCAGATTTTCCAACAAGTTGGGAACATGTAACACGATCATTACAGCCCACATAAAGAATACAAAATCAAATTCACTACGACAAGTAAACAAATCAACAGCAAACATCAAACCCTAAAGACCTGTTAAATTCCACATGGATAATCCTAAAACAATTCTCTGGAGTGGTTAACAAGAACAAAAAAAAAGAAAAAAACCTGGCGTTGAATGTCTTTTTCTTCGAAAACGTCGTAAGGAGAGTCCTGTTTGGGGTAATCATCAAAACCCTCGCCATTTCCATCATACCTCCCGTCGTACTCAGACATTTTAACTGAATATTTTTTTCGCCTGGCGCAAAACTTGAATTTTTTTTATCGAAGCCCCTGTAATACAGAGAGAATAAATGGATCGATTTCTTAACCCTAAAATTCTGAGAGTTAGATATTTTTCTTTAGTACCAAACCCGCTGGCCGCCGAGAATAAAAACGAACAAGGATTGAATGTATCCCTATCTGTAAAGTCGACCTTCATAAAACCCTAGGCGCCCTTATGAGATTCGCGAGGAGCAAAGTAAGAAGACCCGTAAGTTAAGCGGTGGATCGCATGGTCGGAGCGAAAGTAATGGCTTTGGTTTCGTCGGGGGAACCTATTTTTATAAAATAAAATAACTAGCAATTGCAAATGAGTTGCAAATTACGCCGGAGATAGTAGCAATATTTAGTTTATTTGAGTTGTATTTCGGGTTGATATTGCATGGATGTCTATATGTTGTTGCAAAGCTCTTATTTTGTTAGTGCCCACATTTTTGTAAGACACAATTATCTACTAAAGCTACCTTTTTAACATTTCAATGTTCCCAAAGCGTATTCAATAATCTCATTTTGTGGAGCTTATTAACATCTCTCACACAAAACTGTCTTGTACCAATCTTGGAGATAAACTTGGTTTTGTTCTAGAAATGAACACATACATGAAGGTTCTCAACAAATTTAATAGTTGTCTTGACATTGGGCTAGCAAATCAAACAAAATTGCTAATTTCTCACTTTCTCTAACTTTGCATATATCTCTTATATCTATGGGTATAAGTCGTCTCCTCCATAACAAGCATGTACCATTTTATGGCCTTTAATCCAATTACATTCATGCACCATTTTAATTCCCCTATCCTTCATTAATCTCTTTACTATTTAAACCTTGTCCCACCTAAAAAATACCCTTATATAATAGTATAATAAATGGTTCACATATAAATTTAACTTTAAAAAACATAAATAAAAATATCAATAAAGGAATAAAAAAGACATGAAATCCCATAAAAACTAATATCTAACATATTTCTGCATTAAAAACAAATTTTGCACAATGTGTATGATGTGCCCTAAATACGGGATCTTCTTCCCTTTGAGATATTAGAAAACTTGAACGAAAATAGTGGATTGTGAATAGGAGCCATGTGACCATTTAATTGATTAACCAGACACAAAAACACAAATCCACGCCCCAATAAACGCGCCACGGGTATCGGTGTGGCGGGGCTCTATAGGGACTTCGCCTTTGAAATTCATGCTGGCTTCCTCTCTCATTTCCTTGTCCTTGAAAAAGGCTTTATGGGATTATGAGAATCCTAGGCAATAATGGGTGTGCCCATCAGGCCCTTACCTACTTAGTGCTCTTCGTCCCGCTCCCTCACAATCAAAATCTTTTCGCACTCTCCCTAAAATTTGAATTCTTATAAAGGGAAAAGCTCACCCTGTAAAACTTCCATGGCCATTTTTGGCCCTGTATGTTTGAATGAGGCCAATCTTCCGAACCCTGAAAGCAATGATGCCAGGCGCCACAATTTTTCTGGTCTTTGCCATCTTGCTCTGCAATTTTCCTCTGCCCAACTCAAAGACGCAAGCCTCATGGCCGCCTCAGCAAATGCCCACAGACTCCACTGCCCTTAAAAATACCAATGTGGCCGTTGTCATTCCTCAAACATCTGTTATTCTGAACTCAAGTATTTGTACGCAGGGAAGAAGTGAAACAGAGCAACTATAAAATACAGTGTTTTTCCTGTGTCAATGGAAGCTTTGTAAGGTGGAAATCAATTGCAAACGTGAGCGCCACGACCATTGAAAGTGAGCAGTCCACCTGCAAATGTGTTTAGGAAGCTTTGATGTCAATATTACTTAAAAGAATTACACTGGTGTACTATCTTTATTGCCTAATAAAATTATAGAGGTAGAGAGAACAGTGGGTGATTTTGATTACTAGAATAAAAAGTTGGAAACCCATTTGGGTATTCTGAAGGGTGAGATTGCATCCTTAACGGAGGACAAAACTTAACTGTAATCTCAAAACGAAGAAATGGAAGTCAATTGAGTGCAAAAATAGAGGGTTTTGGTAAACTTCTGGTAGAAAAGGATGAACTCCAGACACAGGTTGAGATAGAGAAAACACAGCTGCAAAATAAGAATGAAGCCATACAAAGCCAATTGAAGACAATGATAAAGCATTGTGGACAGGCCTATTTATATTAGAATGGCGGTGAGATATTTCCCTGCCATAAATGTCAAAGGAAGTCGGCAAAGACCCAACAACAATGCAACTATTCCACACAGATGAAATAAATGATCTTTTCCTGTTTAATAGTTTACAATGATGAAATCTGTACTGTACACATATGACAGGAAAATCTGCAGGATTTCATTCCAAAAAAAGCGGCCAGGAAGCATACGAAGATATTTTAGATCTTTTTAACAAAATATGTGGAGTTTTCCATTTGTGTGTCACAAAAAGTCATTTCATAAACAGTTGGATAAATGGCGTATGCAGCTGTAATGAAGTCAAGTCATTGTTTGTTGTTACTTTTACATATTGGACGACCTGTCATTTCCTGCCTGCTTTGTCTTCACGGCAATCCAAAGTATACACACTTTTCTTTGTTTTCTATTCTACGTGGAACATTCTCTGATAACAAATTAAATCCAGAATTGTGTGAACGTGAAGTTGAAGCAGAAAAGAAATGCCCATCACAGATTAGATGATCCCTTTGTTTAGTCGGGTCTGGTCTGGTCTACTCTGCTCGACAAAAACCTCTTTCAACTCAAATCACTCTCTTTTAACACGTCAAACCTTCAAATATGTCTTGCTCAAATGCCAAAAATATGTGTAATGGTTGGTTGGTTGTTTACGTCAAACCTATGATTCTTTCATGTTGTGAGTTTTTAAAAAAGAAAAAGAAAATTCAATAAATATAAAATAAAATAAAATGGTGGCCGGAAAATTTCAGTTGGAAATAGAGTCACCGGAATTTGACAGTTTCCAGCAGGAGCTTCTTCAAAGTGGACGCCTCCGGCTAAAATAAAAATTTGATGATAGTGCACTCATTGGGCACTAGATTACATAGATTGTCGGCATCTCTGCTCATACTTTGGAGGAAGTATATAGCGGATTTACAATTACGAGTAAGTGTATAACTAAACTAGTGAGCACCTTCAGCCTAAGCAACTACGAGTAAGGGGCATCCACGCCATCAAAGTCACCTAGGGCACAATCCTAGCCTTAACCGTTTTGACTCTTTGAGTCCATATCTCCACCCTAGTGGGCTTTATCAAAGCCAAACCCTATTTTAAACTTTTCATCCACATAACTTTTTAAAAATATTTATTTATATATAAATTGTTTGTATAAATTGTAATTTTTTTATTTTTTTAACAAAGGGTAATCAAGGTAACTATTTTCTAGCTACATGCTAATGTTTTCATTAACTCTTTAAAATATGTATATTATTTGTATAAATTGTAAAAAAATTAAAAAAGCGGGTAATGAAGGAGGTTAGATAGTTAGAGTTGTCTTAGAGGTGAGACGAAATGTTATAGATAGGAATCAAATGGATTAACTAATAATTGCACTCAAGTAGTGCTGATGGACCAAAGGAGAAACAATGCGGGAGGAATCCTAGTGATAAAGAAGGAGATAGAGGGAGGAGAGTTGGATGAGAATAGAAAATGTTCGAAGGAAAGTAGGTGATCATCTTATTTCTTTCGGTAAATCACATATGGACCATGTGTTTTTGATGTGCAATGCTAGAAGGAGAAAAGGGGGTATTATATGAAAATCCTTTGCAAGGTGAGTGCTGGAGAAAGCTCTCGAAAGTAATATTTTGTCATTCAATACTTAAAAAGCATAAGATGAATTTTTTGTTAGGGTCTAAGCATGTGACCTGCCATTGTTCTTTTTGTTTTATTGGTATTTAATTGAAACTCGTGGATTTGTTCACCTTGCTCTCGATCGAGCATTTTATGTAGGAAGCTTAATCACCACTCACAAATGGTTTGCCATGCGAAAAGCAAGAAAAAAGGATTTAAAAGAAATATTTCATGATTCTTCAATTTCACACTATTTTTCTTTCTCATGTTTAAGCCACTTTGTTGTAATGAGGGATTGCTTACATGGGAAAATGAAAAAGGCTTGCCCCCGCATTTGCGAGTGGCGACATATGGATTCATTAACGTGGAGATTAACGATCCAATGCACTCTCAACCCTCCTTCCAAAAATAAATGTTAAAATGGATTCATTATTATCATGGATAATTATGGCATGAGGCTTGCATAACACAAGTGGATTCAAATGGGATCCAATAGGCAAAGCCAAGGGGGATTGTCAATGCATATATTTTTACTACTAAATTTCTCTCAATAAGCCCTGCATAAGGAAAAAAGTTTTTAATAGTTTTGTAAAATTTTTGGTTTATTGCAATTACATTATTATGTGTTTCAATAATATAAGCACTAAACAACGATAAAAATTTGTTAACACAATGAAATAGAAAATACTTTCGAATAAAAAGCAAGTACATTAAAAATAAAATTTTCTACATATAGTAAGGTCAACAAATTCGATAGCTTTAAATATTTTTAATAAAATATAGGAAGATACATCAAATCGTTAGGGATATTAATTCTCGATACACGACTAATCAAAAAAATTGCTCTAGTTTTTCCAGTGAAAATACTAGAGCAATATAAAAGAAAAAAGAAATTTTTACATTGCTCAAAAGTTTAGAAGGAAAAACATGTGTACACATATTCACCACCCAATAAACATTAAAGAGATATATATTTTTGTTAGTGTAAATAATAATTTTATTTTCACGTAAACTCATAGTTAGGGAGTTAGTTTGTTTTATTAAACGAACTTTGTTATTTGGTTATTTATTTGTTTCAACCAAATTGTTATGTTGTTTTAACAATTTGGTCTCGGTGAGTTTGTTCAAACAACCTTTGTTTGAACATAAGGTTGTAAGAACCTATTTAATAGGCAACTATTACAATGATAATATCCTGGGGAATATTAGAAAACATTTGAGTCTACTACTCTATTTTCTATGTGTGTTTATACAAATTGATGGTTTAAATCTTAATCGATTCCTACTTGTTAAGATCTTATGCATAAATCGATATGGTATCGAGGCACCGGTGCTGCGAAGAAGCCCAATCTATCCACGGTTATTTGTATTTCATTGATTTTTTCCACGTTGTTGTGCTTAGGTGAAGCTTCGCTTACCACATAAAGCATTAATATTCTTACAAAGGTTGCGTCTTGAGCGGGGAGTTGATTTGGTATTGCTAAGCACGAAATTTACAAGAGTTATTGATAATTCTTTAATTCTTCGTCAGGGAACTACATTGGTCGCCAACTTGACTCGAGTTATTCTCTTTGTCTATTGGTGTATAGATTTTGTGGCATTATCGGTTGAGGAGAGAGGTTAACTAGTAGAATCTAGAATTGACTTGGATCACCCGCTCACCCAAGCATCACACCCGTTCTCATGGTTTGCTTGCACCATTTCTGATCTTGATTGCCACTGCATTCGTCTCTCATGCAGCACTATGTTCCTGCACTCTACCAGTGGAGGTTGTTTGCATTTGTGGTTCATTAAAACCACTAAATGCACAACAAGCTCTCATCGTGCCAAGTGGCACTATAAAAGGTTTACAATTTTTTAAAAATTGTGAACTATAGTTTGAGGGTAATATAATTAATTAATGACTGGTATTAATATCTCTAGTTATTTAATACTTAAAGGAGCGATAAGAAGATTGTTCCAAGCCACGATCTCGGATGATAATAGCACACCACATTAGATTTGCAAAAGCGAGAAGAGCTAAAATACCATATATGGAAATCCATCACAATCCATAATGCTTAATACATTACAATCAATGACTTGAATTACTCAATAAGAAAGATGTACATATAGGAGGAGGGAAGTGTAACTCGCCTAAATCGGTGGTGAAGAAATCCCACTAAGCGATATTGGTAGTTAACTCTAGAAGACTAGTAAGCTAACTCCACATAAGCGAGAAGTTAACTCAACACAACTAGTAAGTTAACTCCACACAACTAGTACACCTAAGTAAGTTAACTCGACAAGTGTAGTAAGTGACACAAGTGTAAGAATTATTCTAATAAATAAATAAAAGGATAAATAATAACCTACACTAACAAATATTTGGTAAGCGATTTTTTTTGGAGCCATTAATATATTTGTGAGAATTGTATTTTAGAGTGACGATTAAAATTAGTGGTGGAAAATTTTGTAAATCGGGATTTCATTAAAATGGAAAAAAAAAAATCCATAGGATCTTCCTCAAACCCGCTAGTGGATCAAAGGTATTTTGAACCATTGAACACAATAAATTATCACATTTGGAAGCCAAAAATGCAACAATTGCTCCAGTCCAAAGGGCTATGGAGAGTTTTTCAAGACAAGCGGTGTGCTGGCGTTCACATCGAGTATGCCTATGGATGCAAGCAAGATGAAGCTCTCGGTTTAATTGGTTTGAACGTATCCAACAACCTACAGTTCCACATTGTCGATGCCAAGACTCCAAAAGAGGTATGGGACAAATTTGATAGTTTGTTTGGTAAAATAAATGAATTTAGAGTACTGCAGTTAGATGCCGAGTTAACTTCATGCTCTCCATCAAACTTTCCATCAATTGAAGAATTTTTGGCAAAATTTAAGTTGATTAGAGCTCAGTTAAAAGCAGGTGGGAAAGAAAAAAAGGATAACGAATGCATTTTCTTGATTCTGTCAAAATTAAAAGGTCCTTATAATGTTTTTGCTTCTACTTTATATTCTACAATGGATGCCCTAGGAGATGAGTTTAAAATGCCATCATTTGAGCTTTTCTGTGAAAGGTTATCTCGTGAGCAAACAAAATTGCAAACACTTGATGCCTTATCAAGCTCAAGTCATGCTTTGGTGGTAAAAATTGTGAAGGGTAAGTGGAAACCAAAGCCAAAGTCTGGGCCTCCCAATTAACCACCAGAATCAAATAAACCTCTACCACCTTTCTTTGAGTCCAACAATTACGGAAAACCGAAGAAGTTTTTCTGGAAAAATCTAGTGTATGATCCTTGTCCATACTACAACAAAACAAATCATCTTGAATTCAGATGTTTTTTGAGAATTGAAGCTTTGGAAAATGCCTTGAAACAACATAAGATTACAGTACCATCTCCTTCTTCTTCTTCCAATACAGGAAAGGGGAAAGCACTTTCTGCTAGGGCATGTTCTTCTACATCTGATAGTTGGATTTTTATTTAGGTGCTTCTCACCATCTCACTCATTCTCGTGGACTATTGAGCTCACTTTTTGATTGCAACACCTCCCAGATTGTGATGGGTAACTCTTCTAAAATTGAAGTCTTAGGATTTGGTACAGTTGATATGGAAAATGGTTGTATTAATGATGTGCTTTTTGTTCTTGAGATTTCGTCAAATTTGTTATCCATTTATCAAATTTGTAATTTTGGTATTGGGAAAATAGTGGAGTTTACTCCACATAATGTTGTAATCAGAGAATTGTGTGATCCACATGATGTTATAGCTACAGGGGTGGTTGACCATAGTTCACGCTTATATGTATTTGATAAATTTGAATCTAACACATGTGCCTCTTTGATTGCTCATGCTGACACATTGAGCAAGTTGTGGCACAAGTGTTTTGGTCATGTAAATTACAGGGTATTTGGTAGTTGCATTCTCAAAGAAATGGTAACGGAGGTTACCCAAAATATCTAGTAATGATGGTGTTTGTCCAGGGTGCATGTTTGGAAAAAAACATCAAGATACTTTTTCAAAAGGAAAGGCACGAGAGCTAAGGCTCCGCTAGAGTTAATACACAATGATATTATGATTTTTCCAATTAGGTCACTTTCTGGTGCTAAATACGTACTAACTTTTATTGATGATTTTTCTCGAAAAACTTGGGTATATTTCCTACAGTACAAAAGTGATGTCTTGGATAAATTCAAGGATTTTAAAGCCTTTATTGAAAAGCAATCTGGACATCCCATAAAAAATCTCCACACAGACAATGAGGGAGTATATAAGTAATGCATTTTGTGATTTGTGTACTAATCATGGTATTCTACACCAAGTACATAGTGCCTTACACCCCTCAACAGAATGGTGTTGCTAAGCGAAAGAATCAAACACTGAAGGAGATGGAAAATTGCATGGTGCAGTCCAAGAACTTAGCACCTGAGTTATGGGCTGAAGTAGTAAACTTTGCAAATTATATTTAGAATAGGGTTCCACGTAAAGTAGTTCGGAGGTCACTCTGAAGAAGCGTGGTTATGCAAAAAAACCTAATGTTTTAGATTTTTGAGTGTTTGGAAAGGGGCATGGGCATTTGTTCCTGATGACACAAGGAAATCCATGGAGAATAAAAGTAAAGAACTCATATTTGTTGATTGTGAGCATGTGAAGGCATATCGTCTTCTTGATCCTACTACAAATGATGTTGTGTTTCAAAGAGATGTTCGAGTTGAAGAGACTGAAGAACCTATGGATCATATTATTGCTTCTTCTCCACCTCCTTTTATACCTACAAAGGAGGATATGACTATTGATGTTGATGATGTTATTACAGTGGATCCTACTCCTCCTAATTCTCCCTCCCCATACCTAAATGGGTCAAAACTACCTTGCAGGAAGTTGGTGATCATGTTGGTGATCCAAGTGATCTTCGAAGAACTAGAGCAGAGACCTCTGGTGTGGTCGATCATCATCCTTATTCTGGTATGGCTCTTATGAGTCAAGTTATTTATTCGACCCTATGAATTTTTAGATGCTTCAGGGAAACCAGAATGGGATACTACAATAAAGGAGGAATATTCTTCATTAATGAAGAATAACATGTGGGAGTTAGTACCTCTTCCTAAGGGAAGAAAACTTGTGTGGTGTAAATGGGTCTACATGACCAAATATACAAAGATGGATCGATAGATAAGTACAAGGCTCATTTTGTAGCTAAGGGGTTCTCACAAGTCGAAGGGGTGGACTACTCGATTTTTTTGCTCATATCACAAAGATGGATTCAGTGCGCCTTATTCTCTCCCTTGTTGCAACACCTCAATGGCCCATTTACCAAATGGACATGAAGAGTTCCTTTCTACATGGTGATGTCCAAGAGAAGATATATATGGAGCAACCATAGGGATTCGTGCAAAACTCTTCACTGGTATGCAAACTTCATCGTTCTCTATATGGTCTAAAACAAGCTCCTCGAGCTTGGTATGAGAAGATGGATAGTTTTTGCTAAGTTCTGGTTTTTATCATTGTGAGTCTGATCACAATGTTTACATCCTGAAACAAGGTGAGGAACTTTTGATCTTGGTTCTATATGTTGATGATCTAATCCTCACGGGAAGTTGATTCTATGATTCAGGATATCAAGCACAAGTTGAAGGAAAAATTTGAGATGACAGATTTGGGACTATTACATTACTTTCTAGGCCTCCAGGTTCACCAGACTCCTAAGGGGATTTCTCTTGGACAACAAAAGTATGCTACATATCTTCTTTACAGGTTCTCCATGGCTAATTGTAAGCCTTCTCCCACACCATATCAATCAGGTATTGAGTTGATTGCCGATTGTAAGTCTTTATTGGTTGATTCCACTTTGTATAGTCATATGGTAGGTAGCCTCTTTTATCTGACACATACTCGTCTTGACATCAATTTAGTTGTAAACCTTGTTTCTCGCTTTTCACATGAGCCACATGAGAGTCATTGACAAGAAACTAAATGTATTCTACGCTATATTCGGGGCACATTGAACTTTGGCATTCAATATACATCATAGGGTTCCACAAATATTGAGGGGTTCACATACTCGGATTGGGGCGGATGTAAGGATACATGTCGCTCTACCTAAGGTTTTGTTTTTAACCTTACCTCAAACCCGTTGCAGGGGATGTAAAAAGTAGACGGTTGTTACATTGTTGTCTACTAAGGCAAAATACATATGTGTTATTAAGACTGGACATGAGGCTCTCTGGTTACGACAATTACTTGGTGAGTTTGGATTTCCTCATAAAAATTCCACTTCGATTTGGTGTGATAATTAGAGTGACATTGAGATAGCATGCAACCCTATAGAGCATCAATGAACCAAGCACATAGAGATACACATGCACTTCATTCGGTAGTTGGTTCAGGATGGATTTGTATGCTTGGAGTTTGTACCTATAGTTGAGCAGAGTTGCGACATCTTCACTAAGCCCTTGGCTTCTCCTCATTATCTTCAGTTGTGAGAGTTTCTTGGGGTGAAGGAAGTTATACTTGGGGGATTCTGAGTGAGTCCTTCCTTCATTTATTTCTTCTATGTTTGTATCGAGGTACCTTATTAGGCCTAGTAGTCGGGACCCTTTCTTTTATTTCATTTTCTCCCTAATATTTTTTAAGGGAGGGTGTTAGTGTAAATAAGTAAATAATAATTTTATTTACACGTAAACTCATAGTTAGTGAGTTAGTATGTTTTATTAAACAAACTTTGTTATTTGATTATTTATTTGTTTCAACCAAATTGTTATGTTGTTTTAACAATTTGGTATTGATGAGTTTGTTCAAACAACCTTTGTTTGAACATAAGGTCAGAAGAGCCTATTTAATAAGCAACTATTATAATGATAATATCTTGGAGAATATGAGAAAACATTTGAGTCTATTACTTTGTTTTCTCTGTGTGTTTATACAAATTAACAACTTAATCTTTATTAGATTCTTGCATGTTAAGATCTTGTGCATAAATTTGATATGGCATTTAGCATACATCACATGGTTTCACGAGATATTGAGGGGTTCACATACTCATATTGGGGTGGATGCAAGGATACTCATCGCTCTACCTTAGGTTTTGTTTTTAACCTTTCGCTCGTGCCCCATTTCATGGGGATGAAAAAAGGAGACAATTGTTGCATTTTCATCTACTAAGGTAGAATACGAGAGGTGTTGTTAAGGTTGGATAGGAGGCTCTCTGGTTACAACAATTACTCGGTGAGTTTGGATTTCCTCATAAAAATTCCACTTCGATTTGGTGTGATAATTAGAGTGACATTGAGATAGCATGTAACCCTATAGAACATCAATGAACTAAGCACATAGAGATACACATGCACTTCATTCGGTAGTTAGTTCGGGATGGAGTTGTACACTTGGAGTTTGTACCTACACGGTGAGCGGAGTTGCTTAACATCTTCACTAATCCCTTGGATTTTCCTCGTTATCTTCAGTTGTGAGAGTTATTTGGGGTGAAGGAAGTTGTACTTGGGGGATTCGAGTGAGTCCTTCCTTCCTTATTTTCTTTCTTCTATGTTTGTATTGGGTACCTTATCAGGCTTAGTAAGAGCTTAACTCTTTCTTTTATTTCATTTTCTCCCTAAAATTTGTTTAAGGGAGGGTGTTAGTGTAAATAAGTAAATAATAATTTCATTTACATGTAAACTCGTAGTTATGGAGTTTGTTTTACTAAACAAACTTTGTTATTTGCTTATTTATTTGTTTCAACCAAATTATTACATTGTTTTAACAATTTGGTCTTGGTGAGTTTGTTGAAACAACCTTTGTTTGAACACAAGGTTGTAAGAGACTATTTAATAGGAAACTATTACAATGATAATATCTTGGAGAATATTAGAAAACATTTGTGTTTGTTGCTCTGTTTTTTCTCGTGTGTTTATACAGATTGACAACTTAAATCTTAATCGATTCCGCTTGTTAAGATCTTGTGCATAAATATGATATTTTCCCTAAGTACTAACAAAAATGCTAAACAAAGGATAGTGTTGAGTGGAACTATTATGGGGGATAACATGATGCAAAGTTGTCATCTCACAAGATAGTTGTGCAAGCCTCGTGTCATTTCCCCTTATGTCCACATTCACCCTCTCTCATAGAAACGGATCTGGTGAATCCCAAATATGTGGGTCATGCATAATCAACCACATGTTGACCATGGTGGCGGTGTACGTCTGATACAACACGAACATTCCATTAGCCAATTTGATGTTTTGTATGGAGGGATGTAGTCATCGTAGGTGAGGCACTTTGCCTACCATATGGGTACAGGAATAGGTGGTGATTAGATTTCGATTCCATAATGGGTAGTGGGTAAAATAAAGAAGAGTATGTGAGTGAAAAATATAATCCCAATTAGAAGCACTAATGTAATTTGCTTAATATCGTCCCCCTAATCAACCCAAAATCATCTTCCTTCGTTTTCATTAAATAAAAACAATGACATACAATTGTGTAAAGAGGAAAGCGTCGAGTGACATCCTTACGAGGGGAACAACATAGAGCGGAGATACCATCTCACAAGATAGTTGGAGGTCATTAAATAGATGGAAAATATATTGTGAATGGGGAAGCTAGCAAAAATGATGCAACATTTTGGCCACCCAAAGGTGAACAATGGAGAAGCCACAAGTTGTTGCTCTATTATCCACATTTTCCATGCCCTCAAAAGTAAGGAACCTCTCTTCTTCAAACCGCTCAAGTGAGCATGAAAACTATGGGTCACGTGTTTACCATAATGGTGGTGACCACCTAAACACAAAACATAATACGAGGGATCACATTTTTATACCTTTCAAGACAATTTACTTTTATGGGGTCTAAAAAATAGAGTAGAATTTCTTGTCCTCCTTTTCTTATGCACAGTGTTAGAATCACCCCTCTCTACAACAACATTACATGTCATAATTACAAACAAATTCATTTTAAGCACATAAAGCAACCAATCCAATCAAAAGAAGGCAAGGAATCATAAGGGGAAAATAAATATATACATAAAATGATTTAGTTTTGCAATTCGGTATACCATGACTATCTCAACCCAAATTGAATTAGTTAACAACAATGTCAATAGAAATGGAACATTTAATCAAGTGCATGCTTTAATTTATTTTATGGGACATTAACAATATCTATAGAATGGAGACAATATACCTTCCATGGCTCCATGTGATAGGGACATTGCCTATGTTTGTATCTTTTTTCTTTTTCTCAATGGAATAGTGAACAAATCTTATCTTTCTTTTTCTCGTCAACCCAATATTGGGAAAGTCAAAACATGTCTATCTTGTAAAATAAAATTTCAAAAATATATTTTAAAAAAGGTTACTCTATGTGAATCAACGCCATTATATGATTAAGTTTATGGTTTTCAAAAGTTATTTACTTAGATAGGTTACAAAAACCCCATGTTACACAGAATCCATCACTCCAATCATATGATTCAAATTTATTTTATGGGATTTGGCATCCTTGTCATGTCATTGTGAATCATGATTGCCTATTTTGTGCTTAGTTTATTTTGCGTTTATAAGTGATTAAGAATGAGACCACCTCAATCCCAAGACCAAGAGTGTAATTATAATAGCCCCGTAAGAGAATTTATTTTAGAATTCACTACCACATGGACCTTTGTTGAGATGGTCAAGGGTATAAGATGCTTTAGCCTTAAGAATCCCATGGGTAAAGGCCATTATGATGCCATGTACAAATTCATTTTCCTTTATGTCCAATTCACGGTGTCAAATGATGCATACGTAGAAAATCTCTTTATTTGTCCTTCTATGTAGTTCTAAACAAATTTAATACACCCTCTCACCACCACGATGATAGTGGCATATTCAACTTCAACTTATCTACATAAATTTGAGGCCTATCAAGGATCATCTTATTAACATGCAACATATATATTATGACTATTAGATTAGTGATGAAAATACACAATACCAAATTAAACATGTTCGTTATAAACAAACACATATTGGTGTAAATGAAGAGTAAAATTTCATTAAAAGCAATAATTAAATTAAATTATTTGTGAAGTGTTCAAATAATTTATATAAAAATGTGATCGGGATACATGATTGGGTTAATCCAACACTAGTGAGAAATGTGAAACAAGGGTTCATTACAAGGTATTGCATGCTCCAAACACTTTGTCAAAGGGAAAGGGGCTAGAGAGTGAGTAACCCAAAATAGATTATTACATTCATTATTCTTCCACCGCTAACAAATTTATATAGTGCTCATGTGTATGTTTTTCCCCTAGTAACAAATTCTTACATTGTTTTTGTTTGTTCCTCCCCTGCTAATCATACTAGTACATTTTTACTGAAAAGAGGTACAAGGGAATGGTCGATAGGAAAGACAAGAGAAGTTAATATGAAAATAGACTTGATAAGAAAACCAAAATCCTTGAGGATTTGACAAGTAAAAAATAGTAAATAGAGAAATAGGTATAATTACAACATGGAATGAAACTATAACGCGATTAGGCCTTGATTATGTCTAATTTAAGAATTAAAAATGATTATTATTCAATAATTTACCAATGTGTGTTTAACTAGTAATCAGACAATGTATGATAAATCACTTTATTTAAATAAAAGAGTGAGGTATAGGCCTTAATTTGTGACCACTTATAATTTTCAAACAAATTTTAGAGATAGTAAAGTTTCAAGATCGCACCTGAAATTGTGGGCAATTTCTATATTTCAAGAATTTTCATTATATACTTATATGTATATATATTTATACAAAAATGACAATCTTATTTAAAATCATCAAGTTGGAAGATATTATTATTAAAAATGAATAAAAGTGTAAATGGTTGTCAAATATAAACCCTAAAGTAAAGTCTCCATTTTATTTTTGAAGTTATTAAACATTTTTTCGGAAATGATTTTCATTCCTCTTAATGAGAGGTTTTTTCTTAAACCTTCATCTTTTGCTCCATTTTTTGTTCAATTTAACATCAAAATATAAATATAGGTCATGGAATGCATTCTACATCCATATAGATTGAACATGCTAATGTTAATAATTCCATGTCCTCCTCTCAAATTTCATCCCTGCATTATTTATATATTTTTCCATAACATGCCTCCACCTCTCTCATATTGCAGTCAGAAAGGATTCAAAGACTGTAGACACCAAATCACACACTTTGGGTATATTTCTAGGTCCTAATCCCATACTACTATTCATATGATTCCTAAGTGAGAAAACTAGTAATGTGATGATATATTTGTTGCCTTTTATATGTGTTTCATGTCATCTTTTCGGCCTCTCGCACCCTACACCAGATTGATACTTTACTACTTTATCTTTTATGACTTTGGACACCAAGACCTGACCCGGGACGTCGACACCGGATGTCATCGTCCTTTTAGGCAACCCGACCTCTTTGTACTTTACTCACTCCTTTTGGGCATCTTATTTTCTTATGGGTCACCCTTCCAGTTGTTAATTGTAAAATTCAACAAAGGGAATCATATAAATATAAAGTTATGTTACCATAATAAAGGACCAAGCTCTAACCATCTATTACTATCACTTAAGGTTACATCCCAAGGCATTTCAAGAGCATCAAAGCATCCATCTAACACTCACTCAAGGGATAAGGGACTATATTTTCTGCATACACACATAGGAGGGGAAGTTCATTTTGACATCCACACATCTATCTACATGACTACATCTAGTTATTGTTCATTATTCAAGTGCATCTTTAAAAAGATCCACCCAGGGCATGATTCTTACACACACACACGAGAATTACATGGATTCTCAAATGTAGTGCAATGCTCGGTTATAAGCTAACTCATTTGGGTAGTGTCGGGGTCGACTGACTCCTCATTTGCATCTTTTTCTTTTTAGGATTTGATGTGTTTTTGGGTTTTGCAAGAGATCATTTGTTTTATTGGGTTCTAAGAGAATTTGGTGGGCATAGTATGACACACAAGTGACTAAGAACGAAGGTGAGTAACCATCTTGCGACACATAAGAAATTAGTTTCCAACCATTTTCCCAGTAACGGGCTCATAGATGCAATCCACGGTGCCAAGCGCCCCTAACCGATCCAAGCGCCCCAATCCAAGGATATCCGGTAGTAACACAATTTTATGGGCACGATTTGCAACAATTTCCCCCTCTTGTTCATCAGTTTTCCGGTTTGGCATAGTTTGGGATCAATTGCGAAATTAGCTAAGTATTTTATCCTTCTCTTGCATTTAGGGTTTCCAAATCATTTATCTTATTACTTAAGTCAAATTTGTACTTTAGTGTTTTATTTATTGCACGTGAATCGAAATATCAAGGGTTTTACAAATTCTAATATTTGTTAAATCGTTGGTGAACCCATCGTTCGACTCCAACCTTCTTTCTAGGGTTTTTTTAATGCTTGTCACCCTTAGTGGTTATTATGGGTCTTTTAAGCATCTAGAGCTCCTTCCATCTACCCGTAGGGTTTTAAATTAATGGCTGAAATTGATAACCCTTTCCTCACCTCTTAAAAAGTTCTTCTTGAAAACATTGAAACATCTAATAGTGATCGGTCATATTATGAAGACACGAATGTTGTTCAAGAGTAATTAGACAAGCTTACCAATTTTCTTCAAAATTTGCATGATAATCCTGCACATCTTTCGCATATTCTCCATGCTTTGATTGTTGTTAAACACTCTTGAGATGTTGCTCCCGCACCCCTTGTTGGTTCTTCTTCGATTATCATAGCCTCCACTTCACCCCTTCATATTCCTACTTCCATTCCTACTACTACCGCTCCCATAATTCAACCTAATGTTTCTAATGCACAACTTAGCTCTTCTTCAAACACTCCTGATTTAACTTCTTTATATCATGATTTGCAAACTCAAATTTATCAACTTCAAATGGCCACTTCTTGTGCATCCCCATCTCTTGATTCCGCTTTACTAATTCACACTCCTTTCGCACCCGTCACTTATGCCTACCCGCTCCCTCCAAATTTTGTCACCCCTAAGTTTCCCACCTTCAAAGGCCATTATGACCCTCAAGAGAATATCTAAGCATTGCATGTGGCATGTCTAGATTATGCCGATGATCACACATTATTAGTAAAGCTCTTTCCTATAAGTCTCCAAGCTTACACAATGTGTTGGTTCTACGATCTACCTATCCATTCGGTAACATCATTTACGCATTTAGCCGATGCTTTTCTCACGCATTTCTCAATCAACATCGGCTCTAAGATTTCCTATGCTCATCTTGAACAAATTAAACAAGGATCCAATGAACATCTAGTGGACTATGTTTTACGATATAAGAACAACTTATCTAAGATGTCTAACGTGCTTGCAGACTTGGAATTATAGGATCTATTTGTCCAAAGTCTTTTGCCTCCTTTGCAAGAGAGTGTCATTTTTAAGACCTCTCCATTATTTGATTAGTTATGTCATACTCTTAAGCTACGTGAAAGAAAAATACTCACTATGGGCAAGCTTAAATATCACGAGCATGCTTCATCTTTAGCTCAATTTCAAAGCAAATCAAAATTTCAAACCATCTACTAAGCCCATTGAAGCCAAATCAACTATTAAAGTTGTTACTAATCCTGAAAAGCTTCAATGGAAACCTCTAAAGCGTATATTCATGAAATTTCCTTATGCTCTACATATTTTACTACCGCAACTTGCTGAGAGCAATCTTATTTCGTCGCCTCCTCCACTCAATGCGGATCCATCTCGACCTAAAAAATGCAACTATAATGAAAATTTTCGATGCGACTATCATCAATGTGTTGGACATTCTATAGATTGATGTTTCAAAATCAGGAATCTCATTCAGGATCTTATCAACAATAATGTTATTGAGCTCCCTAAGCCTATGAGATCTTTGTCAGTCAATGAAAATAAAAAGCTCAAAATCTTCAATGATTCATTGCCTAAGCATGACAAGCACACAATTGATTCTTCATCTAATCATACATATCGCGTAGTGCCTCCTCCTTCATCGAGGGATCTTGATTTTCTAGTTGTTCACATTGATGCATCTCCACCATTCATTGCATTCTCGATCACGACTATCATGCTACATTCTATTTTGACACATTACATATCAATGCTTCTATTAGGCCTTATGCTATCAATAATACAATGAATGATCCATCAATTCATATGTCTATGTGCTCTATTGCACTTATTGTTGTTATCGACTATTCGTTATCACATATTTCATATCTAGTGCCTAAATCTTATGGTTATGTCAATCTTCCAGTCACAGTTGGTCCTATTACCATGCTTATGCCATTTATTTTGGCACCTTTAATCAAAGGGTGTGGCATACTCTTAGGTCTTCCCTAGCTCCGTTCTACTCA